>OZ023178.1:15547167-16136482 GCA_963678695.2 Diplodus puntazzo
GGCAAAATCCAAACTATATCCCAACACTTTTTCACTCCCAACTAGTTAAATTCAGGAGCTTGGTAAGTGACCTTAAGCTTCAAACTATGTCGCTCTACACACCCCTCTAGAGTCAATTTTGCACATGAAAGTCTCCTTGTGTCGTGTTAACACTAATAAGTTATATACAACATGATGCTGAGTTGAGGAGTCTCACAGCCTGGGGAGTGAAGCTGCTCTGTAGTCTGGTGGTACAGCAGCTTTACTTCCGCATCTTTTGCCAGATGGCTGCAGGGTGAACAGACTGTGGCTTGGGTGGATGTTGTCTTTTAGTATCCCTTGGATCTGTGTAGACATCCCACTTCACTGATGTCAGTAATGTTCTGAAGATGGTTCTACTGTATTTAGGCTAAACAAAGTACTTCGTTGGGGTTAGGCAAGAAAATAAACTTGGTAAGGGTTCGGAAAACATCATACTTGAGTGATGTCATTTACATACTTTCACTTAAATGTGTTACATAAATTAAACACAAATGACTCTTGACTCTTGGTCAAGGTAAGCAAATCCCAATATCCAAAGAAAAAGTCCTGTGAATAATGCACTGCAGCCACCCCTACAGGAGCACAGAGTGCGGACTGGAGTCATGCAATGCTTCGATTCAATGATGTGTGACCATAATGCAATGAGCAAAATGGGTGAAAACAACTTTATGTTTTAAAAGCTAATGAATCAAGCACACCATCTGTGGAAACCTGCCATACCATCACATTGAGCTGAATTCTGCACCTACATGTGTTTGCACATGAGCCTCCTCGCTGATAAAACATAGGCAGCCCCATGTTGGTTGTGAATGCATCAGCACTGTCAAGAGGGGAGAGACAGCTGCCCTCATTTCCCAGGTTCTCTCGTCGAAAAATGCTAATGCTGTGTTCTCCTGTAGGTCTAAATTACAAGCTGTCCAATTCATTTAGCCTTCCTCGGGCCGTATTGTCTGGATTAGAGCCTTTTAGCTGGATCGCATCATGGCTGTGCAGGTCTCGTCCGCTCTAACCATGACTAATGTAATCTCCATCAAATCTTAAAAGGCAAACATGCCAAGCCATGTTATTATTGTCTTTCAGTCACTGATGAAAAGCTCACCAGCTCCTCCACATGCTGCTGATGGATGATGATTATTGGGGTTATTGATATTTCTGACACACCACACAGCTCTGCTTGAGGGGAGGAGTTTTTATTGACATATGACATGTCGTCCGTGCTTAATGATCAGCTGCAGATATTATTGGTAAAACCTCAATTCACTTCCAGCATTTAGAATGGCGGTCTCAATTAAACAATATTTACTGGAATCATCAAAGACCTATTCGCAGTTTAACAGTAAATCATTATCTGTAATGATGACGTGTCTGTAGTCATGCTCGCAGCTCTGCAAGGCTGTGTTTTGAGCAGTGTGGAGCTAAGCACTGCCAACATTCTAATAGGCTGACAGGGGCAGATTATTCCATTATTCTATCATCTTAGAACACATTTTGACTCATTAGCCTTTAGCTGTGCCTAATTCTGTGTCAAATCATAACTATGCCTTCACTGCTATTATTATTCTGTTGTTGTCACTGCTGTTGGTGCTGTTACAATATGATAGCAACATGCTACATATATTCCTGGCATAGTTCTTATTTGTTATTTGTTTAATTCTTAGTTATTATTTTTTTTGCTATTACTGTATCGTCACTCTTATTTCCTTTTCCTCTCTTGTGTTCATTTTTCGTTTTGTTTCATTTTCTTGTCCTCAGGCTCGATCAGGTGTTTTGTGTATAAAGTGCTTTATAATAAAGTTGAATTGAGTTCATTATATAGCATTTTTCATGACACTCAAAGACACTTTACATAATCTATAATACAAGGAAACAATATAGTAGCTAATTAGCTACTTGCGGTGGCGCTGCTGAGCGTTGCTTCCAATTTTGCCCAGTGGCCACTTGTGGTATTGCAGCAGAACAATCCCCTGCACTCCAAAAAGCCCATAGAATGTCCTTACAGAAGAGACATCTGTTAAAGGGTTGGCAGGACACGTCAAACAACAGAAAAGTTTGAATGTGGCTTTTTCTCTTTTGAGCTTTTGATCCACTGAGGTTTAATATTTGCAAATCTTTTCTTAAGCCGAGGGAAAGCGATTTGAATCTGTGACAATGCAAAGCCAATGAGCCAAGAGAAACACTACTGTCAATATTCAGTGGATTACTGCATAATCAGGACAGCCCACTCTGACTAGACGCAGACAACATGAATTACATAGACACAGATCACATCGGAGCAGCAGATGCATAGCCCATCTATTCACATGCTGAGTGGAATGATGAAGTGGTTTTCTCCACCATTAGGTGTTAATATGTTCCGATCCATCCTCGGGCTGTGTTTCACTCACACACGCTTCCCCAGTTTCCTCCCCTCTGAGGTGCAGAGTCAACACGTCTCACGGAGCACAGCTGAATCAGAGCCGAAGGAACGTTTCTCAGAGCGCTTAGCAGCCATTTACACGTGAGCGCACGAGGCAGGCCGGTGGGCAAGTCAACGCAGAGATCAGCGGGCCATCTTTTCCCTGTCTTCAACAGAGCTGCAAGCTAATTTCAGAAATGACACATCTGTGAAGTGTGAGACTTATTTTACATTCCACATAGGGATTTGAGGGGGAGATCCCAGCACAGTGTGTGCACTGCAGGATCTGACAGGAGAACACAGGTGGTCTTTAGTGTACGCCATGTCTTATGCGCAGAAAAGACTGCATGTGGGAAGACTCTTGAGGGACCCCTACGATGTGTGAGAGGATGTATTTGGGTCTGGGTGGGTATCAAGTTGAAATGTGTTTAACTGATGATGAATGTATCTGCCAAATGCCTATTCATTGTATTGTCAGTGAAATCAGTGACTAATTTGTTGTACTTGATCCTACTAAAATGCATTTTTATCTTTAACTATTTATTTTTGCTTTTTGGTTTTATTGTCTTTTAAATCCATGTTTTTATTGCTTTAATGTCTTATTTAAATGCATTTGTGTCTCTGTAAAGCACTTTAAATTGCCTTGTGTCTGAATGGGGCTATACTATTAAACTTGCCTGCCTTGCCTTATCCATTTAAGAGTCAAATAGAGCTTTTACATTGGCGCCCCATGTGCCTTGGGCTAGAATCATCTGTGCCATTAGACGTTCACTGACAGCAGGCCGAAACAAAAATATAAGCTATACGTGCTTATTATGCTTTATGTCAGTGCAATGGACCATACTGTGTAGCCATTGTAATTGATGTGGTAAAATAATGTACATCATTCAGGTAATCTTTTAATATGATCTTCTTGTTTGTCTTATTCAAAACATAAATCAGTTAAATATTGATAAGAAATGAGCAAACAACAAAAATAGGAGTTGAAATATGCAGAAAATGTTCTTCTTCTGGGATCAAAGGACTGTCATTCAAAACTGACAAATCTGATTGGCTTACATAAAAAGTGTTATTTACATAACAAGCCCTTTAATTGGAAGAAACATCACACATCAAAACATGTATGGTATTTACTGACTCGTGAAGTGCAAGTTGGCTTATATGGTATGTGTGCTCAGTAGCACATTACCCTAGTGTGTCCTATGGAGGCAACTGCAGTTGTAAACAGGAAGAAGTCGAATAAAGTCAAAAGTCAAACTGGCACGATAGCACAAGATTCCAAAACGCAAAAAGAGAGAAATAGAGTGATTAATAGCCTCTGCTACTCCAACAAAAGTTACAATTATAGAAAGAAATACAAACAATGACAGCCTCCCTCTTGTGGACTCGATTGACTACTCAGCCGATCGGCCATGAATCCCATTGTTTCTTCAGTTTTTTAGGGGTTTTCTTCCATGCATTTATTCACACACATTAACTTGTATTAGAAGGATGTGGCACCAGGAGAAGGCTTGTGTTTTTATTATTGTGTTTGTATGGCTAGGGCAGTGTCGGTAATATTGAAAATCAAATTAATCTAGAGTATGAATCCAGACTGAGAGCACTGGCAAAAGTTAGACATCTGCTCTGAACAAAAATGAGGATACTGAGTAGCACAACTGAAAAGCTTCAAATGAGCATGCCCTGGAAATCTTGTTATTGTTGACCTCCAGAGGTAGGCTCCTTTAGGGTGTGTCAATACACTGTGACATGAGGTGCAAATGAAATGCACCATACCTTAAGCAAACGTCTGGGTTTTCTGGGTTTGACCATTGTTGGAAACATTTGAGATAGTGGTAGTACACACCTCAACAACATACTGTATCGACATTTGAATGCAGAATACTTACTTATTAAATGTAAAAGTAAGAGGACAGTTTAGTCAGATCAGTGGTAAAAGGTATGGAAAAAAACATATTAGGAGGAAGGAAGACGACAGAAGAAAGTAGAAAAAGGAGGGGCAGGAGGCAGGATGGGAGAGAAGAAGAAATGGAAAAAATAATAGAGAGGGGAAAAGACAAAGCAACAGGCACAGATGGTACTAGGCTGATTAACAGTAACAAACAAGACATAATGTGGTTATATAAAACCTGTCTTCTATAAATTCCTTATGCTAATTTTCCAATAGTAATCACAGTTTGGGAGGAACTGTCAGAGAATGTTTTCACTGGGTTCTCCAGCTTCCTCCGACAGTTGCCAGTAGGTGTGACTGTGAGTGTGAACAAATACGTTAGTAGATAAATAGATTTAAAAATGAACCATTCCCTTGTTTCTTTAATGGCTGTTTGGGTCTATGGGTCAGCCCTGTGACTGACTGGCGACACTCGAGAGTGTATATGGCTTCCAGCCAGTGTTAGCTGGACCGGGCTCCGGTGCTGATGGGAACCCCCAAAGGAGAAGCGGGTATAGCTAATGAATGGATGCAAGTTTGAGGTTTGTAAATCGATATCAACTGATCCTCATGCATTTTCATAGTAGCCATCCCCCTTAAGAATACTGCACAGCAGCAGCGGCACACATACAGTGCCTTTGAAAAGTATTCACCCCCTCGAATGTTTTCCCCTTTGATTCCTTTAACACATGGAATCATGGTCAGTATACAAAAACATTAGAAAAAACAAAAACTCTTTAATGTCAAAGTGAAAACAGTGTATATCTTTTGTATGTTGACCAGTGAATACGTTAAATAGGCGTGTCATTTTCAATTCTTGAGTATTACAGCAAGCAATAAAAATCTGTGACTGCATCACTAACTCCCTCATTAAAACGCTACACGTCTGTGATGCCAGCTGATGTCTAACGGTTTCAAACGGCCCTTGGCTGCACAGGAAGTGATGTGTTGCAGGATCACCGCTATAACTGTAAAACTGGTTGAATCGTGAAAATTGACTGCAGACACTGAACTCCATCAATGCTGGCCAGAGAACTGAGCCTCTAAATGAATGCTCCCAACCTTTGCATGTCCTTCCGACAGTCAAATGAAATCAACATGTGGAGCCTGTCAGAGTGCCAGTACTGAACATCCGGCTAATTAGTTTGATTTCAGCTGCCTCCTGTGATCTCTGCAATCAGCAAACACACGCAGATACAAAACTGAATGAAATTCAAATAAACACGCCGTCACCGCGATCAGAGGAAGCAAATAATTGCGCAGATTTACTGTCTTTAATTTCTGAGTCAAAAGAAATGTATTTTCAGTCCTATTGGATCTGTTCTCTTCAGTGAAGTTCCTTCGCACGACAGCGTTCAAAGTGTGTCTCTCGGCACGACTGAAAACCCGGGGGTCAGGAGTTTTGATTAAGTCTCTTTTATTTGTGTTTTTCTGTGTGTTGTTTTTATGTTGCTGCAGTGCTGCATTGACTCACGTGCGCGTTCATCTGCATCTCCCCGCTGTCACATGCTCACTCTGCCCCAATTCTGCCGTCACAGCCGGGCACAGATCTTCCAAACTGCCTCAGGGTGCAGATGCCTTTCATGGCTCTGACCTGGAGTTTGTGTGTGTGTGCGTGTGTGCGTGTGTGTGTGTGTGTGTGTACAGCACACACACACACTCTATAATGTATATACACACAGGAATGCTGTCTCATAACTCCATTAAGGTTTAATAGAGTGTTTGATTTAGCTCTGAGGGAAATCAAAGCCATCAGCCATCTGCTGTGGTTCAACAAAGCAAAAAACAGAAAATAACGTGCATCGTGTTTGTAGCCTTTGCTCTGTATATGTATTAACTTGAGTATTCCATGTATGTCTGCTACGTTCTTATCCTGTTATGCCTTGTGTTTGCTGACTACAAAAGTGTCAGGAACATTTGAAAGTAAGTACGTAACCTGCTGTTATGATCTTTATGATCCAACTGTGTTGGATAGCTATAAAACGCTGTGCGCAAAGAATAGATGTTCTCAGTGTTATTGGACTCCAATTTGCATCTTAACGCATGTGAAATGCCCTCTGCAACATTGCTGCTTTAATGTTGTCAGCAGGGGTTAGATGTTCTTACTGAGTGGGTGTTTGACTATTCAGGTGGATGAAACTTCAAAAACAAAATATTTTCATGTTTTAGGTTTATGCATGATCGCCCTGGATATTAATTTTCCGCTGAGATCAGACAGATATTTACTTAAAGGTTAAAGGTTCATTTATCAGTCATTTTACTCCACCTGGGCTGCAGAATGATATTCAGTGTATTGTTAACGGTAGTGGCAGTGGTCTGGCAGTGTATACAGACTGTGGCTGTGGTGGGTGGTGTTGCTGGTGCCCGGTTGATGGGTGCCAGTACAACAGAAAAGCAGCTGGTGTACCGAACACACACACACACACACACACACACACACACTGTTCTCTCAAAGAGATCGGAACATTATAGGAGTTGTACGGAGTCGCCCGCAAGCTCTTCATCGAACAGGCTGTTCACTCTCCAGGATGCACGCGCTCTCTTCTCTCTCGACCTCAAAGCCATCAGCTTTTTCCTGCTTTCGTGTCATTATTCTTTCACATGCGAATAAAAAAAAAGCAGATTTTTGGCACCAGGTTTTTAAAAGGAAGAAGAGTGCATGGAGTAAAACAGGTGATATCTCTGTTTCTACTGTATAGATATTGAGCTCATACAGTGGTATGGGAGTGCAGTGTTAGACCAGTGGACTGCTATTTTACCAACAATGCAACCTAGATGCTGAGTGACATGACTGGAGGCATTTTATCAGATTACAGGCAGCTTCTTCTGGAGCCGTAAAAGTCTTCATACTACATTTTTTGCATATGCAGAAGTGCTCCCCGAGAGTTAACACACATGCAGAAAATGAGTGGAGTTACCTTTTAATACGGATGTGACACAGCTGTAAAAGAGTGAACACTGTCGCTGGTATCACTGAGATCAAATAACAAGCAATACAATTAAAGATACATGTCAGCACTGACTGCTGGTATAAAATGGGTTGAACCTGGCACACCAGTGCTGAAGATACAGCACCTGTATTTTGGCTGATCCAAAGGTCGCTGGTTCGATTCCCCTGGTCTGCATGTTGAAGTATCCTCGGGCAAGATACTGAACCCCAAACTGCTCCTGATGTGCTGGTCGGCACCTTGCATGGCAGCCACCACCATGAATGAATGTATGTATGAATCTCTTTCAGTCACTTTGGACAAAAGTGTCTGCTGAATGCTTAAATGCAAATGTAATGTTTTTTAAAGGTGCACTATGTAGATTTGGTCATAAAGAAAAGTCTTTATTGGTAGACTTTTAAAAGCCTAAACAAACTAAAACACAATTTATACTGTTTTACTTTGTTTATATGTGGCGGACCCTGCCACCTTTCTTACTTCAGACAGTGTTTTGGGGACCTTATTCTTTATTCAGTCATGGAAAAAACACACATTTCTGAGTTTGTATTATTACCTCATTAATGTTGCAAATGTTTAAATCCTGAGATTAAGTTTCCTCTCCCAAAGTATAAATGAAACAAAAACCTGCCTGATGACATCACACTATGGAGTTACCTCTGTTTTAGGTGAGAGCGTTACTCCTGCAGCACTGCTCAACACCAAATTACTGCCTGCTGACGCTGCGACTGACGCTCCAAATCCCCTTTGGGAGTGCTTAACAACACTGCACCCTGCTGGTGGCACTGCAGCACCCTCACATTTACCTCTCAGTTTGTTTCATCAAAAATGGCTGAACTGTATATACCACAAATGATAAGCAACTGTAAAAAAAAAAAATAGCTCTGTCTCTGTTTATTTGTTCTGTTGGTGGGGTCCACCATATGCAACCAAGGAGTGTCAATTAAGTTCATTTGCACAAACGAAGGGAGGGAAATGAATTTTAAGCTTCCTGATTCATGCTCACCTTACTACAGTCACCTGCAGGTACTGGGGACGAAGTGCTGTCTCTATAAACTACATTCAGTGAGGTCTCCATCCAGTGAACGCTGGACTCAACCGCATTACATCTCTAACTCTTGTGGTGGTCTGTGCTGGTGAAAACAGAGCTGGGAGACACGAGGCGAAGCCCTCCATTTACCGGCTGATTCTCTTCCAGCCCTCACCTGTGACCGTGAGTTTGTCACGGTCGCTGAGCAGAGACAAGAAGAATCTGCGGAGCTCAGTGTTGAGCTTCCTCTGTACTGACTTATTTGCTGGGATCTGGGCACCTGTTCAGAATGCCAACCTCCCCGGGGTGTTTCTGTTTCGTGGTGTAGAGAGACCAAGACACTGGGGGAAGACGTGAAGGTGAATCCTAAACACGGAGGGTTGTGTGGGATGCTCTGCTTTGACCTGCTACCTCAGCTAAGTACACAGCTGTGCTCGTCCAACCAGGTACACTTGAACTTTGACCTCCAAGCACACTGACCTCACTTATATGAGGACTGCTGAAGCCCTAAACGGTGCAGGATTTTCTGTGGGAGCCGCTCTTGACTTAAAGAAAGGAAAAGGCGTTTTTCTGAATTCTCAGCCTCCACCTCTACATGCACCTATTACTGCTGTGCAGCTGAAGTTCATTCATACCAGTCGTAATATCCTCAAACTGTCAAATAATTGTCTACTTTACCCCTTTTATTTCATCTCATGCCTTCAGTGAAAACTATTATAATCTATTTCCGTCAAATTCTGAATCCGGATCCAGTGTCTCTCAGAGTTCCCTCACAAGTTGAACAGTCTTACTGATTGGAATAACAGGAACTGAAAGCATTACCTCACCCATTGGGTCTTATTTTTGCAGTTTTGTCCATCATATATCAGTAAATGTAACGACAATGGCTGTGGGCTAATAATAGAGTGTTGTCCAAACGAGTCTCAAAGTCAATTAGTTTTTATAATTGGTTTTCAGTTAAATGCCTGAAATAAGGTCTGTGGTTACCACAGGCTGAAGATATTGAAGCGTTTTGTTCTACAAAATAAAACACATCATTAAATATCCCACAATATAATTATACAACGCTTAGGTGTTTTAAAATCAGCGGCGTCTAAATGAGACTGCAGAGGTTGTCAGGGGCATCAAACGTCATCACACTGAACACGGAGACTCATCTACTTACTTTTTCATCTTCACAGGCCCACTTCGGTTGCAAATTATTCTAACACTGACTTTACAACTTGTAGCTGGTTAATTTACAGAAAAACCTGTATAGTAATTGTGTAGTAAGACGCTTATGGGGTTGACTTTTAAGAGATGCGACCCTAATGTAGTCCGTTTATGGCCTTAAATTAGCTTTTTATTTCTTGCTATTTAATTTTCTCTCCAAAAATCATAAAAAGCAGCGTTCATCTGAGAGGGTTATCTTGCTGAATAGAACATAATCTTGTGTTCGCCACGGAGATTTTTTCAGCAATAATCCAACATCCAACAGGCTTTTTGTCCAGGGGAACCAGTGCGATGCTAACTTCCAGGTTAGCCTTTAAAAACATGTCATCGCTACACCACTCTGTTAGTTGATAGAGAAATCCAGGCAACAACCTACATGACAACCTGAGACCTTATAAAATAGGGAGGCTTTCGAAACCAAAGCGAGGGTCTGGGAGTCGTCCTCCAGAAAAAGACATGTTCTCACTCACACCTCGTCAAATATGACAGATTGGTGAGTGGCCTTGGGCCGCAGTCACATAATATACGTGAGTGAGGGCAAATTAAATTGCCTGCCAGTGTGGAATATGGACTGTGTGAGCACTGAGGCACATGGAATTTGTCTGCTTTGAGGTCAACCACAGACGTGTCTTTGGTATTGGTTGTGGCTGCGAATTCTGCGGTTCAAAGTTCATCAAAGCTCAACTCCAAGCAACAAGCAATAATATGTAATATGTAATGTCCAGTTAGTCTTTCAAAACAGTTCACATATTATGACATATTATGCCTTTTGGACACTTATTAATGTTGTCAAACAGTTCTTGGTTTGGTTCAGATGCATAAACTACTTGGTTAGGTTTAGGAAAAGATCCTACTTTGGGTAAAAATAACTACTGTATGTTCAGTTCTCGTAACTACATCACGTCATGTAATGAAAGTGATGTAAGTATGTCACATTTACAAATTGATTGTTGGTCACAAACAGGACACTAATCACACTCTTTGGAAGAAAAGCCCAGTGCATGGACCAACCACCCCATGGTTGGTTAGGATCTGGTCTTTTCTCCGTCTTTATTCTACTGCACCTAGTGAGGTGCTTGAAGAAGCGATGCTTGATGGGTACCTACAGCGTCAAACTTTGAAGCGTAAAGGCCAATGACCGGACTGATGCGTTGCCATTTGCCATGCCCTGTTGCCCATGGTGCTGTTTTAATTCAAAGTGGTTCACAACAAATGGCTCTTATCGGCATGCAGTCTTCGCTCAGGTAGGTGTTCTAACAACTCAGCCTGCAGGAGGCTCTGTCCTCCAGCCTTTGTTTTAGAGAAGGCTTGACAACCAAGCTGGTCTTTGAAGAGGCCTTGAAAGAAGAAAAAGGCTTTAATGCATCAGATAGCACAGACAAGAGAGCAGTGTTTTTAAGAGCCAGGCCCAACGGGAGCCGCAGAAAACCTGCAGGGATGTGACTTGGCTGCTCAACACGCTTCCTACTGTTAGATTCATGGCAGATGGAGAGCAGTGTAGTCAAGTGCGGATGGTCTATTATGTGCGCTGCAAGCTATCAAGTGGTCAGCCTTGTCGCAGTGCACTCATTCAAGAAACAGATGCACACACACACACACACAAGCAGCAGTGCATAATATGATCTGGATACACACCCGTACATCATTCATGCTGTATTACAAAAGTTCTTCCTCTCCCGGCCCCAGGAGGAACAGCTGAGCGTCAGCCACTGGAGCTGTGATCTCACTGGTCAGCGTGGAAGTCGGTTGTGAAAATGTTTTGTTTGTTGTTTGATTATTTTTTTTTTGTTTTTTGTGTGTGTTTGTGTGTTATGTTATTGCATTATTAAAAGCCAACCGAAATAAAAAACACACACACACACACACGCGCGCGCACACACACACACACACACACACACACACACCACTCTTGTCTTAAAGGGGCTTTGTGTTTGATATTCAATCTTCCTGCAATGTTTGACCCGAACAACAGATGCCAGTATTTGCCCACACTTCCACTGCCTCCTAAATTCATGAGATTATCAGGTGCAGGAAAAAAAAAAAGAAGAAGGTTTTACAAAGCTAATTGAATAGCAAGGACATCTAACATTTGTGCGGACGGAAAAAAACATGGTGAGGCTGAGTATGACATGACCATGAATTAGAAATTGAAAAGCTACGGCACTTACAAGTTCTTGATGGATATGAAACATTGAGTGCTTAAAAGAAATTTAAAAAATACCACCTTTAAAAACAAGAGGAAAATATTATATAACTTTAATTCCAGTGAGGAGAATTAAAAAGCAGACTACAAACAACAGGTAAGATGTAATTGTCTTCTTCTGATGTTCCTCCACCACAACTATGTCTGGCCGGTTAGCTATCACCAATCTGTCAGTCTGTATCTGGAAAATCCGACAGGATCTTGGCTTGGTCATTCTCCACCACCTTCAGAGTGTGTCCCCCATTTCGACCTCGCTTCCAGCCCATACTCGTCACAGATGTTCCTGTACAATATGCTAGCCACTTGGTTATTTCTCAATATTCCTCCTGCTTTTCCTTCTCCTTGCTGAGTTTCTGTGGCCTGAGGTATTCACTTAGCAGTTCATCACTTGGTACCATCTTCCTTATGTACTCATGGATGTCATCCAGGATGGTGGCTCTATCTATCTATCTATCTATCTATCTATCTACAAACAAGACTAGATCTATCTAAGCGTCTCTGCTCTGTTGGAGCTTGTTGAACTTTTCTTTACAGCCATAACACACTGCACCTTCAAAAGAAGAGCGGCGGTCTTAGATCTGCAGGCTTATTTCAATCTATACAGATTTATAGATTTCCCTTTGATTCCCAGAGGTATGAGGCTTCTTCCACCGTGAATGTGGTAAGACCTGGAGTCTCATGTACACGTTCCATAAATCTGCAATGCTGGGATTAAAACATACAGATGTTCACGGTTATCATCATAATGATGGAACGATGACAGATCATAGAAATATGAAATCAAAATAATCAATAATGATGTGGCCTTATCTTTATAAGAATTGCCTTATCTCACCTTTAATGAATACTATGTTTTGGCTTTATGGATCCTGTAGTCAAATAACCTCACAGTTACTTAAGTTAATTCATATATTTGATAAATGTATCTTCTGAACGTCTCACCTGTCCTTCAGATTTTGTTTTGAAACTCCCAACCGGAAGTGCCGTTTTCTATTCTGGCGAACCTAACGCGTCAAACTGGATATCGCGAGATTTGATCAGAGATCAGAAGTTCCATGCGCACGAGCTCGGTGTTCCGGAAAGTTTGAATGTGTTTCGCCTGTGCCTGTCATGAGGAGGACTGCAGGTAAGAGAGACACCTGAGCGTCGTCTGCATTCAGATAAGAGACGGTTCGTGTTTAACCGGTGTGGTGACACGAGGCACGGCATTATTGGACACTAATGAAGAGCAATGACTTCCTGGCGTCCGTGCTGTTATATATTATATATGTTAACAAGGTGACTGCAGTAAGTCAGAGTCCAGCTGGAGCTGTCAGAAAGGTCAGACCTGCTCTGTAGACTGATGATAGGTGATTATACTATTCACTATGGCAGGTTTTATTATGATCATCTGTGTTATTACTGTTAGTATTGTTCTCATACTACATACTACACATTGTTGGATTTATAGGTGACGAATAATAATAAAAAATAACAACATGCTATACTGCAGTGTTGCAAAGGTACAATCACGTCATACTTCAGTTAAAGTAAAGATACCCTGCTGTAATATTACTTTGGTGAAAGTGAAAGTTACTTGTAAGAGTATCTGATTTTAAATGTACTTAAGTTTCACAAGAAATGTTCCACCAACAAATGCACTTAAGTATCATCAGGACAAGTGAGAGTAAGTTTTACGTGCATTTACACATTATGTACTTCATACAATGGGTTGACTGATTATTGCCATGGCTGATTATCAGATTCTGTCTTGATAATCTGATTGTGTGTAAACATCGCTGAAGCATAAATTCACACTGAGTTCTCAGTCTCATTATTTCCTTTTGATTGTGACTTTGTGGTTTCAGAACGGGTCAGGTGTGTCAACACTATGCTGTTGAGCTGTGAAAATAGAAAAAGGGTTTCTACTCATGATCACATCATTAGTATGCGAAGGACATGCACGTTTATTAAACTCAGTTTCTTTGCAGATAAACCCGCTCAAACGCACAGGCTGCAGACGAACAAAGAAACAATTATAAAACAAAACAAACAAATTATAAGATAAATGCATTGGAGTACAATATTTGCCTCCAACATGTAGTGGAGTGAAAGTATAAAGTAGCAAAAAATGAAAAAACTCAAGTACAAGTACCCCATAATTGTACAGTACTTGAGTAAATGTACTCACTTACCATCACTGTTATCCTCTGTAATGTTGTACTACTGTTTCACTTCCCAATACATAAGCCTAAACTTATACTCCATGCATTACATTAAATATATGAACTACTACTATCTGTATTCTACTTAGAGAAATCTCATACAACAGTGTGTGCACTACTTCCTTTAAAGAACAGTGCAAACTGGTTCTATTTGACGTCTCATATTGAACAGCCTTCATTTCTCTGAGCAGAAATAGAGTGACAAGGTTCACAATGGTTTTGAGGCTGAAGTCGAGCCCACACATGCTGATGCTCCAGACGCTCCACCGGCCTAAGGAGGGTCAATTTTATTGTTTCTTTAATCAGCACATCGATTTCAGCCGTGCTGACATGGTTCTACAAGGGCCTCTAATGATCACACAATGTGCTATGTGTGGCTAATGAAAATGGAACTCTGTAAACCTGACGAAAAGCGATATTAAAAATCAGCCATTTTCCAGCTTAAACAGCCATTATCACATAAATAAGATCCAGACTGTATTTCGGATAGATTTTATGTGATTTTGATTAACATTTTTAATTTTGTCAGTAGTTAAACTGAATGAACAAACTGACCCTAAAGACAACACAATTTCATACTGTTTCACTTTTTTTACATGTGGCGGGCCCTGCCACCTTTCCAGCTTCAAACAGTGTTCTGGGGACCTTGTTTTTCCTCTGAGTGCAGCTTGTTTATTCACTTATGGAAAAAATAAAATAATAAAATAAACCTCTCCTGCACGTTCAATAACCTAATCCACCCTCAAAAGCATCGACAGTGAGTGGGAGGAAACTGCAGGATATGTGGATGCTGTTTGGCTGCTATTGGAGAATCTGCGGTGTCTGCACACTCCACACATATTCGCTGTGATTTCTCCTCTAGTGCTTTTGTTCTGACAACATGAAGTCTGCGTGGCTGCCCAGCTCTCTGCTGCTGCTCTTGGAGGTTTGCTGTGCGTCTCTTCAGGAGAGCAGCAAGCCCAATTTTGTCCTGATGATGGTGGATGACCTCGGAATTGGAGACCTGGGCTGCTACGGCAATACTACGCTGAGGTAAGAGTGTAGCTCTGTTCTCTCTCCGAGTCTGGATTGCGTGCAGTTGAGTTTCAGTGCCGCGGGTTTGGACGAGGATTCACACGGAACAGCCATTCACACAGAGCAACCTGCAATCCTGCTGGCTGCTACTTCCCGAGCTGAATACCTGAAAGACTGAAATCCACAGTTGCTACAATATGGAGTAACAACTGTGGTTTAACTGTGGTTCTTGTCACCACTTAATACACCATCATCCTGAGGATGCCATATCTGGTACTCACGCCTCGAGGCAGGCATCCTGACTCCAGCTGGACCTGCCCTCCAGGCAAAAACACATGTGATCGTCACAGCTAATGAATAAAACCTGCTTTATTCTGCCACACCAGTGTATGTGTGGGGGGGGTGAATTATATTTTTCTCAGGAAGGGCGTCTCCTGCTGCCCCACCTGCCCCGTGGGATTTATGCCTATGTGAATTGATGAACCAGCCGTTAGCGTATATGTTTACTTCGACTGGGTGTTAGCTAAAGGGTGGCTAGCTGTCATTCACTCTTCCAATTATTCATTCTCGACTGTCCTTTTTTTCTAAAATTAATTGGCGTCACCACCTTGTTGTGTAATCATTAACAGTGATGATTAACTCACATGTTCAATCATGAATAAGTTGCATTCTTGACAATCTTTTGGAAGATCAGTCAGGCCCACCAGGGTGAGGAAAACAATGAATTCAAGTGGAAAACATACTGTCTTTATATTAACATGGATCAAACGTTATTCCTGTCAAACGATTGCATTTGCTGTGATTAAAAGTCTCACACGTGTCTCTGTGGATGTTGAACCTGCCCGTTTACCGCTGATGAATGTGATTTGCAGGACCCCCAATATTGACCAGCTGGCTCAGGCGGGGGTGAAGCTGACCCACCACATCGCCGCAGCGAGCCTCTGCACTCCCAGCAGGGCGGCGTTTCTCACAGGACGGTACCCGATACGATCAGGCCAGTTCAAGACATCTACACTAAAAAGAAAATCTTTACTGACTGACACGGTGCTTTATGTTGGCCTGCAGGCGTCATCCACAGCCAATAGAACCGTTAAACACTGTCACATTAAACAGACTTTTACTCCACCTCTGGCAGAAGGCCTATTTATTTAGGGACTGAATTATTTAACAGGATGGATTTGGATGAGGTCAGTCCACACACAGGACACTGCATTCACACTTAGTGATTTAAGGCGCGGACATTCTTGTCGTTTTGCATTCAGACACATGTTTATGATGGAATTCTTTTCTTTTTTCTGCGATGCAAACCGGCTCAGGATTTGCAACAAATGAGTCCACACCGTAATGAAAGACGAAAAGAGTTTATTAAACTAAGCATAACAACGGCACAATGATTAATGGGAGTGTTAAGCACCAGTGGTTGGATGAATAATGTGTGTTTGTGTGTGTGTGTGTTTGGTAGAAGCACAGGAAGCTAACACAAAAGCAGAGTATCTAAGGTGAAGGTAGGTTGCTCAGCATCAGAGAGGACAGGTCAAGGATAGCAGGCCTTTTTATTTATGCTTTGGCCACGCCCTCTCTGGGGGCCAGCCAATCAGTTCTGACGGCCCTCTTAACACTGGCACTCATGGGAGTCAGAGGAGTCGTGCAAAAAGATAGAAGAGTTAAAGCGAGGCTGACACATCCACACTCACATGTCACAGTCATAAAGTTTCATGTGGTTTAAAAGTTTTTTTTTTCTTTTTTTTCTTTCTCTCTATTACAGGTGTGGCTGGCAGTAACAGGCCCGGCGTTTTTCTGTTTAACGCAGCATCTGGAGGTCTTCCCAGCCAAGAGGTTACCTTTGCCAAGATTGCCAAACAACAGGGCTACGAGACAGCTCTTATCGGTACACAGCAATTATCCCTAATTTCACGAGTTAAAGGTTAACTCCACTAGTTGTACTCCTCAAATTGATCTTCCATTTCAAAACCTGGCGTCAGCATTACCCATAATGCAACTAAGAACACACTTTAATGTGTAAAATGTATGGAGTTATGGAGCTATGGAGTGTGACTCTTATTGCAGATAGTAACTTTATAGGGTTCTTTATGTTTCTGATATATTGAAGGTTTTCAACTGCATTTATTAACTGAATATGGAAAATTGTATGTGAAGAACAAAGTTATTACTCTTTTATAATCCTTCATTCTGATGTGAAGCAGAGTTTGAAAAGATAGATTAGCGCCCAATCCCATTTAAAAGTTTTACCCCTACCACTCATTATCAAGTGAACTACTTGCCCCTCAGAACAGAGCTGCAAGTAGTAGTGGATGAAATCTCCCCCTATGAAATGGGACAACCCCTCAAGACCCTCCATATGTAATCTGTTTACGTTGCGATCGGACATTTCCAACATGGCGTCCTCCACTGTGGTGATTTCTCATGTGTAACTGTGACAATCCTGGTATTGCCTCACTGCCATTTGACATTTATCTGATGGAGATGGAAAAGCATGGATACTCGCAATTCATTCAAAACTTCACACTATCAATGACCGGTAACATTTTGGGCGCTTCGTGGCTGACACTGGCAACCCATGCTCCTACCCGGCCGGTCTGCACTTATATTAGAAAAGTGGTACCTTCTGCAGCATCTTCACTGCCGGACTTAAATCTCAGGCATCATACGCCATCAGTGCCAACCATGTAACGCTAACGAGCTGGCTAGCTAGCAACCGTAACAACGGAAAACAAGAAGCGATTGTTTCATGCCCTTGACAAGTGGTACGGGCGAGGGGTGTACTGTTGTCATAAGAGTAGCTCTTTTTCGGTGAAGCAGTTTCAATACAGTACTTTCTTGTATACGCCCTGTTGTTCCCAGGAAAATGGCACCTTGGACTAAACTGTGAGAGCAGTGACGACCACTGTCACCACCCCAGCAGCCACGGCTTTGGCTATTTCTTCGGTATCCCGTTGACCAACCTTCGAGACTGCCAGCCTGGACACGGCACTGTGTTCAGGATCCACAAATATTTACCATACACGACATTTGGTGTTGTCCTGGTCACTGCAGCCTTACTCCACTGCAGCGGCATCATCACCATCCGCCGGGGGTGGATCGTGGGCCTGCTGTCTCTGACGGTCGTGGTCACAGGTCTGATAGCAGGATTCATCCAGATTGTCCCGTACTTCAACTGTGTTCTCATGAGGGACCACGTGGTTGTGGAGCAGCCGTACGCATCTGAAAACCTGACACAGAGGATGACTCACGAGGCAGTAGACTTCATAGAGAGGTACATGTCCCTGATCCACATCACAAAACTCTTCATCTTGTTGATGGCCTTGTTTAATGCTCAAACTTTTGCTATGCCATGCTTCACATAGCACTTTTAGAGACGAGAAAAAAAGAGTTGTTTCTTTGAATGATAACATGAAGCTGCAGTGAAGGTCAGGCTTTGATATGAAATGTCACACTATTCATTCCGCTATATTTATTTCAATGCCCGTAAATAAGCTGTTTTTCTCCAGGAACTCGGCAAGACCTTTCCTGCTGTTTTTCTCGTTCCTCCAAGTGCACACAGCCATGTTTGCTTCAGCAGCGTTCAGAGGTACGAGCAGCCACGGCATCTATGGAGACGCCGTGCACGAAGTGGACTGGAGTGTCGGTAGGTCAGCAGAGTCAGGGTTGTTGAAAGTATTGTCTTACTCTTTATTTTTGTGATTGCTAAGGAATCTCATTTAAAGACTGTCAGTCCGTCCCTCTATACTTTCTGATTTCTCTGCCCTCAGGCTTTCAGCTCCAAGCCTGCTGGTTCCTACTAAAGAGGAAATCATAAAACAAAGCAATGTTTCAAATGTGACATTTTTTTAAAAGGCTCATTGTATGACCTTAACAGGTGGCATGGTGTTTTATCAAATGTTTACCAAAGCAGAGAAGAGGGGACTTTTTGTCACAGTAATTAATTAATACATTTTAATTCTGTGAACACTATAACAAACCATCGTGACGAGAATACCGAGCATCCTATCCTATCCTTAACAGGTAAACCAGCCATTTCAAAGAGATAGTTTGATAAAACATCCCTTTTAATGCACGTGTTATTGAAATCAGATGAAATTAGATCAAAACACATGCATTTAGGCAGAGTTAACTGGCTTATCATTTTAATTTCCATTTCCTCTGCTTTCAGCCAGAGTTCTCATTTGTCCCACTGTTGTAGCAATCCACAGACAGAAGGGAAATGACAGGACGGTGAAGGGACATTCAGTTAGGGAGAGAAAGAGAGTGTGCTGCAAAACATGAACATCTGTTTTCTGAGTGATTATTGCGAATACTCTGATTAGCAAATGTTTATAAAGCAACACATTTACATCAGAAGACTGGCCAGACGTCTAGCAATACACAGCCGTACAGCTCCGGTGCAGTGGTATTTTGTGTAGGTGTAATGTTGGTGAACCATTTTAACATTTCTTGCCTGAACTGAAATAACGCAACGTCACAGCTCGTCCTTCAGTATTCTACACTTTTGTGGAAATCATTTGAAATATGCCACTTTCTCTCTGCTCTAATTGCTGTTCAGTCTCAAGGACGGCTTCCGCGCAACAAGAACCCACAATGGTCTGAATGTGGGCGGCTGTTTTCCTAATGAATGTGTAATTACCTCAATTATTTTAGCTTGAGGAGGATGTTGTCAGCACAAAGGGAGAGGGCAATAACTGCTTTGTTTTCATGCTGAATGGGAGAAGAATCGCTAATTCCTTTTTCCTCCTGGCTTATTTTTTTTTTAACGTGCATCATCCTGAGCTGCACTAATAGTTAAGTTTGACCCGCAGCCGACATCTCATGCAGACTACATCGGGACTACAGCAGACTTAACCTCCTGCTAGATGTGCCGGATAGCAGTTGCTGTATGCTACATGTGCATTATGTGAAGTACGGCCCGATCGTGCACTATTGTACAACACTGCACCACAACTGGGTGATAGCAAACTCAGTGTGGAGTCACTCTTTAAAGTTGCATCAATCTGTACTTTCACATTAGCAATGGATGAAACGACTGTGTGCACTGTGGCAGGTATGGATGAACACAAAGAGAATTACTATCAACTCTCTGGGCCTTTTAGCCTCTTTTAGCACATTGTTTTGGTCGCATGGTCTACGACTTCACTGTATAGTTAAGGTCAGAGATCTCACTGACCGGCAGCAATGGTACATCTCCTGCACACCACCTGCTAGGCACCCGCCACCTCGCACACAGTTAGCGACCGGGTGGTGAACATAGTCGAGCATTTCAGCTAAAGCGCCAGATAGCTGCCGTGTCAAACCCACTAAAAATAGGCAATTGACTCCTCATCCGTTACTTGGAGGCCAGATTCAGTGGCCTTCACTTCGACACGCGTCGAAGCATCACGCCTAACCAAATCAGCTGGTCCACCCAGGTGTTGTGTTTCCAGCATAATGAATAACAGTCCCCTTTAATTAAATCGAGCCCAAGTGTCAAGATTGAATCATATTCCTTTATTAATTCATGATGTGCAAATTTAAACCTGGAGCGAAAACAACAAAACCCATCATGCCTTGATAATGATGAGAACTACTGCTGTGAAATATATGTTTGTACAACTGTTTTTTTATTTTATTTTGTCCTTCACAGTGCTGTTGGTTTGGATGCAGACTAAAATGAGAATAGAATTTGATGACCGCTAGCTTTAGAGGAAAACACAGATCTTGTGTGTGGATGTGTGGCATCTTATTTCCAGCTGGCCACAGGCTCTGTAGAAGTGCACAGCTACCACGAGCTGATCCTTTAACGCAAACGTGATATTGGGCTCAGGGTTGAAGGGTGAGAGTCAGAGTTACTCCTGCTGAGATGTTTAGTTCTGCGGACATTACAGGATTGAAGTCTAAATTGCGAAAACCGCTTTATTAGTCTGCCGAATCCTTGTAAGTGTCCCCCCACTGTGAGGTAAGAAGCTATGAGATGATCAAAATGTTAATATGCTCATCCGAGTCTCCTCCGCTTCCTCCTGCTCACAAGCAATTATGCTTTAGCAGCGGCCGCCAGTGAGGACTTTTTTTTTTTTTTCTGCCTAGAGTTTCACCTCTCAGGAACAATCAAGTCTAATCCAATATATGAAAAGGATATATGAATCTGCTCATACTCACTCATGGACATAGCTGTGGCCGGAGGCGTTTATCTGGCTGTCTGTCCGTCCAATTCTTGTGAACGTGATTTTTAAAAAATTCCTAAAATGAGGCAAAAATGTCGACTTGAGAATGAACTGATGAGATTTTGGTGGTCACTGTGACCTCACAAAACACATTTTTTTCCCGTTTCTCAATAATTCATATGGTAATTACAACAAAATGTTACACTAATGACTAGGATAGGATAGGATGAAATGATGAAGTGATGACATTTTACATTCAAAAAGGTCAACTTCACTGTGACATTATAATGTTCATAATATGTGAAAAAAAAAAAAATGTTCTGGCATACAACCAACAAACTGACTAATGTGAAAACATAACCTCCTTGGCGGAGATAATTATTTGCTGGATATATTTGAATTATAGAATGCATTTTCTACACAAAGAAGCTCTTTGCACAGCCAGTGTTAACAGCAGGGTGAGTCACAGTTGGGTGAGGATGAGTGCTGATGTAATGCGGATGCAAAAAGCCTGTGAACCTCTCCCTTAAATTCACAGACTGAACCGCGTATTTCGTCTGTTCTCAGGTCAGATCTTGGAGACTCTGGACAGACTCCAACTGAGCGAAAACACTCTGGTTTATCTGACCTCAGACCAGGGAGCTCACCTGGAGGAAATCTCCGCCAGTGGGGAGGTCCACAGAGGATGGAATGGAATATTTAAAGGTACAGCACGTGAGGAACGGGAATTCTTTTGAGATTTAATGCTGATTTATTCATCGTCTTCAGGGCTTACTGTATGTCAAGTGTTAGCCATTTATTGCAACAATACATATTATACATACACATTTAAAGTGCATTCAAATACAAATAAGTGGAGGTAGCAATAAACTCTCAGTGCTGTTGTATGTATGAAATCCCAAACAACATTAAATCTATATGCGCATGTCTAGTATATTTGCATATGTATCCACATGTGCAAAGTCAGTAGTGCCCAACAAATGCAAATGCCCCAGAGTGTGTTCACATCGCAATTTAGAATGCATGCGCTACATCTTTCACAGCGAGTCACTTTACAAGTCAGTAGACACACCAGTGAATATAGCAACAAGGGTCTTCAGGTTTCAACAGACGCTCTGCTCCAGCTCCTCTGTGAAACATAAATAAACATATACCATAAATCAACCAGTACAACTGAACAGCTTCGTCCCTAGAGCTTGCAAACCTGCATCTCCACAGCAGAAACACAATCAGCCGTCCCCACACTTCGCCCTCGACGCCCATGCTGCAGCCCTCCCGCACCAATTAGTGGAGCCTCGGCTCCTTCGTGCCCCGGGAAGCCGTTGGCATCCGGCCAGCTTTGATGGAGATGTCAGGGAATCTCGCGGCGTCATCTCGCACTGGTTTAGCGCTCTCAACTCACAGCAAGATCGTTGGAACCTGTGGCTGGGTTCTCTGTGTGTGGAGTTCTGTTGCATGTGTCAGGAGCCAGGTGACCTAAGCACACGGTCCCACAGGACGGGTGGGTGAAGAGGAGGCTCTAAATTGTCTGTTAGCCTGAGATTGTCTGCAGTGTGATAGACTGGTGACCCGCTATTTGATTAAGACAAGGAATTTGAAAGTCATACAAACTGATATCTATACAGACTTGTATTATCATGTTTTAGCCTGTAGCCTCAGTATGGATCTGACTGTCACACCCCCCTTCATTAAAAAGATGCTCCTTGCTACTTTCCCACATTATAGATTCAAAGGTGGGAGGCTGTATTTTTCAAGAGCAGCTCAATATGATTGCAGTGGAGTACATACATTTCTAAAAAAAATCGATCTTAAAGGTGCCTTCTGTAGATTTGGGGATAAAAATGATCATCAGAAGATGAAGATGTTCAGTAACAGAATTTTTCTTCCTAAACAAACTAGATACACAAACATATTTGTATTATTACCTCATAAATATCATGGATAAAATACATTTCTCAGTTTGAATTTCTCCTCCAAAACTACAGAATGCCCCTTTACCAAGCGACCAGTGAAAAAGACACAGGTTGGAGCTGTTGCTGCAGAGTTTGGTACAGTACAAGGACTGATCAAGCTAAAGACTGATGAGGCTATATTACGCTCTGATTGCTTTGATACATGCTGTGGCCGAAACACACCAATGACTGATTACGAGTGTAAACACAACCCGTTCGCACAGTGTTCTTTTATTGCGTCCAGATTATGCAGCGTTTACCTTGCAAAATAGAGTCTGACACACTATGAGTGCTACTGCACCGTGCGCTTTAGAGCTATATGCATGATAGATAAGTTTAAATAGGGCCCTGAGAGAATTTTAGTTGGAGCACAGCAGGTCAGTTGATAATTAAAAACTGAAAATTGTTTGCAAAGTTTCCAATTATACATTGAAAAATGAATGAATGTTTATTCATTTTTTTTTTTTTTTTTGTCAAGGACATTATTCTGAAAATTAAATAACTGCACAAAAATCAGCCTAGTACAAAATTGCATAGTTCCCAGTGGGATAATTATAAGGAATGATGTACCAGTAAAATATAATGTAAAGTGAAATAAATAAATCATTAAATAACCGAAATAAGACTGTTTGTCTTATTCACCTCGGACTAGTGGTGAACAGGTTTGTCCTCAGAGAGTCTGCAGCAGACTCTTTGAGACTGGCTGCCAGACAAAGGTTTTCAGCGTGGATTCAGATTTGATGTAATCTTTCTGTTTGGACTCAAAGAGCAGTGAGAGTTTTGTAAAGCAGCCACTGTGTTCTATGCTCTTTTATGTCTGCAAGATACCAGTCCTAAGAAGTGAGTTGCTCCCTTAGCTGCCAATGCAGTGCTGCTTCGAGAGCAGACATGTGCCAAGATCCGGTAGCTGGGTGAGAAAAATGTCTTGACTCTTGTGTTTTTGTTTTACCCCTGAGCAGCAGGGAAGTCCACAAATTGGGAGGGAGGGATCCGGGTCCCAGGAATTCTCAGATGGCCTGGCAACATCCCCAGTGGCAGACAGGTGGACGAGCCCACCAGCAACATGGACCTGTTTCCCACAGTGGTACACCTGAGCGGCGCTTCGGTACCAGAGGACAGGTGAGGCTGCACAGTAGTGACGCAGCACTCCTTCCACATGTCAGTCAAAACAAGTAGAGCCTGAAATCTAGGTCGCACTCTAAAGAGAGAGAGAGGCAGGGGGAGTCTGAGTGTTTATCTGGGCTCACAGTGAGCAAGATCTGATCAGAGGACACATGTTTACTAATGAAGAAGGAGGTATTAAAGTTAATCGGAGGATTTCATCAGTCACTGCAAATGAGCAGTTGTGTTTGTCGGAGAGGTGATTTACTGTTGACTCCTGCTCTCTTGTCTGAAGGGAAATAGACGGCCATGACCTCATGGATTTGCTTCAGGAGAAAGTTCAAAGGTCGAGCCATGAGTTTCTTTTCCATTACTGCAACAGCTACCTGAATGCGGTCAGATGGCATCCCCAAAACAGTAAGTTGAAAACAGTCACACCCGCACAGAGGCATGGAGAGTTCTCCACAGCATGGTGTGTGAGAGCGTCACGTACACATACCTGTTGTAAGGAGAATGTGTATGAGGTTCAAGGGAATGTATCTGGAGGACTGAGCGTTTGATAATGACCTGCAGTTTAATGCAACAACAGAACATGTGTACAGTAAATAAGTTAAGGATGCTTGATATGGAATTTTTTCAGTGGATATCTATAACCGATAATTACCTGCCTCTCGCAGCCGATGAGCAATACAAATTGTTTATTATTTTTTTTCCTTACGTGTTTAGATTTTAAACAGTTCCAAACATGTAGATTATGTGAACCTGAGGGGTAAAACAGGCGTAGAGACGGAGAGAGTAAAGATGAATGATTTCATATTCCAAAGCTCTAACCAACGCATTGACATCACTGTTGCCCACAAAAACAAAGCTCAGTCTTTAGAATGTTGTAGCATCCACATCAAACAAGGAGGGTAGGGACACATCTGTAAAGTAGCAGCGGCTGGAGAGAGAATACCTGGGCTCCAAATGTGCTATTAACAGAAAAAGGCTGGTTATCCGTAATTACTTTTGCCTTTGGGGTATCTAGACAGACTTTTTTTCCTCCTCTCTTTCGGAACATGTATTGTAATGGTGTTGTCTTCCTCTAAAACTGTGCGTATCCCCTTCACCCCCTCTCCACTTCGTCCTCGCTGCGATGGCGGCGGATAGCAAATCGGCTTTACGCAGCATAGCACCGCCTACTGTAACAGGCTATAATTTCATCATCGGAATGATAGATAACAATGAAAATGTCCTGTTATTTGGCCTCAGAAATGATATTGACAGTCACAGAATAAATCGATTCTGCTTCTGTCGGGTTCATTGCAACAGCAGTTATTTGTGTTCTGGTAGTGACACTTAAGTGTAAGTGCACCGAAATAGATAATAGTAGATGTCACCATTGTAGTTTATCTTTCTTCATAAAATTTGAACAGTATTTTTTTTTATTCTAGAAACAAAAACTGCAGCTTTCATTGGTTTCATGTGTTTGCTTCAGGTAGCTCCGTGTGGAAAGCCTTTTACTTCACACCAGACTTCTACCCAGAGAACGAGACAGCCTGTTTCCACACACACGTCTGCTTCTGCACGCCGGACTCTGTGACCTTCCACCATCCTCCACTGCTCTTCGATCTCTCGAGGGACCCATCCGAGACAACGCCGCTGACTCCTGACACCGAGCCGGACTTTAACGCCATCCTGGCTGTGATGGAGGAGGCCGCGGAGACCCATCAGCGGTCGGTGAAGCCTGTGGAGAGCCAGCTATCTGCGTGGAACGTGATGTGGAAGCCCTGGCTGCAGCCCTGCCGCTCCACACTCAGTCAGCTCTGTCAGTAGCAGCAGGATGAATAGGGCGCCATTAGGCTACAACAGAAGGTAATTTCAGTGGTTAACAATCCTAGGGGGAAAATGTTCGTTTGAGCTGTTATTCAATAGTAGGTTGGATCTTCAGAGGCATTTTGGCAATCCGTTAAAGGCTGGTCATTATGGTGAGGCGGCGGTCATAAAGCAAAAGCAGTCGGTTCCACAAGAGGCAGGAAGTGTAACAGGGGAGATGAAGGGCATCGCTGCTGAAAGTGCGGCCGACGGTTTGATCGCCGCTGACCTTCCCAAAGGGGCTTTCATCCCCTTCAGACTTTCAGCATGTCTGAGACTTTATAGTGTAAGACACGACTATTTAATTGGATGTCCTGGGGCCAGATCCTGCCTGCGAGGTCATTTGTACCAGGACTTTGAGTAATTATTGAGTAAAACATGTTTAAATTAATTAAAGATGATCCCGTGTCCCGGGGTGTGGAGATTTCTCGATTGTAGGCTGCTTTGTGACGCAGACGTGGAAGATGATGAAGTTGTTTTTTTTTTACTATTATATTTAATTATTGTGCCGTTATTAGAGGGGTCACAATGATGATTGATGAATAAGCAACAAATTCATGTGATTTCACAATCATGGCAACAGTGATCTTATGTTATGCATCAGTGTTAAAGATGCAGTGTGTAGGACTTGGCCGACTTCAAATTCATACTACCAGCAAATGGGTGCAGCCTTGAAGTTCAGCCTGTTTATTCAGTCATGAATGTTAAGAGAGTTTATTAATTTAGTTTGTAAAAGGCAGACTAAGATCAGTCATGGAAAATCTTCCTCTTCTGATGAAAATGTCCTCCCCAAAAATACATGGTGCACCGTTCATATGTTGCATATGTTGTCTTTCTGTATGGCTGCCACCTTGGCCAGGT
Source organism: Diplodus puntazzo (assembly GCA_963678695.2). Taxonomy (NCBI): domain Eukaryota; kingdom Metazoa; phylum Chordata; class Actinopteri; order Spariformes; family Sparidae; genus Diplodus; species Diplodus puntazzo. The sequence goes on from OZ023178.1 coordinate 15,574,042, forward strand.
CTCTCTCATAAGAGTGAGAGCATTGATCTCTTGCGAGGTTTTATAGATCCGATTCATTTTTGCCTTTTTGCATGCCCGCTCACTTTTAACATGGATCCTACACACTGTTTTTATAAATGAGGCTTCCCTGCGATTCCTGATGAGCCCATTAGACAGCCGGTTCTTACGAAAACTGCAGGTAGAGTTGGAGTCAGATCAGTAGAATGAAGTTTTAATAGTGACACGACAATTAGCTCAGAGGTTGTGCTAAAATCTGATTATGAATAAGGGTTTCCCTGGTTTTACACAGCCGTCTCAGTTGGAAGTGGGAAGAGGAGAGGAAAATCCTGAATGAATAAAGTCAGCACGGAAAGTACGTCTTTCTCTTCAACTTTCCCTAAAGATTAATGGACAATGAACACCCCTCCACACAGCACGCACATAAAACAGTGTAGAAAATAATTAAAACCGTCGCTATGATTCTGTTGGGTTGAATACAAATTTCTTGCCGAACCCTGAAGGTTTGTTTTTGCAGTGCAGGAGCATGTTGGGCTCAGCAGGAACGTGTACGATAGTAGAGTGGTTACACGCCATAATCACATAGGCACGTTTGACTCTTACACAAAACAGGCCCGAGGTGATTTTACTTCCTCGGTGGATCACAATGGACTCACCTTTTACTGCGTGTATACAAGAGGACTGTTCAAACCGTGAATCCAGTGTTTTACATGGTGACACTTTGGACCGTCTTCCTGCAGTGACCCTGTGCAGCTCAAACATTCACTTTAACGAGCTGCCACTCTGCTATTCCGTGGAGTTCAACACGCTTATCACAGTAGTAACACATTGCAGGTGCGTGCAGTTTGGCAGTACTGTACAGTGAAGTCAGCAGCTTAGATAATTACACTAATAAATGGGCTCTTTTAGCTGGCCTGTTTCCAGACAGCAGACCAGTGTTTTAGTGTTTCATGACTGAGGGCGGATTTTTCAACGAGTTGAGCTGAAACAAAACGTGTGAAAAAAACACAAGCTGGAGAATCTTTCACCCCGGGTGGAAACTGTCATTTCAGGGGTGCCTTAATTGGGCCTCATTACCAGAACCAGTAGGTGGGATTATGTAATACCAGAGGGAAATCACAATTTGGTACATCTGTTTGTGTGTCTGTGTTTATTTGGTTTACATACAAAGAACTATTTTGGATGTTAAAATGTTGATATTTCTTTGTAAATGATACTTTTGACTGTATAATGCTTTGTAACACAATTTGTTGTGAGTCAAAAAAGGGCTGGGTGTTAATTGCAATGCTCTGATGTTAGTGCTGGTAACACACACGAAGCGAAGCTGTACTACTTTCACTTGGCTTTTCCGACCACACCCTGGGGTCTCCCTCGGTGGTTGCACTTGGACTTGAACTGAGCTTGGACTGCTTAATTGTTACGGCAATAAATTCTGTACCAAGCAAGCTCCATGCGAGACTTCTCATCCTGTGTTGGCTTCAAAGCACAAACAGAAAAAAACACCCTAAATACATTTATGAAGTCATAATGCAACTAAAATCTTTTTTTTTAAATCCATCCACTATCATTCATTAACCTTTATTTATTTATAAAAAACACATACACTATTTATTCTTGCACTTGGACTACAGTCACATTTTGTTGTCAGTTCATTAGAGAAACCTGCCTTACATTTTTCAAATATTTGTTTTCCTGGTATACATGGTTATTAACAGCGGTGTAGAAATATTTGGATCAATAGGCTAATCCTGACGTAGGCTTAGGCCCCAGTTCCCAGTGTTTGTCATCATCAAAAAGATGATTTTGCTACTCCGTGCATCCAATATCGCACGGCATGGTCATTTTTTAACACTTTAATGGGCGAAGAGGTGGAGTGTGGCCAAATGAACCTTGGTTTTTGAAACACGCCCACTTAGCTGGAAGCTACCAAGCTAGCGAATTAAGAGAAGCTAATTTGACCAGAGGTTTATTCCCAAACAGACAGAATACATTAGCGACAAGATAGCGAGCAACAACTTGTGCCTACTGTTATATTTTAGACGTTACATTAGATTTCAGTAGACACGGAGTTAAGAGTGGAGATAAATCCACATTTTAATCCCAAAAGTTTAGCAGACAAACTCTGTGCTCTCCTCGACTCCAGGTGTTTATTCCTCCAGAAGTCCCGGATCTGCCCACTGCTCGCCAGCTCCAGCAGCTGTCTGCCGGTTAATGCTCGTAGAGTCTCTCATTAATACAAAACACCGGCATGTGTCTATTAAACAAAGTTCTCATTTAATGTTCCAGTTGGTGCCTTTTCAGTATTAACATCCTGGCTGTGTGTAGATAGTACTGCTGAATCAATTTGCCTCTTTTCAGTGAGGCAGCAGGCTGTATGTTTCCCTGGAACATATGAGTCTGTCCTGCGGGAGGAGCAGCTCTCACATAGCAGTTCAACTGGCTGAAAACTGACGGAAAACCTGCTCACATCTCCTGACGCTGGAGGAAATCAAACAGTAACCCAGCAGCAGAGAAACCCGTCCAGCACTTCAAAGACGATTCTCTATCCTCATGTCCTGGGGGAGCTTCCAACATCCGTGACAGCAGCATGGACTTCCTGTGAAGTGCTGCGATATCCAATATTTTTTTTCCCCACTGCTTCAAGTGGGGGGGGGAAATTAAATGCCTCCCTGGAAAATTGATGAAGAGTCCATGTTCACATGAGGGCTTTTCATCATGTCCAGCTGCTGTCACATAGAGCACAGGAAAAGGTCCAGAATGTGTGTGATAACCCTTATCTGATGGAGGCTCACAATGATACACACACTCTTCCACGCTCTGCCGTATGAATACACACTGAGGCCCTGATCCTGGAAAAAAAAAGCATCTTTTTGCTTCACAAACCAACACAGGTGATGTTCACAGACAAGTCAGTGCACACAGAGCTGCTCCATCCAAGTTTCTCAACAACATAACTCCATGGGAACACTTGGTCTTCATTTTTTTTTGTATTTATTGAAGAAAAACTAAAATCACACCACACCAGAAAATAAATACATTAAAATTAATAAAAATGCTTTCTGTAAATGGCACTTCATGCTTGTTCTTAAGAGTTCTTTCCATGAGGGAGCCTGACTGTCAGCTCATCCACGCCTCTCTCCTCAGGAACCTCACAGCGTCATTGAAACCTTCATCGCATAAAGACTGCATGCTGCTGGTGGATGGAGGGAACAGAGCCTGGTTGAGACGTTTGATGTTCTCCAAGGAGAACTAAGGAAACACAAGAAAATGTGACATTTAAGTGAAGTCTTCATGAAAATCTGTGACAGAAAATGAACTGTGACAACAACGGAAAGTAACATGAAGTATTTAATCCCCTAAAGAAATGAATAGCAGACATGGTAAACAAAAAACAAAATGTATCTCATGAGGTTGCCTCAGAAGTCAGCTGGTATTTTTTTCACCTTTTGATCTTGCTACACACCTGACAAAAACCAGACAGACATACAGACATTTAAACACATGGCAGAGTACTCAAAGCCCATTCTGTGGTCGCCGATTTCATCTGCCAGCCTGGCACTATTTGGGTTGACTTGGCACATCAGCCCGGGGAAATGCCTTCCCATTACAACAGGGCTGCCTGCTTGAAGTGTCTTGAACTGATGACATGCTTGGCTTGTGTAGTGGTCAAAGGAGCTTCTGTAAATACTCTTCCTCCCCGCAGCAGGGAGTCATTTAGTCATTTAAAAGCTTAATTGTGAAGCAGCACAATCAGGGAACGCTGGGTTTTCACCAGCAGTAACTTCACATGACATATAAAAACAAACGTGATGAAACAGTAAAATACAGCAGATATTTGGAAGAACGAACAGGGATACTGGAGAGAAACCAACAACTAGCGACACAGGCTCATTTGAGGGCGAGAAGGTGGTCATCATGGGATGCCCGCATTTGTACAGTGCCGCAGTGGCCCACTTGGATGCTGGGCGGGTGCACTTGGGACCTACTCTGGGAAAGGTCCATCGCAGGCATGGCTTGGCTCAACTCAACTTGGCGCGGTCAAACTGGTAATAGAAATGCAAATCGGTGCGGCATGCTTTGACTCAACCGACCGGGCCTAACATGCAACTGGAAAACCCCTATAGGTGTTCTATTTGTTCTACCATGAAGACACACACACACACACACAGTGAAGGTGAAAACAATCCCAGTCACACTGTCGGGGCTGGGTAGCAACTTGTTTTTCGAGAAACAATTTCCCATGTTCCTCTGGGTAATCCACAGAGCACACTGTCAACAGTTTTTCTTGGAACTAATTATTACAAGTGTATTGTGGATTGACAGTATTTGCAGCAGCAGGACAGTGAATGTGTCAAATAAACTTCAGTGTGTGTTCACAGCAATAAACAGTGTGACTCACTGATGTGTTCTGAATAGTTTTTGGACAACAGTGGAGTGCTGTGGTACAGAGGATTGAGGCTTTATCAGGCTTTGATACACACAATACTTGTTAGTGGGATGCCTTCACTGTTGGTTTGGGTCTGCAAATGGGATTTGTTGAAGAAAAATGTAGATTCACCAGTTACCATTTACAAGATCCAAGATTTTTCTTGCCTGATGAAAATGACTTTCCAAAAACTACATAGTGCACTTTTAAAAGACGGAAGAATTCATCATGTGCCAACACCCACCATTACTTTCATGTTGGCCAGTTGGAGTTGAGCGTTGAAGGACCCTCTGTGGACAGGACAAACATCCTGCATCCCAGTAAAGGGAGACACGGTGATGGTTCGTCCCACGGGCAGTATGGGCAGGCTGTCAGTGAACCCTCCATCAATCCATTTCTAATAAAACGACATCAAGCTATGATTACTACTACAAGAAAATCAAGCTATGATACTACTGCAATGTCTAGAAATGATTCGCTGTTTTTAGACTTTCACAGAAGTTTTGCTGTTTGAATTTGGGAGAACTCTGAAGAAAAGCGGAGCATTGTGTTCTCATCATTGACAGGAAAAGTTCAACAGTGAGGATGTGGAATTAGCTTCTTTCATTTCCTTTGACAGAGTGATTCCAAAGAGATATCACTACAGACAGACTAACATTACCACTCATCTCAGCCTTCCCACTAAAAACACACACACACACACACACACACATTTGAAAGGCCCTCTCTAGTGCCAGTGTTTGGTTCCATCCTGGGCTACTGTAGAAACATAAACGGCAGACTGTGAGCACACACATACATTTGGATAATATATTCTCTTTCGGCTAATTTCATAATTACTTTCTGTTACTAAATCCCCATAAATCTTACACAGTGGACCTTAAAAGAAAATATGTTTGGATACAGATATAAAGATTATAGACTTGCCTTCAGTATCTCTTCATGTGTAACCTGTGTGTAAACGCTTTGAACAGAACCGCCAATGAATTCCAGTGTAAACTTACCATAATGTTTTACTGTATCATATCAGATTGTATCATGTGTGTTGTCTGACTTTGCGAGTTACAGACACAGCGCCTTGACATAATTCATACAGTCAAAAACACTTGATTTAATGCTTTGTTCAGACAAAAGATTTAGACAGTACATATCTCCAACACAGTGAATAAGCCCGTTACCTCTCCTTTGAATTCCACTGGTTTCAGTCCAGCATAGACAGGCACATAGCTGCTCGCCAGTAGAGCCTGGAGATGTTACAAGTGGGGACAGTCAGTGAGTCAACACTCAGTGAATACACTCAACCCTTCAGCAGGATTCAGTTAGACACTTAACATTTTCAATCTTGTCCACAACTAACATGACAAATCCCCCCTGTAAATGTCACATAAAGGGGAGACGGTGACTATATTCTTAGGTTGTCAAACTCTATATGTGCCACTGCTGATATACAGTATGCTGACATTCATGACACAAGTGTTGACATTGTTATACTCATTTTCTGGTCAAAGCGATAAAAAACAAAATCTGTATTTGTAGAATGAAGGACAATAAGGACGAAAAATGATCATAAACATTTCAGAGAATGTGTGTACCTTTATGAGCTCCTCCCTGGAGGTAAACCTGGATACGATGTGGTTCTTGCCACTTTTGGAGTGCGTTATTGAGACGTAGAGGCGGTCAGTAGCCAGACTGTGAGCCTCACTAGGCAGAATCTCTTCAATCCCCTCCCTGGAGAGTGTCCACACACAGATGTTCATTTTAATAATAACAACTCCACTAGGCATCATAAACACAGTGCTTTGTACAGCAACATGTAATAATTATATCACTCAATCTGTAGAACACAGACCGGACCACCAAAATACTAATACTTTTTTTTTGTTTTTATAGTTTTGTCCTGGTCTTGTCTGGATGATAAAACTTTAAAAAGCAAAAATTTGACACCCCTTATACAAATCTTGTATTTCACTACAGTTGTGATGCATCCCACGTAACTGCTTAGACCCACACACGTGTTTTAGTGATATCTGCTCAGTCATTACCGCAGCGTGAGCATGAAGTCGTATCCTGGTGTGACGGCTCCAAACCTCTGTTGCCTCACGTTGCTCGCAAACCTGTAGGTGAACTCTTTACAGTGCTGCAAGAGAAGGTAAAAAAAAAAAAAAAAACTGTGATGACATCACACCTCCTTCAGTTACACCCACACTCTTATATCACACAAATACAACTGCTTTATGTTCAGTTTTTTGGATGACTTGTAGCGCGCCTACGACAGAAATCAGTTTTACCTTTTGAGAGAAACAAGGACAACAAAGCTGAACAAAGATAGGTGAAAATAAAAACTATTATGTATAGTACACACCAGTAGGTATAGAGACGGTTGAATAAATAAATACATATAAAAAGCGACAGTGATCAACAATATACCAAGTTGGTAACATATTATATCCATGTAATAAGCATGAGGTCTTAAGTCCTTATAAGATGCTTATTGAAATTATGTTAAAAAGGTTACATAAATATTAATAATAGCATAATAATAATAATATGTATTGTTACTTATAGACTATATACAAAAGAAACAAAAGAAAAAGAAAAAAGACAGAAGGTTGTTGTTGTATGACGGATCTGACTGTTCATCTGAGTAACGGCCTGTAGGAAGAAACCGTTATTGTGTGGTTGTTTCGGAAGTCAGCTATGGAGCCAGAGACCACTGTTCGAGATGGCATTACAACATTCTGCGAGCGCGGTACCGCTGGATCATTTAAGTCTCGGGCCATTTTCAAGCCTTGTTTGTGGAAACAAACAAGATCTTTTTTGACGAGAAGTCGAGACAATTCCAAGCTAATTTAAGCCAACACCATATCTTTTCCCGACTCAAACCAAGTGCTTTTGGTGCCTAAACCTAACAACTCTTTAAACGCATTGATTTCGTAACATAAAATCTAAAACTGAACTTAAATAAAAGGAAAAGGAAAGGAAAGAAACATAAATTGCCCTCATTTATTCTAGATTGTATTTGTGTACTGTGGTCTGTTTCTGTCCTGTATGGTGCCTGATCAGTGATGGATGTGCACAGGACAGACTGGTTAACAGTAGGCCACTGCAATTAAATGGGTTAAATATATGATGCTCACTCAGGAGTTAGCATCCTGTTTAGAACATTATTTTTTTTTACACCATTAACTCATTATTTATTCATTGCTAACGTCACTAATCATTTTCAGTGTCTTTAAGCTTTGTGTCACAGTTGGGTTGAGTTCGGGCAACAGAAATACTTGGCTAGGAAAACATGGTTTGGGTTTAAATAGACCCTTTAAAAGACTTATTTCCCCCATGTGCCTATTTTTCAAGTCTTTTTTTTCCGCAGTCGCTGAGATATGACATTAAAACAGCACGATTGGACAGTAGGTCCCAGAGCAACTTTAATTAAAATGTTCTAGTATCAGCCGGACGGACATCCTTGACCAAGATGGGTGAGAATCTTCTTCTATCCTCTATCTCTATTTAAATTCAACTTCAATTGAAGTTATCCCTGTCTTCTCCAAATATTATGATCCTGCCTCAGACATTTCTTTGCTAGTGGGTGTTAAATCTTACAGTAAGAGGATAGTCAGTCCTCCAGCTGGGATGTCAAATCCTTCATGCTGAATATCTGAGAATGGCACTTCAGCCTGGCAAATTCTTTAATTCCACACTCACAAAAAAGCATCAGCACTGCAGAAGAGGAGATAATAATGGTAACAGTGAAAAATACGACTACAATTGTTACATTCTGATTTTTTTTCTCTCCAAATTATATAAAGAATTTATCCCTATTTCGTTCTGTAAAATGCCTCAAAGACCCCCGAAGGTTCGCCCGACCCCACTTTGTTAACCACAGTGCTACTGTATAAACTCTTTTCTTTTCTCTCTGCAGACTGACAGAGCAGGTGAACACTCTACCTCTAACTTGTCAGGGGCTGTGATCATTACAGCAGCCACCAGGGCCCCGGCTGAGGCCCCCGCACAGGCCCTGAGGGAGCCCAGCAGCTTGTCCCCATTGCGGAGAAAGGCCTCCACAGCACCCAGGTGGTAGATCCCCAAAAAGCCACAGGCAGCGAAGGTCAGGTTCACAACTGTCATCCTCAACACCTGCACACACACGCAAGACACAACACAGATTGTCAGTCATATGGGAAAAGTCTGGATAACAATTAATCATTTTACTTTCAGAGTATCTATTATGATGTAGGGCTGGACAATCCACTGCCAGGAGAGCACAGGACACCCGCAGAGATCCTGCGTCCATGCCTTCATTTGGTCCTAATGTTGTCACCCGTAGGTGAAAAGTGGAGGCTGATTTTTAAAAGGGACCAACATCTCTGCTTGTTTCTGCAAAAGGAATCAACTAGTCCTGATACAACTCTCATACCATGAATGACTGTGACAACAGCAGTGATAATAACATGATAATAATGATGGGATAATGAAATATGCTCCCATTACCTAATATTGGAGGATTTTTAAGGCCTTGCACGTTTATGTGAAATGTCATTTTGTCTGATTTGTTCAGGTTGTCTCATAGAAGCCTATGAAATATATCATACCCCTGCACCACCGAGTATTTCTGCTCTGTATGAGGTTAGCTGAAGCATACAGAGACACAGTATGTCCTTCTGCACACACAGCAGTGTGTGTACGGAGGCAGACAGCAGGCCGAGCTGGTTTATCTGGACTTTTAGAACACTGGTGGTTATTACATTGGTCAATAATAGCTATTGAATAATAGCAGCTGGTAGCATTTAAACAAGAAGGGCAGCAGAGAAACACAACTACCAAACGTGGCGGATTTAACCTTTGGTCAAGCTGAGGAGAAGAATGGACATATTACCGTGTTTGCAGTCTCAACATAGAAAAGCTCCGGCGTCAGCTCATTCTGGAGAGTTTAGTCTACGGTTAGCTACAGAGGTAAAACCAATGGCGTCGAGAAAAGGAAATATGGGCCAGGGTTTGTTACTAAACTGCACCGCCGGGTCTGGTCGGTGCTGCTCCGCTCAGTGCTCAGCTCAGAGGCTACCGGCCGGCCGGGGACTTTTAACTATACCGCTTCCGCTCGCGATTTTCAAAATAAAATCCCCAACTGTTAGGGAATACCTGAGCTGCCTTACTCCAATCCGCCTTCATTCACTTCACTGTTTCCACGTGCAGCATCGGCTCAGTGTTCCTCAGGGATCAAAGTCTGTGCGACTCTTTTATATGATATATATGATTTATAGTTATATAAAAATAAGCTTGAATAAATTACTAAATGATTAACTTATGAACCGATAAATATATCAATAAATGCACGTTAATAAATAAGCATGTTTTCATATAATTGTATATGTTATAATAACAATTTAATTATATATGATTATAATTAAATTGTTTGTGTATTAAGCTTTGTCCCTTTAAACCATCCATATCCATATCTCCCTCTAAGGCATGCTAAGAATTACAATGCTGACTATTTTTTGTGAATGTGATGTTTATAGATTATTAACATCGCCATATTGCTCTTGATATCTATTTTGTGATAGACTAGTTTCTTAGTTCTGAATAGCCTATTTCTGTTCTATTAAGAAACTTTGCAACACTGCATTCTCAACATTAGTATAAAGTATGTACATGACATTTTCGTGAAGTACATACTTTTCAAGATTACAGAACGTTTTACGTAGCAATCTCTCTTTTTAACTTTAATTGTAAGGATAAGTGTCAGATTTGGTCACAGTTTCATTGGCCCAGTTACAGTAGGGACATGTTTCTGTGTCATTTTGTACATGTGAGGAATGACTCCTGTCTCCTTTGACATATCAGACCAATGAGTTTTAATCGTTGCGGCCTCTTGATGATACAGTACAACTTGTCCAGCACATATGCTCTAAGTTCCCCGACTAACTCACAGGAACACGGGAGCCCAATTAAAAGTCTGTCGCTGTGGCAGCTTATGTGTCAGGTAACACTCGAGGTCTGTCTGACACAAAACACACAACTCATCCACAGCCGCTTCGAAAAACACAAGAAAAATCACATCTCTCTGTGTGGAATAAGCCACACATTCACGATCACACAGATCCTGACCATCTTAAATACTTACAGTGTTTGAACAAAGGGGTTATAATTTCAACCCAAAAAGTTGTAATGAAACTCCTCCCACAGGATAGCATAAAATATTAAAGCAGGGTGCACTTTTATTATTAGCTACCGTGTCGTTTTTCCACCTAAAGCAGTGTCCCTGGAGTGCACTTCTTCCTCTGCTATCCCTTCAGTCAGCACTTATTTCCCATGGATTCCCTGCGTTTCGCTCTCCCTTGCTTTCCTGGCACGTCAGCACAAATTTCCCGCTCCTTTAGTGTTGCTTATGATTATGCATTGCCCGGAGTGGCTTAGGTGGGATACACACCGTGGAGAAGGAGCAGAGCTGAACTCCATCAGAGGAGGTAATGGTGTTTGTGGGCTGCTGAAATAATGGAGGGAGGATAATGCATTTTGTTTGGTGAAGCGTCAACAAAGACGCCACTGATGGTTTCGATGCGGCAGAAGTGTTTCACCGCCCTGGGATGAGTCACGACATGACGAGCTCTCATGATGACGAGTTGTTGATGATGTTCTGACTGAGGTGAAATTCTAAAAACATTTATTTTTTCTTGTTATTCTCAGAGTGATCCTCTCAGATAGATCACATTTGGGAAACTGGGTATCAGAGAAAGTCTATTAGAATATATACAGTTCTCAATTCGGGAAGTGCATGCAGAGAAATACAGCTTACAGAAGCTACATTTACTAAAACAAATATTTAAAGGGTCAGTTCCCCCAGACTTACAGTATCCAGCCATGCAGTTCATGATGACATGATTGACAATATGTGTTCCAGTTTGTCGATACAACAGCGAAATGTTATCAGATCACCATGATGTAAGATAGGATTACAAAACAAGACAAAACAGCGTCATCAGGTAGTGAAGATGGTTTTGTGGTCCTCTCACAAAAGTGCGACTGCGTCCATCCAGACATCCGATAACTTGCAGGTGTATGTCCGGATGTCAGTGGTCCAGTTTGCTACTAGCTACCAGTCCCACGACAATTGAATGATGGACAAAGGTTTCAGTGTGTACAACATGACTGACACAACATGTGGAAATTTCAGACAAAAAAGAATATCTACCTGGCGTGCAAAGGCCTTAAGTCAGGCACAGCATGGAGAGGAGGACCTGTGGTGGAGGTGGGCTGCACAGGAAGCAGCAGAGGAAGAAGCGAAAATGGGCAGAAAAGGCGCATCGCTGGAGACGCATGAACAAAGCAATGGAAGCCGCTTCTCACCTGGGCAGCAGGCTTTCCCAAATCATTTTTGAGGTGACTGCATCTTTAACAACGGGTCCCTGTGTGATCGGGGCCTAAAGCAGCTTAAATAATGTGTCCTGTCGGAGATTTTCCAATTGGATGCATAGATGGAATCAGCTGATATCGGCTGAAATTGTGAGCTGGGCTTGACTTGAGTGGTCTGCCAGAAGCAAAGATCCATTCAATTTCTCACATTAGCAGTTGAATCTGAGGTGAGGTCAGTATGCCAAGCCGCGGTTACACTTGCATTAATTGAAGAAAGAAGTTTTTTTTCTCTTTTTCCCCACGAGTGAATGTGCTGCTGCAGTATCATTCTAATCCCCAGTCAACCAAACACCCATACTAGCTAACTCATTAAAGGGAAGCAACACTTGGAGGTAATACATTTGAGTTAAATGACACAAACAAAAGAGTAGGACAGCTTTTCAGAAAACACACTTGAAATCAAATCTTATAGCTGCTGTGATGTGACCTTGCCGGTTTATTCAGAGCCCCTTTTTAATCACAAGCCAAGGGTAGTGACACATGTACCGCAGCAAATTTACCCTGACTCCTTCAACATTGTCCAAGGACCAGCAGAGGTCAAAACTCATGGTGCTTTAGTATTTAGCTGTGATTTAATTATTCCCCTCTATAAAGGAGCTGGTGGTTAGTCAGTGGAAAAGCCTGTGGCAATGCAAGCGCATGTGTGGGACATACTGTAAGCCCAGAATCCATGAAATTCAAGGATAAAAGAAAATGAAGAAGTCCAATTTCAGATATCATTCTCATTATCCAGAGCAAAGTTATAATTAAGAGGCACTTGCTGGAGGGAACATTATCAGAGTCACATCCACAGCGAGGAGTGGGCTGTGTGTTTCTGTGTTTAGCTGGAAACAGTGGGGGTAATTATACTTCTCAGGGCTCGGGCCGGCTGATAAAGTCTTAAAGGCTTTTTTATGGGCAGATTGAGGAAAAGGCAACCCCCCCCCTCCCTTCCACCTTTCCCCTCCATATCCCCACACAAGTGGTGCTGGAAAGACATCACAAGGTCGCACAGATAAAATAAATCTGTTAAAAGATCAAATAGTTCCTGTAGATCGGGGAAAAAAAAGAAATGCGGAGCCGAAGCAATAGTGGGGAGAAATCAAAGTGAAATTGAAAGCAGAGCTGAGAGGCTGAGGGAGCGATGGAAGGAAGGATAGCATGTGGGTGTGAGGACAGAAAAAAAAGAAAAACAGAAACAGACTGGATGTGACAGATGAGAGGGGAGAGGTGACGGCTCGCTGAAAGGCCATTAGGACAATCACATCAACACGGCGCAAACATGTACCTGTCATACCGCTGAGGAGAGGAGAGAGATTAGTCACCACTGGAACATGATTCATCATAATGTCGGCGCAGTATTAGAAGAATTTCTGTTTGCAAAAGCCCCGGCGCTTTGAGGCTAATTAAAGATTAGTTACTGACGCACAACAAAGAGTGCTGCACAAATACACAACAAGCGGCCTTGATTGAATTAAATCTGAGCAGAGACTGAGTTCAGGCTGAAGTGACAGCACACTTTTGTCCCGTGATCAGATGGTAATATTCTGAGGCACATGTTCAAAGAAGGACAAATGCATCGATCGCAGGATTGAGCAGTACACCCGTCTCGTCTCTGGCAATTTCTGAAATCTTACTGTGTCTCCTCTGGAAGATGGAGGACAAACTATGTAAGGAAAGGCAAAATTGGATATCCTTCAGGAGGAGGAAGGAGGAAAAACAGTAATTGTGATTCTTCGAACGGATACACAGGCGGGGGAGGAAGAAAAAAAAAAAAAAAGCCCAACAGTATCACATTTAGGCCCAGTCGAAACTCAATCGCTTTCTACAATGGGACAAGTGCTTGAAAGAAAAGAGCTAAAACTTTTTGTTCTTGGTGTAATTGGACAACTTCACCGCCGACAACAAGACTGCAGCATCCCGAATCTTCGCTTCGATTTGGACATGCCACAACAAATGACCAACACACAGCCAACGGTCTGTTTGCAAGCCTCAGTGTGAACTACACGCCTTCTTCTGTTCACCATAATGTTATCATCCCTGAAAGAAACCGTTGTTTAAAAGCCATGCCCCCATCTCCACCTCAGTACGATCGGTATCTAGACACGTTATCTGGGTAATGACATCGATCAAAGACAGATTAGACCCTATCCTCTCCACGTTGTGATAGGATCGCAGTATTAATTGTGTAGGCGCATGGTGTGTTTAGACTGTCCCGTTCCCTTTAAGAGCGAGGTGCGCTAGGATGTGGCGCTTCAATACGATACAGTGGCGCTGTTTAACTGAACCAGACCACATGCTATAACCAGAGAGACAAAGAGTCTCCCTCGACAGTAGGTTTCTGAAGGTAACTCAAACAATAGAGGCCAATCAATTAAAAACGTAGTTTCTTTGAGAGTCCAGACTTTTTGGGTCTCCTTTCATCCGGGCTACACTTATGTTTAATTCTGATATTCATCGCATTACCATGCGCAGAATACCCCGTCTTTCTACTGATAAAATTACAGACATCAAATAGCAATGGTTATGAATTATTGCTACTTGCCAAACCTTGAAGCTAGTTACAACACTGTGTCCTCACACTGTGGGTTTTTCAGACTGATTAAATATTTATCTTTTGTTCCAAAAATAAAGCTGAAAATCCATCTCTGAACTGGAAGGAACAGACACCAGGGCTTTTGTATCGTTATTAGCTCCGAAACACTCTCTCATCTTGCCTTCGTTTCATGTCCGTATGACATTACATTCCACTCGAACACAGTCTCCAGGCTTGCCTTACAGCTTTTGTCAATAACTATATTCAAGGTGGATATTGGCTTCACATGAGCTGTATCTGTTTCTCACTTTCACACATGGACTTCAAGAGCTACAACCGCTTTTCAGCGTCTCGCTGTACAACCGGCATAAAGAGCACCACTTTACTGTCAGTCTGTTTAAGATCCACTCTTGTTGCCCCTGTCGACCAACCTCAGATCCGACTTTCTATGAGAACTTGAAAAACATACTGACTTTCTCTACTGCATTTTGTGCAGCTGGGTTGCTGTGTGCCCGCACTTAGTAATGGAGGTGTCATTTCAATTGCACTTTAGTGTAGCACTTCCATAAAGTTGTGGTGACTCGAGAGAGAAAAGGTAAAAGTTAATTTATTCATTACAACACTGGGGTTGTAAAATGAAACTGAGTTTAGTCTTTATGCTACATAACAGGAAAAAATAAAAACAAATGCTGTTATACAACAAGGCTTTTGCGTATCTCTTTTTTTGGATGTTTGCAGACGTCTTCTTGCACCAAGATCACTGACGCTCTGCAGATGGTTCCCAGTGATGTCGTGAGTTGTTTGAATCACCTGCTGTACAGCCGTCCTGTCCTGGGCCATGCAAGAACCATGGTAGTTTGTGACGTTTCCAGTCCATTGCTCCTCTGTAAAAGTTGCCCAGAATTTGGAATCTGGAATTGAGCCTTCTTAAGTTTCCTTTCTATTCTGTGCCTTTTTAACTGGGGTGGTGATGTGCGGTGATTGTGATAGCATCTTGGCTTAAGAATATTTTCCTTTCCCCATCTCTTCTCTGCTGTCATTAAGTAGCTAAAGTAATAAAACATTTCCTCACCATTAAGCAGTCAATTAAGAGAGTTACTATACATAAATCCTCTCCTCAGCTCCTGGTGTTTTTCTCGAGATTCTGGAGCAGCTCCGGGCTCTGCTCACATTGGTCTTCTCCGGAGCTCGCAGGCAAAAAACAGATGCCTGACCCTCTCTCTTTTATGCTGGAATCAGCCTACCTGATATTTATGTAGTTCACGATGGTTGCCATGTCAGATTAAGCGATCACAGTGGCATAAATTGTTGCCGTGTGACCCTGACCATTAACTAAGTTCATAGGTCATCTATGTCATCAACATTTTTCTTTTTTTGATGCCCCGGACTATGTGCTGAGACCCTATTTGTACTGTTGCGGAAGTTTGATGCTGTTCTGAGCATTATTTGTGGCTTTTTGTGGCGGTTTCTTGTTGGAGGCGTTAACTGCAGTGTATTGTTATCGTGCGGTCATTTTCTGAGGTTGCTGGTTGATGGATTTACACCGGAATATACCTTTAAGTGTACTGTAGTTAAGTAACGTTACATACATAACTTGAAGAAAAGTAAAATTGAGGCTTGATTTACAGAAATAAACTCTTCACTGCATTTCTTCTACAAACTGCTCCTAGTCGGGCTACGTTGGCTTCTGTGGCGACTGAAAGTTAAAACGGAGGGGACAGATAGATTTGTTTCTGCTTGGTCAGAGGAAATTGACCTTTCTTTAACAGAAAGACACTGTCACACTGATCAGTGACTTTACAGCATGTACATTTACTGTGATCATGAAGCTACGCCTAGAGAAGATAGTAGATTTTTTTTTTGCTTTAAAGGGATTTGTTGCTTCGGCCACAAGCAGCCTGCCAGGATCATCTGACACCGTCATATGATCACGTTCAATATTGTTTTTGCATTCATATATCATGTTTGCCTGATTCAGAATTCGCCCTACAAATACGCTCTTACGGCGATTCAAACAAACAAGTTGATCCCTGAAATCCAATAGTCATTTCAGGGACGAGAGGTTTATCTTTAAAAACTCACAGACTTGTCATTTGGAAGATTGCCTCGCCGCAGGTGAGATTTTCAACAATTGCAGCGGCGTCATTTGTTTTCCGTCAGTAAAAAGCTGCTATCTGGGTGAGCTAAATCTTATTTAAAATAAAGCAGGGGATTGAGCAATGCTTTGTTTCCAATCTGCGGCTGTCACATTCTCTCTGGTTTGCGTGGAATATTCATTGGGGATCCTTTTCACGCATAACACAGGGAACAACATTTCATGCTTGTATGCTGCAGGGCAGGCAAGTCTCTAAGGAGACAGATGTCATGTCCTGACTAATTTGAACAACATACAAACTGATTATAAACAGTCAGCCGCAAGGCATTCTCTCTCTCTCTCTCTCTCTGTTTTCAATTTCCATGCTCAATCGCAGCGGGAGAGCACATAGCAAGTCCCCTCAGAGCACAAAGAATGATCAATACCGAGAAAGACATCCACAGACTGACATTAGCCATTCCACTGTTTTGTTTAGGCCCCTAGTCAAAGTAGGCCGTTCTCCTGATATTTTTATTGATTGCAGTCGGCTTGAAAATGCTGAGCAGAGCTGCCTGTATAATAAGCTACAACGGTGAAGTGGCCTTAAACAAAAGAAGAGCATATTACTGACCTTAGAGCTCATAGAACGTATTAAAATGCATGCAGTGGACAGTTTAAGATCAGTACTCCTGAGAAATATTCAGGCCAGATTAGACAAATTCTATGCCTCTTTATTATCATGTTTACATTTTAATCTGCTCAAGTACTGAGGTAGTTCAGAATGTACACATTCCAGTTATCCTCAGTGTTAAACATCTGACAGAAGAACGTGATTAAGAGTGGTCATATGACCACTGAGTTGACACCATTGACATCCATTTGAATGGCCTGGATACGGCTAATAAGTAGATCTTGATTTGAGTTTTTTGTTAAATATACAGTCGTCAAATGTTTACACACACATACATAAAGAACATCATGGCAATCTTCGCTTCCATTAATTTATACAGCTCTCACTGTTCTGCGATGGAGTGAGTGGAACACGTACTGCTTTTTCACAAAATCATTCATGAAGTTGGATTCAATGATTCATTTCGTACTGGTCTTCTGAAAATGTCTTCAAATCTGCTGGGTGAAAAATAACTTTTTTTTTTTTCTAAAAGGCAAATGGTGTAAATTGTGCATTAAAACACAGCTTCAGCGTCGTGAGAGGCTATCCTGAATGAAGAAGCTTATCACATGGTTTGACGATCGTCCTGCAATATTCTATTTTCTAGTTGACAAGACAAATAAGTGTTGAGGTTAAACACAAACGGAGCCAAACGCAAGACACACAAGCAGGCAGGTACAGGAACAAAAAAAAAATGAGCTGTGTTTAATAAAGCTTGAAACCAAAGTCCATAAAGTCCAAAGTCCAAGCACAAAAGCCAGCAACCATGATGGAAGGAGCAGGCAGACTTAAACACACAGGGGGTGATTAAGTGATGGGACATGGTAAAAGGGTGAGGAGACAAAGGGAGGTAATGAAAATGTAAAGCAAGACACATGAGGACAGAACCGAACCATAAACTCGAATCACGACAAGAGGACGGATGAGAATGTCTTATCTCTGTTCTTATTATCGGCTGAGGCTGGACTGACAGAGCTGAACATCAGCCTTCCAAAATACCATATCTTTCACTCGGTGGAGTAACTTACAGCCCCCTTTAGCACTTTGAAGGTACTGGTACGCTTCAGTGCTCTTGTAATTTTTTATATTGGCACCATCTACTCCAAGGGACAGCACCAAATAATTGGATATACATGTCTGTTGTTTCTGGCCACTTTCTCATGTCATCCTCCCAGTCGCTAGCAGCGGCCATGAAAGGTTGCAGTACATTTACACCGTTGGACCATTAGGAGAAGTATTGGTTTTATCTGTTTCTTGATCCCATAACTAATGCAATTTGCGCTACATACCCATCTGCTTAAGCTTGAGATACATGAAAACCATGCAACATAAAGGCAGAGCTGCCAAGCTTCACCGAAGGTTGTGATGTCATTATCGACATTTGCTTCGTTTCTCAATCACCCCCGTGCCAGCTGCTCTCCCTGCCCTGTTGGCCTCTATGTCTTCACTCTGACTGTACCAGAGAGCACGCAAGAAATATTATGAGTGAATAAGAGACTAGAAAGAATGTTCATACAGATAGTTCACATTGAGATTAGACTGTTGCGATGTCATTAGTCAGTCTTACTCTATCATTGTTCAGGCAGCCTTTCATCCCTTGCCCAATTATTTTACAACTTAAAAAACAGTTTCCTGCAGTTTTACATATTGTTCATAATGGACCAGCATAGGTAGAAATTGAAATAATTGTAAAATCTGATAGAGTGAGAAAAAATCTGATAAATGAACACTGCCCAGAATCAAAGCAGGTAACTTTGCACCCTCCCTGACATCTTTGAAACAGATAAGCCCAGCAGTCACAGTAGTAGCCCTTCCTACACCTTCTTATAATATTAGTTAACATACTTTTGATATTTTTTGTATTTCTTTTCTGTCCCTTCAGTTCTCTGTCTTATGAAACCTTTGTGTGCTGTATTTTTCCTCTTGTAGGCGTTTTGTAATCCCTAGTGATCCGTGGATGATCCCTGTATTCATGTTTTCTGCTCTATTGTTTTATGGGACAATTTGAATCATATAATGATCTGAATATTCTGAAGAATGTCCAATATCCTTTTCCTCATAGAATATTTCCCAATGTTGTGCCACTAAATCATGTTTTAGCACGTTTGTTGATTCCTCTGTACATTGTGTTGATGAATTCCACAGTCATTTTTTGTTTATTTGGATTAATATTGAAATCCCAACAATCCCCCCCACCCCCCGACTTATTCTTGAAAACATTTCTTTCCTTCAGTCCCTGGAAGTAACAATACTAGACCCTGGTGCCCTGTATATGCAACCAATTATTATATATTTTTTGTTTTTTTCTATGCAAATTTCAATTGTTATACTCTTTAAGTTGTCCACCACAGTTGTTGTACATTCCAACACTATATAATTCAGGTTTTTGTCTACATTCATAGCCACTCCTCCTCCACTCTTACTTTTTCTATTTATATAACTGAATTCATGTCTTATTCAAAGTTTCAAAGGTTGTGTAAACTGACTTCAGTGTTCCTTGTTCTGTTGACGTTTCCGTACAGGCTTCTGCAGTTGAAGTGGAGTATTAATAATCTGATGACTGTCTCAACAGTTTGATCATAGTTCGTCTGTGTATGAGCAACTATTATCATTTATGTTCCATTAGAAATTATTATCCAGATCAATATAATGTTCCATGGTCTGTAAATTGTGGCGACTATTTAAGAAAACATTTTATCAATCCAGAAAAATGACACAAGTCATATCAAAATGAGATGGTTACCCACTGTTTGACCTTCCACTTCAGTTGTGACGGCATGGCCCTCCCTACTCTGCCTCTGATTGGTTGGTGCTCATTGCCTTTAGTTGGGTTGGTTGTACAACTGTGTGCAATGACAATAAAGGCATTCTATGCCTTCACTTCTATTCTTCTATTCTCTATTTTGATGTCAATATAATTTCAAAATGCAACATGTTTGTGTTGGAGGTTGACATCAAGTGGACATTTGGATTTCACATCAACATCATTTTCATTTCCAACCAAAATTTCAACCTGTTTTCAACGTTGGAGGTTAATAAAGCTGGTGATGCGTTCTGACATCGACCCAATTTTTCAAAAACAAAACTCTGCCTGGATTAAAATCCAATGTTAGGCTTGATGTAACGCTGACATTTTGATGCTAACCTGATATTCATTTCTGACTAAAATGTAAAAACGTCTATCCAACGTCTTTCTGATGTTAAGATGACGTCTGGTGCCAGCTGGAGGTGTTTTTTTTTTTCTAAATATTGGATTAGTAGTAAAATATTTTATATGACCAAATATAGTTCTTTGCAGCTTTCCACTGTTATTTTACAGAGTGTGCAACATCCCAGCTATATAAAGTGCTGTCATCAGAAAATCTCCAAAAAGTGATGTCAACATTTGGACAATGTACTGGCATGCAATTACACTGCAAATATGTTCTGCAACGACTTGTTGTTAGATTAATAACAATTCAAGCACTGATCATAACATTTAAATTGATATATCAACATTGTGGATCATTATGTGTATTTGCCATGCTGATTATGCATTATGTTTCCTGCAGACTGAGCTCCTGCTGCTGTGCCGCTGCTTTTATAGGCAGTTGGCCACCCCCTCTATGAATTTGCGTACAAGGGATGACTTCTTTTTAACTTTGTGGATATAAATTGTCTTGTTTAAAGTTATTTGAATTTTGCACAGGAGCGGACTGTCGTACAGAGACGAAAGTCGCTTTTTTGAGAAGAGTTTCGTGTACGGGCTTTCCAACAGTGCCATTGCCGAGTCTCTACGACCTTCGGTTCCCGAGCTACGTCACTTCCGGTGCATGAATTGTCTGTGTCTCGGGAATCGAGGTCGTAGGAGGCTGCAACATATGCCTGCACAGGGTTGTGGGGTTCACTGTAGCCTATTCATCTTACACTGGGAGGTAGATGAGCTCACCTGGATAATTAACCAATCAATAAGAGAACCATTAGTATAAGTAAATTAAGATTAAGACAATATTCACATTCTCTGTGACATTTTGAATGAAAATAGCCAAATATAGAGCAGAGCGGTCAACAGTCTTTCCAGTTTGCCATAGAATCCATGTATATCAAACTGGAACCACCGCCTTGAACAGAGGAGGTCAACAACCATTAACAACCATTAACAACCATTTACACAACCATTAACAACCATTAACAACCATTTACACCTGGGCTCACCTAGCCCTAGGCTGGTTGGGCCTTCATGTGGGCTGCTAGGGCTTGGTTTAACGGTCCACAAGTGGCCCCCACGACTCTGAAACTCAGAACTCACAGGTGTCCTTAATGCCTCTGTAAGGACACTCCCACACAGAGTTTAAAAGACCGCAACTCCTCTCCAGTTAGTTAGAACTGAAGAAGCCTCTTGGATGAGAGGTGAAACGTCTTCAAGAAACTGAAACACGTCCAGTTGCCTACAATACAGCACGCAGAAACCTGAATTTATGTTCTATTGTCATAGCCTAGTGTTATTAAGAGAGGCGAGAAAGTCATGAAGGCTTGGTCGTGTGACAATGACGATGTTTGTACCAAAAGTCAAATTCTATAGACGTCTCTTGCATTTGTTCCTCAGCTAAAGTCTAATCTAATGAGTATATTTTTAGATGTGGTTCAAGAGTCATCACATAGCTTTGACATTGCTCTGTCAGAGCAGAACAGCCTCTCTCTGGCACACTGAGCAGAATGCAGATGCCCTTTCTCTCACTTATTTCTATTCCCCTGTGAATCTGACCTAAAAAGGTCAGGCCACTACTCCATAAAAGTCAAGCCGCCGCTCAGCGTTGTAGTTTTCTTTAAAAACATTACATTTGGCTTGACAAGTTTTTTTTTTTTTTACTCTCGCCGTTTATATACAGTACTGACATTTCTACACTGTGTCTGTGTGCCAGTGAGGTTGATACGAATGTAAAACTGAGTTTGTATTCTTCACTCTGACCGGGAAACCTTGTTGTTAACCGCAGAACAGTTTGTGACATATTCTGTGTGTGGGAGAAATTCTCTTTAATTAGCTGTCACATCACTGTGTTTAAAGCAAAGTTGTAACAGCAGCAACTGTTGAGTGTAATAAGGACTGCATAACATAATAACTCATAGAGGAAAAAAATAAAAAAAAAGGCCACAGAGTTAGGTATAATTGGTTTCACCACTGAAAAGTTATTTGTGTTTGTTATTTGTGTTTGTTTTTGTGAGGGCCTTATCCAGGATTAAATTGCTCTCTTTAAAGTGCTTCAGATGAAAACTGTTAACAACAGTTCTGTATTCAAGGAAAACTAATGTCTAATACAACTTGGGTTGTTATTAGATCTGTCAGTTCTGAACATTGCACTCACCAAAGTGATTGCTCAGATCAAAGATGGCCAAAAGCTTTTAAAATGATATGCACATTATATGAATGGAAAGCAAGTCTTAGAGGTGCCGCGACTAAATAAACCCACGACACAAGTGGGCGCAAACACATGCTAATAAGCCCTAATACTGTTGTTTTAATCAGAGCAAAAATTCACAGTTATACTGAGGCTTGATGACTCTACGTTTAAAACCAAGATGATGTGAAGGAGGAAAGATGTCATTGTAAGGGAAGTAATTGGAGTTTCTGATGACTTTCATCAGAATAGGGTGACCAGATGTTTTCCACGGACAATCCCCATTTTTAATTGCGTGTCAAAATCAGACTGCGAAGTGAAATAATTTAAAACACACTGAAAGGGGCTTTCAACTGGTTATTTAAACCAGTTAATGTCTAAATTTATTTGACCTTATGTTAACAAGACCATCAATAAGAAGACTGTTTTTTTCTATATACAGTAGTATATAGTGCAGTACAGTAGTATATGTATATTTAAAACTCCTGACACTGGGTTGGATTCTTACTTATCTGGGTAGGATGGGCGACAGTTCAAACTTTTTTTTGTGACGGTGAAGGTTTTAAGAACCTATTTTCTCATATTGGTTGGAGATGTCGTGAATTTCTCAATGCTGTTGACAGCACAAACACAATCCCATTGACCTCTACTGTAACGGCAGCAGCAGCAGACATTTTGACTAACATGGGTGTTATCAATGACATCAACAATGGCTCTGTTCTATTGTCCCAGTAAGATCTGACAGTGTGGCAGTTACCAGAGCCTTGAAGTTGAAGCAGCAAAAGGAATTCAGCCCTCATTCACTTTATCAATTAAACTTGTGCTGTCACATGTCAAAATGTCTGCAGGTGCAAAGGCCTATTTGGTGGCCACAGATCTTTGAAGGTGCATAGAGAAAAACCTCTGTGAATTAAACCAAAGCTATGAGCGAGGGGGTACAAGTAAATATATTTCTTTAGGATTTTGGGTGAACTGACTAAATGTAATGTATTAGTTGGTCCTAATTACTATCATATCAAAATCTCTGTAGTATAATTTGTTATTAACGACCCTACCTTTATATTACTTTTAGAAAATTAGAAATGCAACCAGGCATTAATAAAGCTCATCTATGGATCTACAGTATGTATCTATAAAATTGAAGAGGACAATATAGGATGAATCTGATCTCTTTTGACTATAAAACCTTCTATCATTCAAAACTCATCAACTTTTTTCTCTCGCATCATCCTCTCAATGCAAAAACTGCGCTCTGTCTGACTGAGCCTAAAACTGTCTGCATGATGGGACTTTTTCATTAATACACACACTGGCAAAGAGAAAATTCTCTGCTACAATCGTGACTGATATGTTGATAGCCATTAACAGCTGCATCTGTCATGGCAGTGAAGATACATGATCAGTTGACCAGGCAAACTTGGAGTTCTTGCTATATTCCAGTGGCTGTCCTGTTGTGAAATTAAATAAAGAACAACGGGACCACTTTCATGTTGTAGGCAGCGACATGATGACAACAAGCAGCAACAACATTTACCATGAATAATAGAAAATGTGTCTTCTGTCAAAAGAAATTGTGTTTTTGATAAATGAAGTTGGCAGTGAGCGATGGACTTCACAGGACAATATTCAGAACTTGGATTCATTTGATGAAAAACCGAATGAATTATTCTTCAGTTCTTGAGGTTTCCTTCAAATTAACTGAACGAAGAAATTGTGGAGCATCTAACCGATCTAACCATAAACAGCATGTCCATATTGGCAAAAGTTAAAAGTTATGGATATGTGTGCATATATTATTCCCATTTTGTAGTGCCAAGTCGTACTTCTGCTGTAAATTTGGTGAAAGTAGCACAAAAGTAGTGTAATTAGTAATGCATTTCTCTGCAGACCTTCATATCAGTAGGTAACTTATTCGTCTTAAATGATAGTAAAGTGTAATATGTTATATATATGGAAGAAACTCGCCAACAAAACATATGTAGCTGTGATGTTTTAGGCTTGGAAGATGTTTTTGCGGTGATATTCACAGTAGAAGTGCAGCCAACTGAAAGCTCCCCTAACCCTAACCCTAACCCTCCCCTTTTGGTTTACATAAGACAAGCACCTGTGTCTGCATTTCAATTGAGGATTCACAGAGTGCAGCTTTTGCACACCTTAAGATTGACAGCTGTGTGGGAGAAGACCAAAGGCCGGCAAAATATGGAAAAAGACTCCCGCACACTGTCCACTTCACTTGCAATTAAGTTTAATGACAACAACTTACTTAAACCTTCATCAGGTTATCTTACAAGACAATGGAGGAGGCTGTTTTAAGGAGGGTTGTGGACTCAAGTGGACGCAATCAGGCCACACTGCAGACAGACATCCCGAAACGTTGTTGTCATTAAATTTCATTGCAAGTGAAGTGGACAGTGGGCAGGAGTCCTTTTCCTGAGCATTTCAACCAAAAGTAAGTTGATTTGGAAGTCGAGCCGAGAGGAAGCTGAGAGGCTGTTTCCCAGCTGGAACCAAAAAATAGAACATTTTCCTTGAACGAACTGCAAACAGAAGTTGCAGCGTCACATTCTGCAGGCCCTTGTGCGTTGTGCAACACAGGTGGGATCACACCAACTACACGTCAGACAGTGTGTATGGTGCAGTGGAACAGCTGACAGTAGAGGAGGGAGTTTGGCGAAACAGGTGAACTGCAGGCTTGCCAAGTTTAATGTGTGACAACCCTTGTATCAAACATTCCAGCACAACACACCCTTTGTCAGTACTAACATAAGTTAAAGGTTTACCATGCAAGGATGTTTAGGCATACTTAATAACTCTGGCACATTATCAGTGTAAGCCCATTTCAACATGACTCTCTGGGGATTATAAGTAGCACTCATTATAAGACCTTGTGTTATAAAATAATACATAAATCAATCCTCTACTGCAACATGTTACATGCAGAACTACATATTTTTTTATATTTACAGAGATTTTAAGAAGTACAATAAAAGGACTTTGATTTGTGACTGGTCCAGAAAATGATTTGATTCTGTGAAATCGCTCCCTCACATCGGCTGATTCTAAGAAGCTTTTTGAACACAGGCAATGGCAACAACATCTATTGAGCCAGCCAGTTTGCTGACAATGGCTGGTACTTCATCCTTAAAAAAGGGCCAGACCATGCAGTCATTAAAAAAAATATTTTTTTTTTGGTTGTGATGTCTTTTTTTTTAAAAAAATATAGCTGTGGACATGAGTAAGGTGCATACATTTGTCGGTGTGGGTGAGTGTTTGTGTTTGTGCAGGTTAGCTGTTTCTCTCAGTGTGTGTCTGTGGGGGTAAGAGGTGCAGAGTGTGTGTGAGCGTGCTGAATTACATCTGATGCGTAGGAGTGTCCTCTGAGACAGCCAGCAGTTCTCCGGGGTGGGGGGGGGGTGGGGGGTGGGAGCTTGAAGGGGGGAGACTTGTAGTACCACCTGCTGTCATTTGGGGGAGCAGTTGCTCTATAGCTGCTGAAATCCGCTGCTCCTGGATCTGCTTGTTATTCAGCTCTCTAACACAATCCAAAGAACCTTGCTCTGAAATAGATGTGCTTTAGTTCCGTCAAGCGCTGTAATACAATCACTTACCTAAGAGATGTTACCGATATCCATCTCTGCAGTGGATAGGGGGCTGATTTTGCAGCCAACATAAAACATCCCATAGTCGCTGTTGCTATAGTGATGCTCCACAACTGGAGTCGGACCCCTGCACACTCGCAGAGCACGCTTTATCAAGGTGGATGGATTTGCAGACAACGAAACGGATGATGTGAATGTAAAAGGGCGAGTATGTCACAGCTGGTGGAGGGAAGGTTGGAGGTTATCCGAGGGGAAGGCTGCTGCTGCATCGTTCTCATGATCCTGCAAAACAGGTCATCTGTCTTTTTTTTTGTGTTCTGCCTCTATTTTCAGCCTTTCCCTCCACGCCGATCATGGTAGTTATCACCCAGGGATTATACAGCAACTTGATCCATTATTCATGACTCAGCAAAAGTAATAACACTTCCTCCCAGGGCAAAGCAACCAGTTCCTCTTTTTAGGGTGTTTATATTCCCAGAGGTCTCCATTATGACTTATGAACCATAATGTACTGTAAAGTGGAAAGGTGGGAGCTCTGTATGTCATGATGAAGTGTGAATTCCAGTCGTTGGCCGCTGGTCTGGAGTGGCGAGCATTCTGGTTAGCAATCAGTTCAGGCGCACTTCTCACCACTGCCAGAGTGCCTATTTGTTGTGCACTGTGGTGTGAAACAAGCTTTTACACCTTCAGCAGTGATGCCCTTCTCCATCTGAAATGTCCCCCCAGAATTTTATTAGGGAAAGAAAGAATCTCAGGACACTCGGTTTGACCCTCAGAAATGTTTCTTATCAGAAAAGACTGATTTGTCGGGGTGCTGCAGTGGTTTGAATGCATATTTATTAGACACATTACTCCTTCTACCCTGGTATTGTTGCAGGGATCTGACTTCAGCTCAACTTTGGGAACTGTGTAACCAACTGGAGGTTAAGAGTCTTATCAACATGGGCAGGGAGGGTCTAATTAATTAATGGTAATCATTACTGCTATTGCTTTATTTGACTGTTCATTGCAGTTTTCTGCAGGATAATATGAGGATTGGGACGCCTGGTCATAAAAAAATCAACATTCTGATGGAAGATAAATGCAGTGCAGGTTGGTTAAATAATAATACAGTACAATAATAATACAGTTATAATACTTTGATACAGCACCTAGAAATACAGAGACAAATATTGATGACATTACCTGTGACGATCCCCCAGCAGCTGAATCATTAAATGCGACTTCTGTGTGCGTTGTAGCATGAAGCACAGCAACTTAACTCCATTGATTATTTAAATCTATCGACAAGCTGGCAAAAATGGTCAGAATCCAATGTTAATTATTGTTCTTCTGCACATCAGAAAGGTTCAGGTTCATGAAGTAGTCATCCTCATGACTCCTGAGCTCCATCAGAGCTACAGAATCTAAACGTATTTATTTGAGAAACTGAATTGTTGTTTCTCTGGAGAGTTTCCTCTGTCCTTTTAAGTCCACAAGTACAGCTGTAACCTTTGCTGTTTCACTGTGCCACAATATATGCTGCAGTGAGATAACTGCATGCTTGGAAACATTTATAATAAAAATGGAGCAGGCGCAAGCGATGGGTTGATAGACAGGCAAGATGTCACTTGGTTGGCCTGCTAGCTTTTCGTAGTTGTAAATGGAGTTTTCGGTATGGTAATACTCCACAGAAAGAGAGAAGAGAGAGAGAGGGGAGATGGAGAACGCTGTGTTGTGAATATTCTGATTGAACTTTGACTGATTTAAATAATCTCTGGTTAGTTTGTGGTGAAGGTTAACATTTAGTTCTTAAGGTTGGGGGACCCTCAATGTCGTGGTTACAATAATAACCACATGATTAAACTTTGTCAGTGTTGGAAATGGTAAAGGAACTAGTTTTCTGTGTTGCTTCTGTGTCAATTTAAGGTAAAAACTTTCTTCTTTGCTCTCATAATTGGTACGGCATGAAAATGACACCCAAGACATTCAGGTTATGGCCTGTTGGCTGGTACACCCGTAAGGCTTGGTAACCAGATCCGGGCACAGACCTCCGCCAAGGCCAAAACTCCACTCCAATATGCAAATTTGCAAGTGCAACCACAATATATGCCTTGGCACTATTTTATGATGTAGGCATTTAATCCACCAAGTCCAAAAGCGCTATGTTGCACGGCTAGTGAAAGTTGTGTATCCCCTCATTCATTCAGATCTGCTCCAAACTTCAATGGGTTCTTCGTCGGCCTGTGTTACATCCAAATTGAGCCAGTAGGTTTTCCATGATTCTGCTGAAAAAGAAACAAACAAATTAAACGGAAACCATAACCTCCTTGGCAGAGGTAATAATTGATGTACAGGCCAATAAAAAAATCAGATGAATCAGCCATTATTTTGACAATTGATTACTTACGTACTGTATGAAAGCATGTATCCCGGTCTTGAGGGGCACTATTTGTTAAGAAAGTTACATAAAGCCATGTGTGTCTCCAAAGGGAGCTGTGTGAATGTGTCTGATAAATGTCCTCAGGTGGTCACTTCCGTTCCAGTCCTCCATAGCTCGCTCCTCATCTCTGCCTCGGGCCAGAAGCTTGAGTGACATTACCTTCTGCTAGCATAATACCCCAGAATCCTCTAACTGCCAGTTGGCAGATTGTGGACTAAAAAAGACAATGTATTTTCTTCCTTGATTTCCATCATTGATTTTCTACTCTGTAAACTAATTTATATTTCATTTTCGTATAATGCTCTATCATATGGACTTTATGGACAATTTATTAATCAATGAATGAAAATGTTGTTGTTTGCAAGCCATGTTGTTAACCTGCATTAACCTGTTGTAGCTGAGTGGAGCCCGATTGGGCTATTATTTGTTAAGTTAAGTTAAATACATGGTTAGATACAGGAGAGGATTTAAATGGCACAGATGGTGCCAAAATGTGCGGAAAAATGTTCCAAAATGTGCAAAATGGCACATTTGGAGATTCCGCCTGAGTACTCTGTACTCTCTAATTTTGTTCTGATTCACTTTATTAGCATAAAAGCTGGCAGAGGTAATGTTCAGATGTTTTGCAATGGTGTTTAAGATTGGGAGCTGCAACCTCACTTCACAATTCTAATATTCTAATAAAAATAAATGAATCATTTATGCTGTGTGCTGCCTTAATTTACTCAGACTTAGTGACCTAGAATATACTTATACTTACACATCAGCAGAGGCACTCTTAACTTGGGTTTACATGCAGGCCAACTACAGGACCAGTTAGAAACAGGAGATGTTGTGCATCACAGCAGCGGCTGGAGAACCGTGGGTGGAGGAGGTGATGAGTAATACTACTGCTTCTGTCAGCAGCTCCCATCCCCGAGCTCCTGAGTGATGCTTTTAAAGCCAGCACCCAGGTGTTGATGCACAGGACAGGGAGAGAGCAGGATATAGCTGGAAAACAGCAGCGAGCTCAGCAGCTCTCTCTGGATAAACATGGCTCTGAAAACACACACCGGCTGTTGATGTTCTTGGAACGAGAATGCAGAGGTATGAGCTGCATCCTTGTGTGAGCTGCTGAGAAAGTGAAGGTGGCCTCCATCTTTCTTCCTCCGGCTAACAGCCAGTCTACGGGCATAATGAGCCACATTAACAGTGACTGCAGATAAAGCAGACAGCCGAGGAGAATTTGAGATTCTTATCTCTTTGAGACGGTCCGGTTGAAGTGCTGAGCTGCCGATCTGTGGCGAAAGCCCCAGGCTTTTGTGAGAGGTGTGTGTCTGTTTGTGTGAGTGTGTGTGAGGGCAGTCTCTTATCATTTCTGATGAAGTTAGATCATCTCTGCAGACAGTGCTGATCATGAGAGCCTTGATCCAACAGCTCCTATTTACATTGAAATAAAGATTGCTCACTGAAGTGGACCGTCTTCCGTATGGGTCAAGTGCCTAAGATAGTTGACACTGGACATTTTCTTTAAACGTACCCTGAGGTGTTTTGGACCACTTGCACTGGTGTGAAGCATTAGAAAGCACATGCACATGGATAACTTGATACATATTCCTACCAGCCATTTCACACTATTCCACTCATTTACACCAAGCAGCAATGCCAAGTTCGGACCAAATACGTCGCAAGTCCATTCAGGGAACAAACGTTTTTTAAGTTGTTTGCTTGTCGTCTAGCTGACAGACTTGAAAGCATATATTCAGGCTTTTTACATGGCATGATAATGATGTTGTTGTTTCATCAGAGAGAAATCTCTTTGTTTTGGGTTCATACTGATGTGGTCAGATTAATTCAGTCTACGTCTACTTGCTGGTCACACTTACTATTTATTGATTTTGAACACACCAATTAAGAAACTGCCACTCAGGGATGGACGGGCAGTCAGCCTCAGGTAGTGCTGGAAGCTGCAGTCATCCAGACGCTGAAATTCACCAAGCTGGGTGCCGTGTGTTCGCAATTATTTTCAATCTTGTTACCAGCATGAGTAGAAGCGATTAAAAATGAATAACCCCGTCATCAAACTCGTGATGTGAATTTTCGCCGCGTTACATTCAACATTGTGGAGTTCTTGCGCTTCCTGAGAACTGAACATCAACTTCTTCACCAAGACGTCACGGCAGAGGATGCACATTCTGTGACAGTGTAAGTTCAACCTACAAAAGTCAATGATGGTGCACTTCTACACAGCCGGCACTGAGTCATCCTCAACTGCTCCATCCATCCTCCAGGAGCTGTGTGGCGTCAGGAGCCTGAAGCAAGGAAAGACTGTAGCTAACTCCTTCCACCTCTGCATACACTTTTTTTTTTAAACACACGCAACTGTGGACCTAAACCTTATTGAAACAGATATATTTTAGATATATTTTACAGATACAGATAATTTTTTTCCTATTTTGTAGTTATGAATCTTGTTATTCCCCCTTTTTTTCTACCGTGTTTTTTGTTGTGCACCAAAATAACAAGGCAAATATCTTCTATTTGAAATAACCCTCAGGGCGATTTGTGTTATACACACAGAATTTCTGTTGGACAGGGTTAGCTGTGATTGTCTTTATAAAAACCAAATACGTGTGAATTATTTGGTCAAGAATGTGACCAAATAATTGCTTCAACTAATTTCAATGTTTGATCCAGTTTTGGAGAAATATTTATCTTTTCAGTGAGCATGGATTGAAAAATGGAATTCCTCCCTCGCTCCCTTTTCTACATGTCTGTGACAGAGGACGGACGTCATGGCAGTCTTCAGGAAAGAAATGTTTCCGAGCTCTGGTGAAGTGCCTGAATATACATTACCCATTAACCTTATTCAATTAACTCCACACTAACTTCATATACTGCCTGACTAGCCAATAAGGTCACAGCCAGCAGCATATGGTTCAGATGTGTGCTCCATAATGACACACTAACTACCGTGGTCACAGCTTTAATCAGCTGTGGGCTGTGACGATATTATACAATTATGTATGGATTGGGCTTCTGACCAGATCTGGAGTTAATAATTGCGATGTGTAATGCTGTCATTAGCAGAGAGCTTCACGCCCACACATGATCTGTATGCACACAGTCATGCTATTGAGTCGGAGAAAAGGTGACACCGGCATGCTAATTAGCAAGGGGAATGTGCTCTTTAACTATTATTGATGTTTTCGTAATCGTTGCTGTGCTTTGATTTTAGTCCTTGTCAAAAAAACGCTGCCGAGGAAGTTTTGCCTCCCCTCCCATTGAACGCGAACAAATCCTGTTGAGCGATGAGGGAAACTCTAATTAATGCAAACTACACAAATGGCCTCCTCTAATTACCGTAATTTCAACAGTCAACGGACTTCTATTTGCCATCACATCATTTTTTGCTCATTGTTACACTAACAAGTCTGTGAACAGAGAGGCAGAGTGTGATATTCCAGCAGCAGAAGACAAGTGTGATGCTCGTGTTTTCCCCCTTCAGGGACTGTATCCCTGGTGTATCATGCAAATAGCAGACATAAAGAAAAACTGACAGTGAGGAATCATAGGGCGGTGTGAATAGAAGGCCTACAGGGCCTTCTACATATCAATAATGAGGGATGAGCTGCAGCTCTCACATGTTCGGGCTCCATCTCAGGGGGATTCATTCAGAGGGTGGATGCCGATGCCCTCAGCAGGCCTCGCACAAAGCCTCAGGTTTCATGTGCGATACCAGGGCTTAGAATCCACTATGTTGCTCTCCTGACATTTGACGGAGCTGACACACTGCACATACCGACAAAATGAACAAAAATGTATGGGCCAAGGATTTTCCTGGTATGTTAAGGATTACAGAGGAATGTAAGCACATATGAATTGAACTTTTTTCTACCTTTGTTACGGCTGATATGATTCTCTATTTGTGTATGTATTTTTGTTGTCCAAGGTATACCCGGCTTCTTGTCCAATCCCAGTGAGCAAAAGCAAGTGAATGTCTACGTCAATGTTGAAAAGATGTTAGTAAAGAGTCAGAATGAATGTTTTTGTGAGATCTTTTTAAGACGTCTTTCAGCTTTTACTATTGATGTCCAAGTGACATCCTTACAGGGCTCAAAATGTATTTTCAGACATCTTTTCAACTCCACCTACAGAAATCTGAATAACTTGTTGTAGGAAAAATACTATATAATAATATTAATTTACGTCATGCTTCAAAAGGCTCAAAGCATGTGTATGCAAGGTAGCACTTGTTGATGACATCACTCAGGTCACTTATGCAAGTAACTTCCCATTCGTCACGTGACCTGAGAAGCGTCTCGTATGACACTGATGACTGAATGTAGGTATTTTAGCGTAAAGTAGGATCTTGTCCTGAACCCAACCAAACTGCAACCATTTTACTACTTAAATAACAGTCAAAGCATGTTGTGATATGTGAACTGTTTGTCAGCAGTTTAATTTTTCTAACTGGCCGTTGTATATTATGTATTGTATCTAACTTGAATGTCGAACCCTATACTGTATGCAAAGATGACAAGAGAAAGGGTTAGGGTTAAGGAATAAGAATAAGAACACATCGTTATTAATATAAATTGATAATCACAGGTATCAGTGACAGACAACCAAACAGGTAATAGCCTCAAAAGAAGGATGTTCTCTATAAAATATATTTTTTTTGGTAAAAAATGTAAAATTAAAGGGACACTGAAGGACATGAGCCCGGTACAATATAATTGAATTTATTAAACATTAGCAAAATTGATAAATAACCAATCATACTTTGATTAATAAATATATTAACTGCAGCTAGAACTACTAAACATTAAAGCAACTCAAGCAACAAACAAAATATACATATTGTGTGTGTGTGTGTGTGTGTGTGTGTGTGAGTATGGGTGTGAGACGTGATTGGGTGAAGATCACGTCATGTGTGGTTTGTGTGTCCAGTGCCATTCATCCACGTCGAAGAAACAAGCTGGATGAAAGAGACGGACACACGCCGATCGCCACCAGTGCGATTCGAAGTAAAGCTTAATTTGCATATAGGCAGGTTCTAGATATTAATAGCCTGTATTTGTATGCTTTAAGCTACACTTCTTGTGAGTTTTATGGTACATCATCAAGCCCTATTTGCTGCTGTTTTACACTGCATAAAATCATGGTTGCTGTTTGCCTATCCCTTGTGCTCATCACAAGCTGACTTGAGCTTTTCCACTTTGTGGATTAGAGAGTCAGATTCGCCTCTGTGTGAGTGCACACTAAGCCGCATTTTTATGAAAGAACAATGACCAGTTTCCTTTCTCCGATCCACCAGCTCACACGTACAAACACCTACGCTCACCCACACACACACTCTGGTGAACAGATCGCTTGGTGTTAACTCTGACTCCAAGCCATCGTCCACCCAGACACCTGTGTCGCAGTAATACACGCGTCCGAGTTCAGCTCTGTGCAAAGTCAACGCGTTTGGTTGGCACGCGCCATTCCGCCAATATTTTGTTCACGTCTTACATAGTGACCTCCACTGACCTGCCCTGGTGTGACACATCCAGGTCCAGCATCTTGAACACTCACATGGCTCCCATGAGATCATGTGCGCCATCTTGAGCTCTCGCGTCACAAGATCACATCTCTCTGCCACGCACACGGATTATCTCCCTTCACTGTTCCTTTCATTTTAAATATTTTGCAAATATGTGGTTGGTTTGGTTTGGCTATTGGTCTTTGATTTCACTGTGGTGCCCCATGATTATTAATTTATATTAACAATTTTATTAACATCGGCAATTATTCATTGCTAATAACAAACCTGCGCAACCACTGTACCCAGCAGGAGTGAGGAAGTGTTTCACATATATTATAAAAGATTAATTTGACATTCTATATTATGTTGAATCTCTTCGTTAACATGGACATGTGCTATTACTTATTCTTATTATATATATTATATTACCATTATGGTAGTCTGAACAGTCAGACACTCCCATCATACCCCGAACTTCCCCTGTAGCATGTGACAGAGGGATGGACTGACGGACTGAGGCACATCTGTGGTCACCTATTCAGTCTCATTGTGGTGAATCATTCGTTTATTCAACAGAAGGTCAGTATGCTACAACAGCAGCATTTGCCTTTATAAGCCACGAAAAAAAAACCTAAGCTCATTAATGTTTCACAGAGACAAATACACAAATCATGGCGATGTGCACACAATGGCTTCGGATTGGGCTCATTTCTCCCATCCGGAACCTTTGCTGTCTCAACCCCAATGTGGAAATTGTGAAACCACTGGCAGTTTCTCCCTCCATGTCGCTCTTCTGACACTGAAAGCCAGACCTGACATATGACATGCTGTGCTGAAATAGAAAAACAGGGATTGTTTGTGTAAGTATGATGGCATCGGTGTCTGGGCTTGACAGACATAATTCTTTTTTTTCTGCAGAAAACACGGGGAAACAGAGCAGGCAGAGTGAACTTGTCACAGGGATCAGATGGCGCTGTGATGGCAGCACAGGTCCATAGACATGGAGCACAGGGATATGGAGCCCATTTTGTTTTGCAGCAAACTGCTGACTTCATCACTTCTGTCTCACAAGAACATTTTCTTCATCCAGCCAATCTGCACCTTTGGTTTTTGGGAACTTAAAAACTCAGCTGCTGGTTGGGAACTGTTCTTCTTTTACAAACAGGCGCGAAGCAACAAACATACACAAGTTCTATATTTTGGGACAACTTTGGGCAATGAACTGGCCGATACATAGAATACAGTCAGCTGTACTGTATGTATGTATGGTCATCAATATCTGCTGGGACTGTTGTTGTCTTGAGTGTATAATATAATAACTTTAAAGAGGAAATTAAGTGGAGAAAATGGCATGTTATTGTATTATTGGCCCAAAATGATTCACACAACTAGCCAGCAGATTTGGTCACATTTTCAAAAGACGTATAATAAATGTATTACTGAACCAAACTTCATGAATGTTTTTGCGCGTTCTGCTCGTTCATCACAGAATAACGGTAGAAACTGTTGACTGCCCTGATAAACATTAGCTGGATTATTTTGTCACTGTCATCCAAATGTTTGACATTGCCTTTCAAAAGAACTGATATAAGTGATTTCTGGCCTGTTGTTCCTGTCAGCAGGACGACAGCGCCTTCTTAAACTGTTACAAACGATCCTGTGAGTGCCAGTGATGATTTAGCTCCTCTTAAGTGAATTGTGTATTGGATGTGCGTGTTTGGAAAGTGAAAACTGGGATCAGTCCCTTTTTTAATATACATACACTGAGTCTTACTGAATAGTATAAAGTTAATAGTTTAGACCATGTGCCACAATTTACCAAACTACATTTCCTGCAAATACCAACAAAAACAATGGAGCCACCTCATGAATGACAACACACGTAATACAAACATACAAATATAATAGCCATACTGTTTCAGTGAGACGGATGAGCCTGTCTGGTTTGGCACAGTTCTGACAGTGAGTCCCAGAATGAGATGGCTACACTGGGAACATCTTGTGGCTTTCTACCAAGAAGTGGCAGCAAATGACAGTTTATGGTCTTTGGGCCGGTTTAGAGTGCAATTCTAGCCAGGATCTTAGGAGCTCAAGTGCCACTGGTGGTACACATAGAACAGTTCACTGAGTCACTGGCATAAATCATTCAGGAATATTTTAGTAAACTGTGTGTCCCAGCTCTAACATTTCACCAGGAAAGCTAACAATATATCTGAATGTCGTCAACTGGTAGCTTTCCCCTGTTACATCATTGCCAGTTTAGGTACCAGACCAGGAGACTCATGCTGTGTTCCCCAGGCACACTAGAATGCTTCTTTATGGTATTCTCTTTCCTGATTGGATAAAGTGGGCAGGGATACCAGGAAATATCTTTTCTCTTTTACTACATGAGCAAGGGGAGGAGATACATGGGTTACTGACCAAACTCTATGACAGTGATTATTATTGGAATACAGAGCTATTCAACACTAACAAGAAAATAACGCTTACAGAAAACATAAGCTTCAAACCAGTTAGAAAGAATACGTAAAATACAACGCTATTCTTGGATCAGCCCCCACAATACCTGCCTAGGTCTTTGGCCTCTGCTAGTCTCTCAATTTAAAATAATAAAATAAAATAAGAATAAAAATGTTAAAAGTCCTTTCAAGTTATCCATTTTATGTCAAAGTCAATTTCAAGTCAAAGTCAGGCTGAGCATTTCATGGATGTTAGTCAAGCAAATCCAAAATCCTGAAATGTGCTACTCAAGTCATATGCCTCGAGTCCCCCGCCTCTGATGTCGTCTACTGTAATACCAGTAAATGTAAATTTAACAACCACGTGCCCCTGGAGGTCTTGACCCATTGTCGCACTTCACAGACACTTAGTCAATGTGTTATAAATGAGATCCACAAGTCCAATAAACAACACGCTGAACAGCTCATCAGTCTTAGCCCACTGCTACTTTAGATAACAGCGGTGAAGGGAAGCGACGCGCGGTGCCTCGCTGCTATATTAGACGGCGTCTTTGATGATGACAGCTGTCTAATTCTGCATTAGACAGACTGGCAGCTCAGGGTTAAACGGTGGAGATGGAAAATATGGGCAGAATCTTCGTCTTGCTGTTCCACTGAAAACGCTGGATGTACAAGCCAGTCAGTCCTTATCATTAAATATTTCTGCAGGCTCTCTTAGAAAACACTGTTGCCACGCTTTCTGCCCCGTCGCTGGCTGTGGGTTTTTTTCTTTCTTTTTTTTGAAAATCAGAAATCCACTTTCTTTTTATGTAATATATGTAAATGGTAAGCCATGCAGCAGAAACTTGTTAAACTGCTGAATTCTTGTAAAAAATGTCATATCTGTTTGGACCTGAAGTAAAATGTCTGGGGTAAGGGAAAGTATTTCTTTTGGAGCACTACAGTGGCCAACTTCATTTAGAAATGTTATATTAAAGAGCCCACATTTCACTGTAAGCCATTGTGTTACCTAATTCATTAATAAATAGACTTCCTGTGTTCCTGGCACAGCTAATATGGAATATTTCTACCGCTTTCCATATCTAAACGCTCCATGAAAATGAGAATTCTGGAGATATGGACTCAGTAATTCAGCTCCAGCTGTTAATTACAATGTGTGTAATGACTTCCTCCAAGTTCCTTCACTTCAGTGCTGCCATTTCCACAGAGCTGCAGAGTCCAAGGAGGCTTTGTCCTAGATTTTCCAAATCAAACTAAACTGCCACAGGACCCCAATGTAACGACAGTGAGAGCACTGTGGGGGAGGGCTCGTAGTCATTAGACGGGCCAGTCTAAACACTGGTAATGACTGTTAATATAAAGGCAGGTGAATTATGACCTGTAACTGCTGACTCAGACAGAAACACACTACATTAAGAATCTTCACAGGGATCCTTATCGCAAGTGTGTCATCATTATATACAGTGATGTCATGACAGTGCATTTTAGTGTGATAAAAATATAAAATGTATAAACCAGGCCTGCACAAAAAATGTACTTACACCAGTTTCCATGCAGGTTTTCCATTGTATAGACATCCACCGGCAGTGAGACTGCGTACTGGTACACACCTCCAACACCATGCACACAGTCTTTTCAGTCAGATTAGTTTGATTTTGTGAGTTTTGAAAAAAGATGAGAAAAGTGTATTACAGTCCTTTGGCTGCTGTGCCAAAGAAATGGCCCTGTTTGCAGAACAAATAAAGGAATTCTGATTCTGATTCTAAAAGATCTCTTTTTCCTGTATTACTGGGGAGTAAGAATACCTTAGGTTTGATTATTACTAGGTCCATAAGGGCTGTAGATGTGCGTAATGGCTGTGCCACATGATACAATGACTGCCTGATTTTCTGGCCCATGATGATGAACGCTCATGGAGCAGTGCTAGCGCAGGGATCCCCTCATCCAGCAGCACACACGGTGTCATTGTGCACTGAGATGTGCATCATGGTCCAACTCCTGAAATCAGACCGCTTCCTTTTAAAGTCCTTCAAAGTCTGCAGATCTGCACTCACTGTGTTCACTGCTTCTGTCACTTGCTGCTATTCCACCTGCTTCATTTTGTCGCTGATGCCAGATCTCAGGCCTCCTGACAATACTTGTTTTCATCCGTCAGTTTGATCAATCATTACTTCGAGTTCACAGTCCGTAAAATTATGCTGCTTCTTCTTCAGCTGCTTCTTTTTCTTCCAGCATTTCTCCTCGAAACTAAACTAGAGCTAAAACTGGCCCCTTTATCTGCAAACCAGGTTATTGTGGGTGTGTTTCAAGACATTTTATAGTAAATTCGGGGGATGGTCAGATGGCTCGTGCACATGCGTCTGACTAAAAGACTTCATATGTACGTTACCTGTTTTGTGTGTACTGATCGGACCTATCCATTGTTTCTGCTGTGCATATTTTATGTAGCTACTCTGTTGCTTTGTTTGCATCTTTGGTATCTAACCAACAGTGATATTTTGGAAATTAAACTTAAGCTGTCATTTTCTGTAGTCTGTGAATCAACACACAAAGTCTCCAAACGTTAGTAAAGGGTATTATTAATGAGATATGAAAGCATCCAACAAGCATTTCAGATGAATGAGATGAATACACTTTGAAACAATATTACAACAGAAGACATTTCAACTGTATGTAAGATTATGTGTGATGTACATTGTGACTCGGTCTATTAATTGAATTGTCAGCAGTTTGTGATTAATGGAATCAGTGTGTGTTCTCAACTGATTGCCAATAATAATGAAAAAAAAAAGAATTTAATATGCTACAATGGCTCTGATGCTGCATGCAATCTGCATAAGTAACTTGTAACTAAAGTTATGAAATTAGTCTCAGTGAGTGAAAAGTAAAATAGTTGACTCCAAAATGTAGAGAGGAAGTATAAAGTAGCAGAAAAAGGAAATACTCAAGTAAAGTACAAGTATGTCAAAATCATTAAAGTCCTATTTGTAAGAAAAGTTGATTTTTGAGTTGCGACTGAGGACATTTCTTGAGTTGATGTTACATTTCACCACTGCAATATTCTGGCTTCAAACCTCAATCCCAATGAGCGAGGCTTTTTCATGTCACGGCTGAAGTGTGCAGTCCTGTGCTAACGGTGGAGCACCACTTACCTCCGGTATACACGTCGCTCGCTGCTGCCCTGAAAGAGTTTGGAACGTGTTTAACATCACAAAGCTGCAGCAGCTAATTTCCAGAGCTGCGGCAGAAATTGCTGCGGTGGAGACGGGTCATTCTATCTGCAGCGCTCCATCACTCCAATTGGTTCAGTGGAGGGAGAGGCATTTTAGAAAAGACCCGGGCCTCTCAAATGAAACGAGAACCCTGTGTCAAGTTTAAGTGGGCCAGTTTAAAGTTAAGGTCGATGCAGCACATTGCAAAATTACCTCCTCTCCCCACAGACAGCACACACTGCTATGTCACTTACAAGTTAGCAGGAGGAGAAGCAGCTGGAAGATCTCCCCAGTCCAGGTAATGGAGGGTTGTGACATTCAGCGCTTCCAAGGCCAGGAGCACACGAGAGCCCTTTCACTAAAGTGGAAGATAGATTGAATGCCTGGACAGTCGCAGAGGAGAAAGGGCCGAGTCAGTCATGGAGGACTGCTGGGAGGGAAGCTGTATTGATTTCGCCTGCCCTCCCACATGACTGGAATGAACCACAAAGAAATCGTTTGTATGTCAGTGATATGTCCAGGACTATGTCCGAGATCTGTAAATGTTGTGACTGGTGGGAGGAAGAGCTACCCTCTTACATTTGGACGTGAATCCCCCTCTGCATTTATTGAAACACACCGGTTCGGGAACATGACATGTTCTGAAATCATCAATGTTCAAGGTTTTACAGCTTGTCAAGATTGGATTCAGCAAAGAGGAAACATTCAACAACCCGGAGGGATGTTTCGATTCGACACAAACCCTGATTTGTGCTGGAAATGTAGACATGAGAGACTCAAAAGAAAGTGGAAAGTCATCAGGGGAGGGGAAACTGCAAAAATTAATTTGTCTCACTCTGTTGTCGAATGAAATGTTGAAGTCTGAATATATCAGCTGGGTCACAGTTAATTATTATTTATCATCATATCTCTAAATCATGGCACAGCGATCTTTCTTGGAAATTAGATTTACAGGAGACTCTACTAATGATCATCAGCAAATACATACAGCAGTCCACACACTATACATCTAAACCATGATTACCATTTTTATAGCTCTGCCTTGGGATCCAAAGCACGAGGTTAATGTTAGAGAAAGATACTGGTTCTTAGTGTAATACAGAATAAATCAACAGGGACTTGAAGATTGAGACACAGTGTTTGAAATACTTTAACAGCGACCATCGCCTTTCACTACTTATAAATGTGCTTTTGCTGCCCTGACACAGGACTGAGGCTGTGACCTACAGTACAGGAGCACCTCCTTCACTAGAAAAATCGTAGACACTGAATGTAATTTAGGCTGCAATTTCAGCAGTTTACCTTGTCACAATGTAATGGGGATAACAAATTAGTATTAGATGAACATCATTTCATGGTATTGTATCAGTAATGTGGTAACTGATTCACTGCATTCATCAGCTCATTTTTGTTTTCAGCACGTCAAATACAGCAGCCTGGTCAGTGGCCACTGACGCTGTAGTTAGTCTCTAGCATCATTACATCATTTTTTCGGCTTTATTGCTGAACGGATACTGCCCATGGCAGCAGTATTGTCATCATCAGTGGAGAGGAAAGCCAGTGTTTGGGATGAAGAGTAGCAGACTTTGC
Organism: Diplodus puntazzo; assembly: GCA_963678695.2. NCBI lineage: Eukaryota > Metazoa > Chordata > Actinopteri > Spariformes > Sparidae > Diplodus > Diplodus puntazzo. Next base: position 15,615,300 of record OZ023178.1, read on the forward strand.
GACCATTACAGCCTATAACAGGGAGCACACATGGGCTGATTGACTAACAGGACACAGGTGAACACAGAAAAAGGAGGAAGTAAATAGCGAAAGAGAAAGATAAAGGCACAACTTCAAAATAAAACAGGAATTATAGCTGCTGCGCAGCGATGGGTTGGGTCCGGGCTATTTTTGGCAAATTTAGGCAATTCTGAGCAACAAACAGGAGAATAGGAAGACAAGACAGTTGACAACAATGTTCATTTTGGACCACTTGAGGCTTGAACTCACAACTTCTGGAACCAAAGACTATCATCTATCGCTCTGAGCTAATTGGCAAGTGGCAATACAACAGTGGCTTCACAAATTGAGTAAGCCATTCACTGTTGTGCAGGCCGATTTGAAACCACTGTAAAAAATTCAGTTATCAAGACAAAAATCTGAACAACACATATTGCAGCATGGAGATGTTGGTAATTTGTTTTTAAAAATGATTGATTTGCTCCATAAGTGAATAACTGATGTTTAAAAATGCTGCTTGCATTGACTGCAATTATTCACATGAGAGCAGAATTCAAAATGTTCTCAAAAATTCAGTTTTTTGGGTAAAATTCTGATATTTGTCAAACATCATCTACCATGACTCTAAAAAATGTTACATTTTTTCACGAACATTGAAGATTTATTCATCAATTTGCAGGTATATGTTTACAGTAGTAATCACAGTCAAACATTTTCATGCACTGTAAGCGAAAATTGTGGGAGGAGTTTAAAAAAAACAGTGATGGACTTAATAATTTTTAACAGGTTTAAAAGTACAAAAGTTTCTATAGTATTGTCGCTACAGTTTGACGAAAGTGTGAAGTTCTAGCGGGTTGATTTGTTATGAATTTTGAATGTTTTGAACTTTAGTTGCTTGCTGTAGCGCCACCATCAGGACTATTGGCTTGGGTTTACAGCTGAGGTAATCTGGCATGAGACTGGGCCTTTATGCAAAATTCAGTTAGCTTTCACCCATGGTCCAGTCCAAGCTATTTGTTTTTATTTAATTTAGAGCAGTGTGTTTCAACCCTGTTCCTCTGGGAACACTGTCCTGCATGTTTTAGATGTTTCCTGCTCCAACACACCTGATTGAAATTATCGGCCAATCATCGAGCTCTGCAGAAGCCTGACGAGGAGGCAATCATTTGAATCAGGTGTGTTGGGGCAGGAAACATCTAAAACATGCAGGGCAGTGTTCCCCGAGGAACAGGGTTGAAAAACACTGATTTAGAGGCTTACTGTGATGCCACCATCAGGACAAATGTCTTGTGTTTGATGTTGAGGACAACTGACATTTTGATCTGTCATCATCATCATCATCCTTGCTGGGTCTCAAACCAACAACCTCTGACTCCAAGAACCAGTTCCTAACTCACTGAGCTAATTGGCTGGAAGTGAGACCTGCTGTGTAGCTTCATTTGTCAACTCAGGGAGTCACTGTCCGAGCAGCTGTCATCAAGGCAGATTTCAAAAATGGTCAAAATGTCAGAAATTCTGTTACCTGAACAAAAATCTGATAATACATAAATTGTATCTTTACAGCATGGAAATGTTGGTGATTTGTTTTTAACTCTAAGTGTTTTGCTTCATAAAAGAAAATTTGATGTTTAAAAATGCCACTCTTACATTGACTCCAGTTGTTCCCATGAGAGCAGAATTCAAAATGTTCTCAAAAATTCAGTTTTTGAGATGAAATTCTGATATTTGCCAAACTTCATCAACCATGACTCCAAAATATTCTAAATTTTTTTCAGGAAGATTGAAAATGTATTTAGCAAGAATTTGATAGTATATATTTACAGTACTGTTTACAATCAAACATTTTGATACACTGTAGGCTTAATTTTTGATAAATCAAAAATTTTGTAGGTATTTAAAGTTTTTAAATTTAAACGCTTATTGTGCTCCCCCCCCCAGGAGGAATATTGACATGTCCTTGGAATTAAGTAAATCTGGCATGGGGCCGGACATTTCTGTAAAGTTTGGTGAGTTTTCGCCCATGGGAAGTATGACTTCCTCGGAAGAAAGAAGAAAGAAAGAAAGAATTCCTTGGAATACAATAGTTGTGGTTTTCCTAATGAGGAAACCACAAACTGAAGCATGACAGTGAGTGGTTTTTAAGTAATGCTACCTCAGTAAAATATGTATGTGACGTACATAGTTCATGATAATGAACATAGTCATTTTAACCCAAAGTAGGATCTTACCATAAACCTAACCAAGTAGTTTTTGTGCCTAGACCTAACCAAACCGCAACCATTCACAATGTTAATGTCAGTCCAAAAGTCATAATATGTGAAATTTTTCTTACCAAGCTGACTGCGGAGCCCTTCACATGCAAAACTGATGCAAGAGGGGTAGATGGAGAGTCATAGTGTGAAGGTTAAGGCCAATGACAAAGCTGCCATATTTGTTCATTTGGAAGTGATAAAGTGTGTAGATTGCATTCCCGCATCAACATGGTGATTGCCTGTCTTCAATAGTACATTTATTGATGGTAGATGGTAGATATGCGCTTTAAAGTTTGCTTGAAATGTATGCATGAGATATTCAAGAAACAGTGGAGCCATTTTGATGGAGGGAAAACCTTGAGCAAGATAATTTTTCTTTCTTGATAAATTACTTGAAAAAAAAATAAACAAACACATTTTGCTGAGGATGAAACAAGCTGTGTAATTACCGATATTTGTCAGGTCCAAAACAAAAAGGGAACCAAACAAAAGACACACAGGCAGGCAGGCAAAAAGCAAGCTTCAACTCAAACAATACAAAACCCAAAAGTCATAGCGCAAGAAACGAAAAGCCGAGAACTAAAGAAATACAAAAACTAAAAAAGAAAAGGTGAAGAAAGAAACGCTATGAACACCAGGAGCACAGGAGACACAGGACTGATGTAGGGATACAGAACAGGATTGCAGCAGACATATAAGAACAACTGACAAACTGACAAAGAGTCAAAAGGAAACACAGGCTTAAATAGAAAGGGAATAATTAACAGATGAAACACAGTGGAACCGGAGAAAAGGTGGGAAGAGGAACAAGGTAGGAAGTGAAAAACAAACGTGACACATGAGGAGAGAACTTCCAAATAAAATAGGAAATAAATAAAACAGTTTTTATTTCTACGGAACTGTATTGTCAGACACTATATTTCCTGCATGAGCACTGAATGTTGCAAATCTCCATTTCCAGCCCAGTCGCCAGGATAAAAAATGTTGGCAGTTAACGTTGTGCAGACCACCAATATGTTTAGATTTGTACGTGTTATAGATTACGCATAGTGTCACATAGTGACATCTCCATGAAACGTGTCGTATTACGTTCACATTACATGACCATTTCCTGAACATCATATATGGAGGAGGTGGGGGGGGGGAGTGGTGGAGTTGCAGGCCAAGCCGGTGACTGCTGTTTGCTTCTGTGCAAGTGTGAAGTATTTGATGAGGGGCCGCAGCCATGTTTGTACTGACCAAATCTTGTATATCTTAAGCCAAAACAAGATTCTTTCTTTGCTGTTTCCAAGTGGTTATTGTGCCTAAATCTAACCAGAGCATTGTGAAAAGAGAAAAAATGAAAGTTGAACCTAGATGATTGTTACAACATCAAGAAAGGTAAAGTTTATCTGTGGTTTTGCAGTAATGTACTCTGAACATCTATTTTGGTAATTGGGTTGTGAGCTCAACGTTTTGCCCTTACGACGCACCATTATGTTATCCTTAAAAATCCTTATTTATGTATTTTTCGGAACATTAAAATGCATTGTGGCTGTATTGTTCAGCTCCTGGCTGGGGCATGGCAGTTTGCATGTTCTCCCCGTGCTTGTGTGGGTTTCCTCTGGGTGCTGTTATCGTAAACACATGTAGAGAAACTGTCACTATGTTGGACTGAGTATGATTGCATGTGACAATAAATGATCTTTTAAAAGTTGGCAGATGAGCAGATGAATTTTTAACGGGAAGGCTATTTGAAGCATTTTATTCGATCTGTTCCTTGTGTCAGGAATTACTTGTTGTTAAAATATCTATAAAACGACACAGGGAAGTTGACTTTGTTAAATACCATCCAAAAAAATCATTATATAGACCTCAAATGTGGCTTTAAAACACCTGATATAGCTTGAATCCCTTTAACAGCACATACACAACGAGTATAAAACGTGTGTAAAGTAAAAATACATCTACAGAGATGTGAAAAAGGGTGGAAAAGTAGCACGTAAATTAAAATATTTAAAGCTTTCTTAGCTATGTGACCATGGCGTACCCGAGTTCCTTCCAGGGGAGCCCAGTAACATACAGTAAACTCCATATCACTGACAACAAGAATAAATACTGCACGAAATAACTCTGGAATCAATATGAACTGGGGATGGATTATACAAATCCAATATATGTGGAGGTGGACAGGGTCATATAGCTTTTTAGTAGTTTTTTTTTATTATTATTATTATGATATATTTATAACACATTTGAATATATTTTTCTAGCTTGAGCCCTTGGGCATAAAACATATATTGATTGATGCAATGTATCTGAACATTTTTGAAGATTACTATTTACCTCATCAGAGGTCAGATACAGTAAGAACACATGCACATAATGGCGATGTTCATATTTTGCGACATTAGTCCTTGTATCTTAGTGTTGGTACATTTGTCTTCCTCAGACAGGAGCTTAGTGCACGTCCCTAAAAACCTCAAAAATTCCGATATTGATTATCCAGATAAAAGAAATAAACGTATTAATTAATAAATCGTGCAATGAGAGTAGAGAAGGCTTTGAAAATGAAATAGAATGCTATAGAAAAAGTGTGGGATATACATTTTTCAGAAAACATAATTTAACAGTTAACTGAAAAAAGAAATGACTTCAAACAATATGACATATTTATAGTTTTTAATGTTTTTAAAACCCTTACTCTGGCTCTGGCCTTATGTTTTAAGGCTCTTTTTTTCATTCTATTGAAGTTTTAATGAAGTCTTTTCTTTATTTTCCTTTGATGTTAATGCAAACTAAGCCGGTGGACCTCTTCGAGGTGCAGCTGCAGGAAACGTTGAGAGATCAATGATTCATTCATTGCTTGAAAGAAAGTGGTCTACATCTAGATGGGAATTTAGGTACATTTGTGACAGCTGATTGATTTTAATATTGCAATAGAGAAAGAGGAACATGGCACCACATGTGAACTGGTGAGCGAAAGCTGCCTTCTGCGGGTCGTGCAAAGTCTTTTCAAACGTTAGTGCCTGGCCAGAATCGCGGGTTGGGGATTTTTCGGTTTTTCGTGACATTGCTTTCAGTTTGATTTAAATGCACCATTATTTACCCAGACGACTGTTCCCTGTAGACTGCCCCAGTCTTCTATGTTTTTGATGGATCATATATAAAGGACCACGCAGCTCGTTCAAAATATAATTCATCAGAAGTAAATGCAGCACTGAAAGCTTGCATTGTGCTGAATTATTCCTGAAGGAATAAGCACTGTAATCACAGTGCTTGGGGTACTTGCTCTAGTGGGCAAGACTCTGAACACTTAATGCATTCCAATTTCTCCAGAATACATGAATATTGTCCTCTAGTTCTCCCACGGTGACAGTGGAAATTATACATTTTTATGAGGAGATCACAGGAGAAGCAGAGCGTGGAACATGCAGCATTACAGTGCGATGGATTTTCACACCACTCCAGATTAAAAGTTAATGGGAAGAGCTGAAGATGGGATGTGATGCAGCCGTGCTTGCCTGCAGTCCTCTCCACCATAGATGCTATTCTGACTCCACTCTTCAAATCTATGATTCACAGATTATGACTGCACCCTCCAGTACCTCTTTGATCATCCAGCAGCAGAATAAGGCCCTGACAGAGCTAATCAGAGATATTTTCCTGGGAAGAACTGTCCACAAGCAGCTGCACTAATAACCGCTTGACACACACACGCACACACGCACACACGCACACACACACACACACACACACACACACACACACAAACACGCACACACACACACACACACACACACACACACACACACACACACACACACACACACACACACACACACACACATCGGTTTTATTGCCTTCGTAACATACCAAGGCAATAAAACAGGTGAACGCTTTCACAGGCCAAAAGCAGTTTTAACCGGTAATCTTTGTAATCCTAATATAGATAACATTTGGATGGGAAGTAAACAGGATTTATATTCACGTTGGATCTGGTGTTGTGGAGAACAGAGGGTAGTCCATTTTGGCTGCAGCGGCGCATACTGTAGGGGGAGATCTGATCAGCAGGGGGATCCCAACAAGTCACACACATGGACCATGGAGTGACACTCCCACACCGCCACACCAACCTGTTGCGTTTTGCCGCACCGCCGGGTCCAAAGTGAATCCGGCCGCCCCTGGATGCTTTCGCTTCAAGTGCTTGAGCATGGTGGTAGCACTGCTTATATCCTCTGAGTCGAAGAACTTTATGCGAATCGACGTATTTACATAATCGATTACGTTGGCGCGTTGCACCTGCCCTAGAAACAGAGCTATCACTTAATGTCACCGGCCAGAACACTTCATTTTACAGGTCTGTACATTCCATGGTAAGTAGGTGGTAATAACCAAGCAACGTATTTGTAATTTCCTTGACATTTCCGCCAAATTACTACAATAAATACCTCAGAATTATATTGAATATTATTAAATATTATTCAGTAATATTCAGCTCTTTTCAACAAGCAGTGAATTGAAAGTTGGTAATATCTTTAATACATTTACAAAAAGCTTCCAATTTCTGCAGGTCAGTAAATTGAATCACATTTTTAACCTCATATTTAACTCATTAACTTCATTAACTAATTATTTACTCATTGAACACTTTCGTATTAAAAAGGACTTAGAACCACCAGACCTTTGTTTTATAATTTGTTGAGTTGTGTACTTACGTTATCCCAAATCTTTTCACTTTTTAAACCCAAAGAACACCACTTATTTACTCAAGGTAACGGTGATGGTATTATTTGGTTGCCTGTAGCAATTACCTCCAGGAGACTCAAAGAAACTAAAATCTTTTCTTTTGACAGAGTCGAAGAGAGAGGGGGGAAGTCAGGAAATAAGAATAAACGTAACATGACAGATATTGACTCCAGCAGTATCAGTGGCAGAGTCAGTTTTCAAATGTAAATTTCTATTCTGATCATGAAAACCTTCAAATTCCCAGAGCGCGTAGAGTGGGCACGACCTCTCGGTGCTCAAGGTACTGCCCTGTTCAGAAAAACGTTATTCTCAGAGCTCGTTTTTGGGGTCCTTGTCTTCTTCCTGGAATTTGAGTCTCAAACTACAACCAGTTTTACTCACACCTTTCATCTTGAAAATGTATGGTCAGCAGTTATTCAGTGAGTTTGTCGTCATTCAGTTTATTGACATAGGACAGTAAATGGTAGCAGGATGCTGAAAGAAATGAAGGAATAAAGCCTTTCTAATGGCCCAACACAAACAGAGTGCACGCAGCTTTATTTATAACTGACTGGCTGCAATCAGCTGCCTCCTCAGGTCCTGTAGCGGCTTTCACCTCCGCCACAGGCTGTTAGACAGCTCATCAACTTGACTGACAGCTGCAGGGACGGAAGCCAGACCATCTGAGGGGGAGGAGGGCGGGACAAACAAGGCAACGCTCTAATGCCATGTGCTACACATTAACAGCTTCAAATGAAAGTGTTTTTTTTTCTTTACATATATATTATGATGGAAAGGAGCAAAGGATAAGTTAAGAAGTCTTTAAGTATGTGCTAAATATGCACTGTGTATTTCACACTCAGAGTGAAAAATATAATGTTGATTTCTCTTTCAGTCAGTTCAGTGTAATTGTATCTTTTAGTGAGGAGCAAGATATTGCATTCATCGCTGTGGTGTAAGAGCAAAACATTATTATTAAAATAACAAAAACATGATCGTAAACACATAATGGGAGATTTAGCAATTGAATTACAGATGCTAAGTTTTTCTCCCTGACATATTTTATAAAAACATCCACTAAAACATGTTTGTTCCCCTCTGAATATACATTTATATTTTAATGTTGGTTGTTTTGCTTCAGGTGTGAAATCTGGTCTGCTCTGCTGATCTCAAATTCCCTGTGAGCTCCACAAACAGAGAGATAACAATGTACAGGATATTTCCTTCTCTCCCCATTTTGATGTAACAGCTGGAGTAATACATGAGCTCTGAAATATAAAAATAAAAACTTTTTGTCAGGATCATTCTTTTCACAATAAAAACTGATGCTAACATTTTTCTCAGGAGGACATTTTATTTAGTTGAAGACAGTAGTCATGATCCTACTGATCCAAATTTGACTCGAGGGATACAATGTTGGTCATTCCACAGCTTTGGTCTACATGGAAATATCTCTACAAATTTACAATAGTTCACCATAATGTTTGGTACGGATATTCATATTCCCCATCAGGTGGATTAATCAATTCTGAGTTTGAATTTCTTCTTCAAACTACATAGTCCCTCTTTAACAATGGTTAGCATGTTGACTTAAGATTGTGAACATGGCCATGCCATTGTATGTTTCAAACAAATCAATGACATGGATGATTCACTGGTTTAATCAATGTTTCTCTGCTCTCATTTGTTTTCTATCAGTGTTGTTTTTGGCAGCTATTTTAGATTTAGTCTTAGTCTTTTGGACTAAAATGCTTATTAGTTTTAGTCAAAGTTTAGGTATTTCTAGATGTGATAGTTTTAGTCCAGTTCTAGTCGATGAAAACTCGATGTGATGGTTTTAGTCTAGTTTTAGTCAGTATAGAAGAAGAAGTATAGTCTTTTAACAAATTTCAACTTTTCAACTTTTTTTCCAACATATTTCAACTGTTTTTTTCATGAATTGATGCCCTACTTCAGGGCTATTCAACTTCAATAGCAAGTGGGCCGAAGGGCAACCAAAAGGCAACATTTCTTAACATCCAGCTCACGCTCGTTAAAAAATGTGACAATCTTTTGAAACATCACCTCACCTGTGGTGTGTCCCCTCCAACGGAATAAGCCCCAAAATTTTCACTCCGTCGTAAAATCTGACATAGATGCATAGCTGAGCCATGTCAGTACAGTCAGTTGATTCATCCACAGCGATAGACATAACATCAGCTTTGTTAAGGTTTTCCAACAGCTTCCTTGAGACATCCTTTGCAAGTAATTCCACTCTGAGAAGAGTTGATGTGTCCGAGAGAGGCACTTCTTAAATGGATGAGGTGACGCTTTCCTTTACTTTTTCATCAACAACCACTTCATCAATGACAGCAAGCATACAGTTTTTAACCGTCTCCGCCTCGGTAAAAGGCCTCTTCTGTCTGGTGAGTGTCCAGGCTACACGGAAGGATGCTATCATAGCCCTCTCTTGTTCCGTGCAAAAGCGACCGGGGGCGACTTGACACTGTTGAAAAGAGGCTAGCAGACGCTGTACTTTACCTCGCCGTTCCTCCGAGCCCTCTGGAAAACTGGCAGAAAACGAGCCGTGGTTTGACTTGTAGTGCCTCTTCACGTTGTATTCTTTCATGACAGATGTGCATTCGTTGCACAGTAAACAGACCAGTTTATTACTCGTCGCGGCAGGCAAAACAAATAAATATTTGTCCATCCATTCGCTCTGGAACTGGCGGTTTTCCAAATCAATTTTTGTTTTTTTGGGTTTTGAGAGCAACATGTTGCAAAGTGGTGTTAGCTTAGCTGACTCTTTGACCTCTTCACCTCTCACCCGCGAGCTGAGCGCAGAGCGAGTGTAGCAACCAATCACAGCACATGCCTGTAGGTGCGTAGTATACCGTCACATAGATATTTTCAAGTCAGATCGGAACAGTTGTTGAAGTAGCTCAGAGCTACCGGTATACCATGATTTTATTATATCACACGAATCAAACACTGTGATTTACTGGCAGTCTTGCAGCCTGTAAAAAATTTCAAAAGGGCTGTATCCGGCCCGCGGGCCGCTAGTCAAATTGGCCTGCACTAACATGTACGTCCATTCTCAACTCATCAACGAAAACTCACACACGTCTCGTCATGTTTTAGTCATCAAAGAGCCATGTTTATCTTGTCACCATCTCTTTGTCGTCATGAAAAAAAGGGGCGTCAACGAAATAATTTCATCATCGTCATCGTCATCATGCACACAAACACACAGTATTGCTAGAAATGATTGAACACAATAGATTTTAAAGTTACCCATACTACAAACATAAAGCAAAGATGTACAGTTTGTATACCTTGATGAGGTCGGCAGGTGCACTAATAGTCGGTGCTCAGACAACTTATGAACACATCCACCACAGAGCACTTTGTACCTACTGTACGGTCAATGGTGTATAACAAAGGCAGCATTAAAGCTCTACGTTTAATGACCTAAGATTATGTCTAACTGTCCAGGGTCACATTTAGAATGAAGCATCAAGGATTCACTGAATAAACATTTTATATCGATGAGTGTGTCGCAAAGGAACAAAGAGCTCCTTAAAATCTGTACACTCTCTTTGAAGCACATTATTTTCATACACTGTGGAAAGACTGCTCTGCTTCAAAAGCAGAATACTTATGGAATAAACCTATTCAGGTGTGTTTTTATGATAAATTGTGCTAATTATAAAGCGCATACACTCAGTAATTCCAAACCACAGGTGTAGTGCACTTTACGAGTTCAGTTTACATGGATTTAAATGAGCTAGTTCATGTTCATATTTCACAATTTTGAATTTTCAACTCACATTCCAAAAAAAGGAGCACATTGATTTATTTTTTTTAATGAGCTGCCCTGAGCTATAGAACCTCCTCCCACTACTTTTTTCTCCATAACCACAGGCACACTCAGCTCAGCATTCACCGAAAACATGGGCAGATTAATGAACTTGCATGCACTTCACTGTGTGGAGCCTTGCTGCATATTGTCCTTCAAACATTTCCGATGTGTGTCCAGGCTCCACAGTAAATATGGGTGCCTGGAAAGAAAAGTTAGTTAAAGTTCAGGTTTATTTTCACACATATAAGTACAATGCTTGTGGCCTGGCTCTCTGATTATTTGTGTACATGAATGTGAAACTGCCATGCCATCTCACACACCGTCAATACAATATATTTTTGTACTGCGTTGGGTGCCATGATGCACAGAATGGAACCCACATGCAAGACATGGCCAGACAAGAAGTGAAAAAAGGCAAGCTTGTAATGATAAAAGCTATAATACCAAGAACTGAAAACAATATAAATATACAGTAATGTAAAGCCAAAACACAAAAGCTAAAGAAAGGACCAAAACAAAGAAAAGTATAGTTCCAATCAAAAGCCAAAGTTCAAAGTCTTGGGATGCAAAGAAGACAAGCAGCTGGTTAGCAGAGAAGAATAAGAGAAGATAACGGTGGAAGCCACATTTCCTTGAGGGTGACCTCCCTGATGGTGGCTCCAGGGAAGGATATGGTGAGAAGTGCTGCATCTTTTTTTGGTCACCAGCTACAGGACTTTTAGGCAGAGCAAAAATCCATCTGTAAGAGATACTGAGTTTAGCTAATGTTAAAAAAACCCCAAGCTGTACTTTGTACCCCTGAAGAAGCACGCCCTTTTTGTGAAGAAGCCCAGAATTAAAGAGGTATTTGCAACAGTTTTATATAGAGCACAGTGTCAAGAGTGTTTAGGATCGGCAACCTTATGTACCAAAAAATGAGGTCAGCTGACTACCTGAATAAACTGCATGACCAGGTTTTTCCATCAATGATTTTTTTCTTTCTTGATGGCACGGGTATATTCCACGATGACACATGCCAGGATTCATCAAGCTCAAATTATGAAAGAGTGGTTCATGGAGCATGAGAGATCATTTTCACATATGGATTGGCCACCACAAAGTCCATTGAGCATCTTTGGGGTGTGCTAGAGAAGACTTTGCACAGCGGCCTTACTCTCCAATCATCAATACAAGATCTTGGTGAAAAATGAATGCAGCTCTGGACGGAAATGAATGTTATGACATTGCACAAGCTTATAAAAAAAAAACCCCCAAAAAACAAAACAATACCATGGTGAATGTGCGCCGTAATCAAAGCTAAAGGCCTTCCAACAAAATATTACAGTGTGTGACTTTTTTGGGGGCCGGGCAGTGTATAATCACATACTGGCTTGCCATGGCTGTGCATGCTGAACGTGATGTATCCCGTTTAAAACAATCTTACCATTGTATAATTGGTTGCAATGATTCAAATGATCTGTGTGAGACAAATGAATACAATGGTTTAATTGACTTGCTTTTTTCACCTCTTTTATTTTCCATCCTCATGGTCCTACCCACTTAGCCAATAAAATAATGCACTTGTGACAAGACAATTAATCTCACAGATATAAGATGCAGCGATGAGGATCTGACTTTGTAATTTCTAATTACTGGTGTGTAAATATGTGAAGTAATGTTACAAGACTGATCCATTCCTCTCTGGGAAGCCTAATGAGGCAGATGTACATCAGGCAGACTTTGACTGCTAATCACTCTACAGTATCCCGGTAAGCTGTGGGAATCAAAGACAACGAGCCCCTCATCAACACGCCCGCAGATAAACAGTATCCTTTTCTGATCAGCAAACTGGCATCCAGAGAATAGCCAACCCAAAATGTTCTCTTTGTCTGGCAATGTGTGAATAGATTGCTTTACATAACACTCTGTTATCACTAAAATGGAATTCACACGCAGCAAAATGTAATTTGCGAATATCAACAAGTCTCCTCCAAGGCAAAAAAATAAGAGAGCCAAGACTGAGCTCTGCCACCAAGCAACACTTTTGGAGCTGTTCCACTGCCAATGAATGAGTTGGCACTCGCAGTATCCAAGGTGATTTTCTGGGATATATGCACATTTTCTGCTTCACAACTACCAACAACAATGAAATGAAGCTCATTTGGATGCGATAACTCAGACAAATATCCACAGTTTACACAATTAGTCCCCCATTTGTTTCGGTGGATCAGCTCCAGGCAGGGGGTTTGGTTGCAACATGGATTGAAGAAATAGTTTCTGAAAATATGCCGATTCACTTTCTCTCCCTGTGAGATCTTGGATGAATATTAATATTTCTGTGTTTGAATGATGGGGTGAGTTATTCTGGAGAAAGATGGTAGGTCTTTGTGTCTTTGTTCCTAGGTTGGTTTGTATTAGACTACTTTGGAATGAGACTCAAAAGTCAAGCAATGTGATCCGCCCAAAGAGGGAAGACAAGCATGGATAAAAGTTAAGCCAACACAGCTTGGAGCTCTGGGTACAACCTCTCATATTAAGCTATTGCACTCAGTGGGCGGACTGTGTTTCAAACTGAATGAACACTGGACTCTGGTTCAACAAGAGGTGACGGACTCTGATGCTTGGTGTACAAATGTGGTGGATGGACAGTGTTTGCATATTGTCACATCTTTAACCCTGTAAGACCCAAATATAGAAAAACCTAAAAAAAAAAAATTTTGGACCCTTCAGATGTTGTTGTTGGAGGCCTCTGATGCATAAATGAAAGAGTTTTTATAAAAAAAAATGTTTATGTACGTTTTTAGAAAAATGTTGTAATATTGCAACGTTGGGCTTAGGTGGGAGCAGAATTTCTGTATATGCACTCATGTTCTCTGAACAACAATTCAGAACAACTAAGGGTTCATTTGCAGGGTTGATTGCTTACTTAGCCCCATAAAGGTCTATAACAATAATAATCACATATTAGTCATATTTTTATGAAGAAAATTTTTTTTTTTAAAAAGTAAAAAATAAAAAGCTTTTTCTAGCAACTTCTTTATTCCTTTTTTCTTTTCATGGCTGATTTTCATTCATAGTGAAAGTCCTAAAAACAAAATTGTTCTCTGTAAAGCAAAGGTGAACATCACACTTGCTGCATTGTGTGTTACTGTATCAGTAACTGTACAGTGTCTGCAGCTTCATCTCCCTGTCTTCAATGGGAAATGTGCAACTAGGTCCTTGCGTAAATCCAATGGGAGGTGTACACTTCTCTTGGATGGTCTCTTCTGAGGAGTCAGAGAGCTTCCTGATCCTGGTCGTCCTCTATTTGGAGTTTAGAGCGTCATGTTAACCAGGATGAGAGAGGATGCTCGCTATGCCCGAAACCGTCTTCTGTTCATTGTCTCTGTGATAGACATCTTGAGAGAGGATGATGGTGTGCCAGAAGATGTACATGTACCAGTGATGGGATGTGATGGGGGACCTCTATTGGGCTGTAAATGAGTCCAACAAATCCACAACTCCCACGTACTTGTTGTAGGCACCAACAATGTAAGGCCTCTCAACTTCAGTGTAGGTTCGGCTGGCTTTGTCCCAGCATTGAATCTTCTGCACAGGTTCAGGTCCAGCAAAGGATGACACAAGTGTGATGACTCCTGTTGTCAGACAATTTGATAGCACAGATGATGTGATTTCCCTCCACTCTGACGTCATCGCTTCCTCTCCCCTTTTTCTTCAAGCTCTTCTCGTCTTCAAGGTCACAGTTGGGCAGGCGCACCTGCCTGGCTTTTCCCATGCAATGAATTCCTAAATATTTTCCAGGTAGACAATACTGACTGCTTATTGTAAGTTGCTTTGGACAAAAGCATCTGTTGAATGCCCTAAATGTAAATGTAAATGGCTCTGCTTATCATGCTAAAAGAAATGTGCATCCCAATCACCAGCCATTTAGTCACACAATACTGCCTTGACATGACAATACCACTTGTAATGCTCTCTAATTATCATACTAAAAGGGAAACATGTACTCTCCCACTTACATCCACACCAAACATTCAGGAACATTTTCACCTTTCCCAGAACTGAATTGTCTGTTGACATCCTCTTTGTGGACAAAGTCGTGGAATTTTAGGTCAGTCTGATCAAATTAACTACATTTTTTTAGATATAAAACTTTTAAATCAGTCAAATTTGACCAGAACACAACACAAGGGTAGTATGTATACTGTCCATGTATAAAGAAAACACTCTGTTTCAGGCAGTGGTGTAGTGGAGGGAATACAACCTGTTTGCTCCCACCGCAACAAGCCTGCTATTTTGACAACCACAATCACCCAACGTTGTAATATTACAACAAATATATAACAAGCTTTAAATGAAATTTGATTAATCTATTCTACAAAAACTACATATGTACATGTTCTAGACATTTTAATAACAACAAAAAAAAATATAAAAGACATTTTACTCACTTGAATCTGATGAATTTAGTCCAATGAAACAAAGCAATGTTGTCCGAAGGAAACCATGTGAGGTTGTGTGAGTTCATGGCCATGAGGCGGGACTTATAAACAAATGTACTATCCAATAGCATCGTGAGACTGAACAATAGGACCCAATGACTATGTAAATGTGGTAAAAAACAAGATAAAATATAACAGACTGTTTTTTAGGATGGCTAAAGGTAACGTTGTAATATTACAACAGTGGGTCTTAGAGGGTTAATGGTAGCACTGGCCCGGAACAAGAAACAATGTAGGTTTACGAGTTGATGGTAGAGAACACAATGGTGTAGTCATGTTCACTATGGAGCCCCTGAATGCCCAAACAACCACTCTACATGTGTTTTGAAAGTAAATGGATTGGATTAGTGGTTCAAAGGTTACTAAGCAGTTTAGAACAATAGCTATTTTTGGCCACAGGTAGCTGTCTAGGTGTTGAAGTGTCACATAGATAAACCAAAATACTGCATTACATGAAATTGATTGAATTTGATATCCATCTGACTGCCTCTCTCTTAAGATATATATATATATATATATATATATATATATATATATATATATATATATATATATATATATATATATATATATATATATACGATATACCAAGAAACGTTAAAATATTGTAAGTTGACTGTTGACTGTAGACTTCTGATTTATGGTCTAACATCTATGTTTTGTAGCTCCCTCGTGGACCCTCTTGACTGTTAAAGGGATTGTCTGATTATTTTTTTTCTGTACACACAATGCACACTTGCCTTGAGGCCCTGTTAGTCGCACCCAATTAGGCACACATTATTTCCAGCTCTCACCAGGGTTCAGTTTACACAAATGATTATAGTTGGTCCAAAACCCAGCGGTTGTAGTGATTTCCAACCGCACTACTCTCCAGCACTTTATAGGGACGCCGCTTATATTTACTTTGAAGCAGTGGAGAGGGTAAATAGCAGGGAGGATGTGGAGGGCTGCAGTGTGTCCCGCATAGATATGAATATTTTATTGGGCTGCTCAGGGGTCACTGCACGTCAGCCATGACAGCCACATAAATCAAGAGCCATATCAAGCAGGAAGATGTTCCTGAGGTGCAGCAGACTGTTAATGCGGGGCAACAGTGACCCTTTCTTCTGGTGACAAACAAACACGCAACAGGAATGCAGATAATGGACCTCATTTATCAACACATTTGTGTGTTTATTTCTGCATATAATGAATGAAATAAACACACTGAACACATCTCCAACTGGGAGCCAGGATGCGTGACTCAGTTTGAACTATAACGGTGGATTCTTATACAGCACTAACAACCGTTAAGAAACACGCGTAAATATACAGCATGTTGTTCTCATATAAAGCTAATTGTTTCCTGTTCTCATAGTTGTGACCATCATTCCTTACAGTCCTTATTTTACTCAGGTTGCAGGTTAGATGCAGAGTTCATAAGACAGTTTAATCATTTTCTGAATATCTAAAAGACTTATTTAAATGTGAAAAAGCCAAAGCTGCACAGTAAATGTAGTAGATGATGAAGAGTGTCCCATTTGGTAGAACTACATTACAATAACACACGCAGCAAAGGGTTATTGTAAGGGCTCATGGGATGTGATCACTTTTGTTTTTAGTTCCAAATAAGTGGTTTAGACAGCTAACCGTGGGCTTCATTAAAATATATTAAAAATCTTTCTACTAATTTTTGTTGCAAATGTTATATCCAGTTTACAAGTTAGCTTGTAAACTGGATTCAGAACAAAGTAATGATGGTCATTTAAGGTCTATTTTCCTGCAAGCCATCTGGATTTTCCAAATCTTCTATCTATAATTCAGCCTTTACATGCTTCAACAAACTACTCAGAGATGATCCGTACAGTTGTTGATTGCCTTTATTAATGGTAGTCAGCTTAGCAATATTCAGAAACCACAATGCCAGTCAATGTTGACAGATGCGGATGGATTAGCGCTTTTGGAAACCGCATTAACCACAGGACAACAAGACTGCGTGTCTCCTCTGCATAACATCAAGATCTGTTCAGCCCTTTTTCATGGCTGATATTGAAACACTTTCTAATGCATTTGTCTCAACATTGTAGCACTCTTTTCACTGGCTCACCAAAATCAGCTGTTGGTTCCCATAGCAAGCTCTGCATCAAGATGACCTAATTTAAAATAAGGCAGACTTACACCATCCCACTTATCACTTCAAGTCCCTCTTCATGTTCTTGCTAGGGCTCAGCAATCATGAAATGCTGTTCACCAAAAATCATAGGTGGCAAGTTATCTTACCAAGTCTTGCCAAGTCGCCCTTCTCTCCAATCGTCGTCCCATCCAGCAAAACACATTGCATCAACCTTCAACATGGTTTACTCTGCCCATAAGCCCTAACTTGGTTCTTTTGTTTTAGATTTGAGCAATCTACTTTGAGAATTTCAGCGTAGTTTCCCTGTTCCTTTTGTTGCAACAAATAACCAAATATCCCCGACCTCGATGCACTTGCACCGTTTCTATTTCTCTCCTGCTTTTTGGCAGGCAGTATGCAGCCACCTGAGAATGTCTAAGTAAGGTTATGTTGTTTCCATGAGCAGGTGTAACATTGTAAGCGAAATGGTCAGAGCAGAGAGGGCAGCTTCTATTTCATTAGTCTCATGTTGAAACACAATGTACTGGAGGCTATATCAGCCTGCGTCTTCTTGTTCTCATGCAGGCAGCTGTTAAAACTTTCCTGGCTGGATTCAACCTGTTTCAATGCAGTTGTATTGCAAAAAAATGACATGTTGTATGTACTTTAGAGGCGTTATGAGCCTACACTAGCTCGTTCTCATGTTTTGTAATGAAATATTCATTCCTGTTGTTGTTAGTCTGCAGAGTTAAGGACCATGGGTCGTAGAATATGCTGTTCAATGCAGGTATAATGAATTTAAAGGAAGACGTGTATCCACTGAACAAAATAAGTAGCAGTATGCTCAGTGAATCACAAAGGGATTTTCATTTTTGGTAACACAAAAGAACTCTTACAAGTTACTTTTCTCAGTAGGTAAGGTTACTGCGGTGGCCGGGATGTGCAAACCAAAATTACAAAATGTGAAACACTTTTACAAAGCTTGAGACAAATTTACATTTTGTAAAACATTTTTGCATATCATAAAAGAAATTTACATTACCATAACACATTTACGAGTACCGAAACAAATTTACATTTTGGAAAACATTTTTACATATCATAAAAGAAATTTACATTACCATAACACATTTACAAGTACCGAAACAAATTTACATTTTGAAAAACATTTTTACATATCATAAAAGAAATTTACATTACCATAACACATTTACAAGTCCCGAAACAAATTTACATTTTGAAAAACATTTTTACATATCATAAAAGAAATTTACATTACCATAACACATTTACAAGTACCGAAACAAATTTACATTTCAGAAAACAAATTAACAAGACACAAAACATTGACCGACCACACGAAAAACAAAACCGCATCAAGCGCTTCATATGCTTGTCACAAAATGGGCAAAACATCACTCAATCGCCGTCCATCTTGGGTCACCATGAATTCTACTCTCTAAAATCAACGAAAACAACTCGAATTGGCCGTTCTGTTATCACTTCTGGTTCAACCTTGGAGTTGGTACATTCCCTTTCTGGTTGATGTCATTTGTAAATTTGTTTTGGGTCTTGTAAAAGTGTTCTGCCACTTGTGAATTTGTCTCGCCGTTTGTAAAAGTGTTTTGTGTCTTGTTAATTTGTTTTCTGAAATGTAAATTTGTTTCGGTACTTGTAAATGTGTTATGGTAATGTAATTTTGTGATATGTAAAAACGTGTTCCAAAATGTAAATTTGTCGCAAGCTTCTTCAAAAGTGTTTTACACTTGTAATTTTGGTTTACACCTCCCGGCCACCGTAGTTACCCCACCCTATTTTTA
Source organism: Diplodus puntazzo (assembly GCA_963678695.2). Lineage (NCBI taxonomy): Eukaryota > Metazoa > Chordata > Actinopteri > Spariformes > Sparidae > Diplodus > Diplodus puntazzo. Next base: position 15,634,493 of record OZ023178.1, read on the forward strand.
ACATCATTATGTACATGTTCTGAATTTAAACGTATGCATATATACTGTATGTTACACATTCTTGTCCATGTGTGTTTTTATCTGTATCAAGGTACAGCAGTTTTCTATGCATATTGTTTATTGTTGTATTATACCTCACTCTTTATATATTCTCAAATATTGCAATTATTTTGCTGTATGTTTTGTAAGTAGTTTTTCTCACTTTCATACATTTTCAAATATTCTGCTAATGTCGCTAATTGTGCTTTTAATTCATCCATCCCTTTAAGACACTATTTGTAATATGAAGCCGTGATAAACTTTTGCTTCACCTCAGTTGACCTGAACACTGAGCTCGATGCTGCAGAAGTGAGAGAAACAGTCGAGCTGATTAGAGTTCAGAACATCTCAGAGCTGATTTGTGAGTCCCACTGAGGGTAACCTCAGCTGCTTTATGCTCCTTTTGATTCTCTATTTCCTGCAGTGCAGCTCCTGACTCCAGTCGACACCAGCAGACTTAAAATGTGTCTCGCTGCTCAGAAGGGTTATCCTTCTGTTGTAGGGAGAGCTGCACGGAACATTTTAAAAATGCAAGTTTATTTCGGTTTATTCTATTTACTTGGACTGGAGCTAAAAAAAAACAGCGGATATATATCACCCAATGTCGTTGGACAATTTTCATGACATCCTGCATCATTAGCGCTACATGTGCCTGCAGGGGTACACTTAGATTCTGGTGATGGACAGCAGGTCGTGCAGCACTATATTAAACCTGATGTGTGTGTTTTTATTCTTTGGTGTCACTAATTGCTCACCAAGAAATTACTGATTTCGATTTCTATCAGCTCATAATACAACTATCATATGGCATATGTGACGATGCAAAGTTAGAAAAGGAAAAAGAAGCTGGTACTGTGTGATTAAGAGAGGACAGTTATTGTGTGGTCGCTATGACTCACTGACTGTTTAATGACGAACAGATAAAAGGATGTGTTTCTATGGTTACCAGAGGTCACTAGGACATTGCATCCTCGACAATTCCCAGGACCAGCAGATAGACGGAAAAGTAAAGTATACTTTGAATTCATATAACAAAATCTCGTCTGCTTTGCGCTGTAAGTGTCAGAGTAATTCATTTCAGTCTACCTCTCCTCGTTCCACTGTAGTCCTTGGCTCTTTCAGCTCAGTGCACGGTCTGCCTGATGAATGCAACAACTTGATCAAGGATGTTCTGTGTGGTTGTGAGTCACTTTTGTCCATTTCATTTGCCCGTGACTAGACGTCAGCCAGGGGCAGCCTTCAATTCAAGCTGTATGAGCGTGGCTCCACTCCTGGCTGGCCGGGTTGGATGGTCAAAAAAAAAAAAAGTCAAAAGATGGTCATCTCAAAGTCTGCTGATCTTAATCAAAAACCCCATGTGTTTTTTCCACTGCTGATGAATGTTCGACAGTTATGCTTATTTCATAATCTGAATCCAATATTTTTAGGCCAGCAAAAAATGTTCATGACCTGGTCTGTTATAATGATGAGCTCTGTGTTGCCGTAGCATGCTGTACATGGGGCTGATAGTGGACTGCCTACAAGCATGAGAGACCGTACCACACATCTGAAGAATAGAACATTTGAACTAAACTAGAGGACATGACATTTTTTGTTTTTTCTATTGGGTTTATGGTAAAAAAACAAAAACAAAAGCATACCAGCATGGACCTTATAATATATATTTTTGAATGCTGTTGACCACCTGAGACTGAGACCGCCAGCACAGAAAACAAATGAGAGATTCACTGCAAATTATTATACTTAAAAAAGACATCCCAACACCGCTGAAAAGTAATTTCAGGAAAAATGAGCAGTGAAGTGAGAACACACACACCATAGAGAGGCAGGCTGGGTACTGAGAGGGAACTGTGTTTGTTTCTTGCCATTTTAATGTGGAAAAATTTTGATGCAGAATTTAAAGCATGAATATTGCAGCTTTGAACCAGGGCATCGACAAAAAAAGACACAAGTCAAGTTGTTGGGAGATGAAGTGAAGCAAAAGCACTGATATATTTTTCCTTTTAACTGCTCAACGGTGGAACAACAAACCTGTCAAAGCACAGCTTCAAAGTGCCTTCAGTGAACACGCCAAGCCTTTGTGCATACAGTATGTCTCTAAATGGATCTCTGCATCCAAACTTGAAGCTCAAAACTGGGTCTCCTCAGGTTACGTTTCTTAAGGACTTGAACAAAATCAAACATAATTTAGTTCACCTCAACTCAGTTCCATAGATGCTATACGTATAATTGTGTACAGTCCACTGGAAATAACAGCAGAGAAGAAAAAGGCTAATGAAGGTTAGGACTAAAAATGTTGAGTTTTGCAACATATTTAAGAGATAGCAGAGATATTATTATCATCTTTATATGTATAAAGTGCTGTCCAGCACGTGGAAAAACAGCACCATTTTTCCTGATCCCAGAGGCAAACAAAAAGAATAAATGATACAGCATTTCGAGGGAGGGAAGCAAACATTCAGAGGACAAAAAGATATAAAAAATGCAATATAAGGAACAACCTGTGTATGAGTACAGAAATAGAAAAAGCGAGTGTAAAATGTAAGATGGAAAGAAGTGCAGCAGCAGCAGCAGCAGCAATGGAAACACTTTGTGGTGAGGATGAGGATATTTCTGTATGTATGTAACAAGGCACAAAGGTAAATGATTTGTCAACACAGGGTTGCATGGTGAAATGTTGTAGTTCCTTCGTGCTAACCCTAGCATAAAACATACAGTGTATATAGTTATATATATATAAACATGTACGCACTAAGGAATAATTCTGTATTGCAGAATTTACGTCTGGGTGAATGTGAACAGCAGCAACAACGTAGTGATGATAATATTGTCACCGTCTTCACATTTAAAAGTTTGACGCCGGGCTAACAATTTTGAGCACCAAGCATCAGTGACGTTAACACAGAGTCCATTGCTCCTCAGAGTTTTCACTACCAACATGTCAATAAGGCAGCTTGGCCTTCAAAATATGACGCTGTGGGTTCCTCTCTTGCATAATCTCCCGAGGCGAGGTTTGGGATGGTCAACCATGGGACCCTCACCCAGGAAACTTGTGAGTTAGTAAAAGTCAGGGTAGACTTGTTTTTACTTTGCGTTACATCAGGAAGGAGACATGAACATCATTAAAAACTCATGATAATTGAAACGCATTAGTTGTTGCATGAATTAATGCATTGTTCCTGTATGAAGTCGGGCATTAGATACCATTAACACGTGTACATTACTGATAGTTCATCAAGTACCACGTGAGGGAAATTGATACCTTAAGCTAGCTAGCACATTATAGGTTTTCTATATATTCCCTATATCATAAGTAACCAATGTCTATGTATATTCTGAATTATGTCAAAATCACCATACATATAAGGTCCCTCATGGGGCCCTCTTTAGCGTCTTTACTCCAACTACCCATGCTGTGTCACTGTCAGCAGGCAGCCATAGATACAACTTGCAACTGCAGTAATGGCAGCGATGCTAGATGGTGGAACACACAAATCGTCGCCGGATGCATCTGTAATGAACTTCCAAGTGGTCACTTACTGTGTCTGATGCAATTCAGCTGCTTCATTAATGCTTTACACTCACTGGCTTGTTTGCAGTTGCTTGGAAACTCAATGCGTGTGGTGTTGTTGATTTAAGAATAGAATGTTCATGTAAGTGTTAATAATGTGGCATTTGCTAGAAATACCCTAGCCATTGTAAGCTCCAACAAACTGCTTTTCATCAGCAGCAGTCAAATATTAGTCAAGTCCAGTCACTGCAAACTGATTTGGAAAGATATGAAGCGGGTACGTGTGCCTGCTATAAGTGTTGAGTGTCTTCACACTCCTGTGTGCACAGGAGTGTGAAGACTGGTGGAAAAATCATGCGTGACCCACAAATAATATGCTTTAAATTTGCGATACTAAGGTTGCCAGTTGCTTTAATGCTTTCCATTGCGTGGCTGTTGTCTCAGTCTGCATTAGTTTTAATTAGGTGGACCTAACAAAATGGAGACTAAGTGTAAACATTGTTAATGCCATCTAACAATTTTGTACTGCGTGGGGTTAAAGGTTAAGCTGTCAGTCGGGAAGTATTCGGAGCAGAACTTACCTATCTGAGTTCAAACCATGTCCTGCCAGAGCTCAGAATCAGCTCTGGTTTTAATAGCTAGTTAGCATGAGATGGTTCACTCAGACAGCAGATGTCCAATAAAAGATTCAAAGTTTTCCTCAGTTTTTTTTTTTTTAGGATGTTGAGCGCCTGACTCGTTCAACACACAGATGCACACACACGAACCTGCAGTGCTTCAGAGTCACTTGGCTCTGTAACGTTCACTGGCAGAACAGAACCCAAAAGCACGGCAACAAGACAATCACAGTTGTAGGGAAGGTTTAGTTTACCTAGGAATGCTGACGAGTTTGGTCAAAACACAACTTCAAATTAACACTGTGAGCTTTTTAGCCTCTTTTATCTCATTGTTTTGGTTAACCTTGTAAAACTTGACTCTCATCAACTCGATTTCCAACAACAGACAGCTGAAAGTTATGTTACATCGCAGAGCATTTAACAGGCCAGCCCCCCCATGCCCAAAATAAAATTCTGATATGATAAAAAAAGTTAGGCTACTTGATGAATAACCACCTCACTGTAGGTCCATTATCTGATTTCACGGGACAGCTCTGCCCTCCACAAATCCCGAACAATGAAGTAGCATTTTGCAGAATGTTCAGGAAGACTATGGGCTATGAGAGTTAAAATCAGCAGTGAGAATAATAATGATCAGGCGGTACTTTGGACTCCGCAAGTCATATTCTTATTCAGTTACATTCACAAGAATCTTGTTCTCTGAGATGGATGACTCACTAATCATTAAAACCATTGTTAAGATGAACCACTATTGACTGTTCGTCCAGCATGCGAGCAACACTCTGCAGTGTCAAAGTCATGCACTTTGTGATAACAATGTCACACTCCATCCACCTCTGCTTCTCAGAGGCAGAACTCGTTATTCACAAGGTCACAAGAGGTTGCCTGTCAGAAAAATGTAAACAGCTTGTTTCAAGAGTTTGAACAAAGAGATGACCTGTCACTCTGACAGTGTGAGAACAGTCCTGATTAGCACTAAAAAAAAACAAGAAAATCATATAGAAGTGTAGTTTATATGAATATCATAAAACGACAGATACAGAGCGAAGGTTTTCCTTTCACCGCGACCTTGCAGGTCACTTCTTGTACCATAAGTGGCACTTTCTTATTCACCAGCCCAGTAACAGACTTCTGCTGTAGATTTTAATGAGTTGTTGTATGGAAAATAATATGCTTTTATTTTTCTCTTTTTCACAAGTGATTGTACACACCCACTGGAAGGTTTTCGGATCACTGGATTCCCTTATTATTGAAACAACTGAGGCACAATTTTATTCAATTTAAATAACATTAGATTGATGCCAAATGCAATTTCAACATTATTAACGTGGTAAATGACTAGTGTAGGTGGAAACGGCTGACTTCAATAGAATATCTCCACAGGTGTACAGAGGGCAGTTTTCAGCGGCCATCACTGCTGTGGAGGAGCAGAGCCGGCCCTGGGCATAGGCAGTATAGGCAAAGGGCGCCGTCATCCACGGGGGGCACTGAAAAAGGGGGGAAAAATTAAAAAATAATCTAATTAATTAATTAAAAAATGTATATTTTTTACCAGTGCCATTACTACTATTATTTTGAAATATTGTATTAAGCTCACAACAACATAACGTCATAGAAAAGACTATTAAAAAACGGAGAGGCCTTTCTTCTGGGTTCCTGGCTCGTTGGGTGGAGAGGCCAGCTGCCTGAATCTGACCGGACCGAGACCCCAAGACCAAGAGAGAGAATTACTGATACTGTAGCGGAATTACAAGGTCCAAAAGACTGAAGCCATCCGGCGCCCAGTAAAGGAAAAGAAGGAAAGAAGAGGAAGATATGAAGAAGATACAGGTACAGTAACGTCAATGTGATGAAGTGAATGAAATTAATAATTTAATGATCGTAGTTATCGTTGTTGGAGCAGAGTGTTAGCTTGCTAGCTTACTTAAGACGATAGCAGCATTGTTTAATAATCAATAAATAGCTGAGTCGACGTGTGTTAATGTTACTCCACTTTAAATTCATCGGGGACGTTTGGAAAGTTAACGTTAGGCCTGTTCAGGTGTTATTTTACAGGTGTATTCCTGCTTGTATGTCAGTTGAATGCTAGTAGTTTTCCATCTCCTTTGTAATAAGGTCGTTGTAAGCCTTTGGTTTATTGTGTCACAGTTTATGTTTGTTAAAGTTTACATCAGTGTTAAAGTGCAGTAAAAACGTATTACTGTTAGTACTCCACACCTTAGCTTTCCCATATCATTCATAGGTGAAATATGTATATATATACACTGCACTCTGGTTGGACTGAATTGCATTGCAATGACAATAAAGTTTAATGAATCTCATCACATTTTCATTATTAGTCTATATTAGTCTTATGTATAGCACGCATCAAGCATCTGTTGTTTTTATTAAAATGTAACATGCAGTGGTCACATGTACTTCTCTTCTCTCTTCAGATGCAATAGATAAGAGAGAGGTGGCACTCTGAGGCTGAGAGATAATATGTTTGCACAATGCCTTATTTATATTGTATTTTACCACTTGTTTCTTTCTTCAGTGTTTATTTGGTGTAACATTTTTGACTTAAAAGAAATAAAATCTTGAATACATACATGCAGTTTGTGTGTGAGTGTATGGACATTGATTGATTGTGAAATTGACTGGGATGCAAGGGGGTGCCGGCTAAGATCTTGCCTAGGGCACCAAATTACTCAGGGCCGGCACTGTGGAGGAGTGCATTGTGTTCGCTAATCCAAGTTTGTTGTGTAAAAGGGCTAAATGTTCATTAGAAACCCTTGTGCAACCATGTCAGAAAACTGTTGCGCTGATTAAAGAAGCAACAAAATTGGCCTTCCTCAGGCTAGTTGGGCGTCTGGAGCATCAGCTTGTGTGGGTTCCATCATAGTCTCAAGATTGCCAGAAAAAAGGACATTCTTCTGAGACTCATCATTAAAAAGTGTTGTGGACAAACCAGTGCACATTCACAGCTAGAATGCCAAAGGCTGCCGATGCTGCAAGTTGAGGATTCCTTGACTAAAGTTTGAAGGAAAAAAATATGTTGTCAAGTAAAAGTACTGATTTCTGACCTTGTCGATGCCTTGCTTATTCTGTCTATTCATTTTGCAACTCAGTTGATTAATTCAACTGAGTTGCTACTAATTCAACTAATTAATAAGTTTTCATAAAAAAACATCACATTTTTTAGGAAATTTGAAGAGGGCTTTATATCCCTTACCATCGCATTTATTCGCCTTTTTAACCTAACTTGTGTATTTCAAACAAGATCAAATTTCTAGTCCTGCCCACGGAATGCTAAACGGACTTTACAATTCATGCCATATTCAACCATTCACACACATAGTCATGCAAGTTGCTGACCAGCTCATACATGCAACACAAAACATTCTACTCAAAGTGCCCCACAATGTTTCTATGCTCACCTAGTCATACCTGGCCTGTCAAGACCTAAAGACAAGTTACCTCCTGAGCCACAACGGGCCTTGCTTACTTATACAGATCAAAATACTCAACTCCTTCATATTAACGTGCTCTTTCTGTAATCAACCTCATAATTGAAAGTGGAGATGCCTCTAAATGAGCGCTGCAATTACCGTTATCATCAGTGAGGGGAAGCTGCTTCATAAACACTTCAATCTCAAGAGCTTACGGCCTCCCCCTGGGTAATTTCGTTCGACGTAATAAAAAGGAGGGTGGTGGGATTTTAGTCACAACTATATACGGTATAATGCAGTGGCGTGTAATAGACCCGTCGATCCAATAGAGGACAGCACCAGGAGGGGCGATACAGTCGTCTATTACACGTATTGGGGTGAGACCAGGTGACGTTATGATAACCTGTCATCTCCATCGTGATTAGTGTTTACCTTTCTGCTGAGGTCTATCAGTGCCTTCAGGCTTACTCAGGTCTCCTATCTTTGAAGCGAATTCCATTGGGAAATGTTATGCTCAAAGTTAGATACGGTAGGAGCCCAATGTCCATACTCATTGCACTCGCTGCATTAACTTTATCTGTTCTGGTCCATGTTTTCTGAAAGCTTACAGGTCAGAGCAAAAAAAAGAGCAACGCCACCAGAAATGTTGGCGACAGTGTAGCCGATAGTTCCACTGAGAATCCAGTGTACCTGTTTGGTTTCAGCTGGAGCTCTTTGTTGCATGCCGTGCCCTCTCGCTTTCCACTTGCTTCCTGTCTATCTCTGACGCCGTATCCATCCAGTCAAGGTGCAGTCCTTGTCTCGTGGCCTTTTTGGTGGTTTAAGTGCTCTCGAGTGGGAGCAGTTTTCGCTGAAGCACCTTTCGAGCTTTGGTGCGTGAAGCAAATGTAGCAGCTCCGGCTATCTAAAGATGGGTTTTGCCCTTCAGTTGGAGCTAAAAAGTTCCACCACGTCCCAAACGTGAGGTTTGTGGTTGGACACCCGCCAGCCAATCAGAAAAGCTCTGTCCAGTCACAAGTAGTGAAAGTTTCTCGGAATTTTCTAGTGAAATGTCACGTCTTTCACTGTGGGCTCAAGGACAGCTGTGTATACCAGGTACTCGGCTTGACTTTATTCCCTTCAGTGAACAGTATTGATCTTTGTTGCTGAATTTGCATTTCATATCACCTTTCCTCATTTAAAATGGTGATTGCTGATATCTCACCCAGGACAAATGGTTGGCTGGGGAATTGCAGCTGAGGGCGATACCGATCAGCCACTGAGAGTTAACGAGCTTATCATCACAATGTAAATAGCGGTGTGTGTGTGTTTGTGTGTGGATGTGTGGGTGTGTTGATTGCTTTAGGGCCCGTCCCTCCAGTGGAAGTGTCATGGTTAGTAATCAAAGGATAAACTGGAGGAGAATTACAAATGACTGTATCATCTGTGCATGTGACAGCGTTGGCTTTAAAGGATGATCATCATTGGCTGTCTGTCATACTGTAAGAAGACTGGATTTATCAACTGGGCCTCTGCTAGTGTTTTAATACCATAGAATGCAGTTATTGATCCCTCCACCAAAATCAGGCTGAAATTATTTAGCAAGCAGATGCTCTGGTCGATGAGCCTATCTACATCCTGACTGAGGCTGTTAGGAACAGGAGCTTCATAAATAACTACAATTAATAACGTTTCCGAGATTAAGCTTTTTGTTAGTTAAAAAAAAACATTGATTGAGTATCCATGAAATTCCATTATACAAATACACAAAATTCACGTTTGTGTATGAATTTGAATGGCCAGGAAAACTTCTATGTAATTGTTATTATCAACGATTAACAAGGATTTGAGAGTGTTTCTCACAACAGCAGACATTAAACTTGAATACCAACACACTATGGGTCAGAGCAGCCACTTCAACTATGGACAACAGCAAGCGGAGGGAGAGAAATTCCCTGGACTAAAAGTCATCATGTCCGTTTGCACGTACGCGTTTGTTCCTATGCATATAGAGCAGTGACGTGAGATCCAATCAAAACGCATGTCAAGACACTTAATACTAAGTGTGAACTGACAAACTATCCCCTTGTGATTGGATCACCGACGACTCTCTCATGTTGTAGAGCGAGAAAGGACTCAACAGTAATGTACTTTACAACCCCAGCTCCCAAAAAGTTGGGAGGATGCGCAAAACATATGCATGTCGAAGTGTCCTTGAGCAAGATACTGAACCCCAAACTGCTCCTGATGTGCTGGTCGGCACCTTGCATGGCAGCCACCACCATCAGTGTATGAATGAATGTATGAATTACTGTAAGTCGCTTTGGACAAAAGCGTCTGATAAATTAACCTAAAAGGTAAATGGTAAAAAAAAAGTGTAAATTAAAACAGAATGCAAACATTTGCAAGCGAGCTATGTTTCCCAGTGAAGTGTACCCACGCCCATGAGGTTATATCCTGTATATAGATGTGTGTTTGACAAATTGATGTTTTCCGCCCCATCCTTGCTCGTGCTGTGATACAAACGTGTTATTGGCATCATTCTGGAAAGGCATATATTACATCTAGTGCAGCTTTGAATATATTCTCTACTGTTTACTGTTTTCAAACAAATATATGTCAAAAAAGGATTAGCAAAATACCACATTCTGTTTGATTAATAATGAAGTTAGACATTAAATACATTGGAACTTATAATAAGTACTTAAATCAGTGTCTTTATTGTTTCCACATTAAATCAAGTAAAATGTATCTTATCTATCACTTAAAAGCTGGACCACCCCGACTGTTAGCAATGTGTTTTGTATGTGGATCACAGTGTAACAATTAGGCAGCAAGCATGAAGCTTTGAATAGAAGCATCTCCCACATTAACGGCAGTGTGTTTCTGCAGCAGTCCCATTCCGGAGGGAGATATGAAAAACTAACTAACTGTGTTTCTGGCTGTGATTTTACCACTCCACTATTTATATCTACAGACAGACTGTTTCAGTCAGACAGCAAAGTGTCGCTCCGGGCTAGCTTCATAGCAATCTCCTGCTACTTCTTCCAGGCTGTCATCTTTTTTCAGTTGCATTGATTTGTGGGATTGGAAGCATCATCAGGCTGATTTTTTTTTTTTTTTTTTTACTGCTGTTTCCTCTGCACTCAATATACTGTCGGGACAGAATAAAAATACTCAACTTTTTCATCTTTGTCAGAGTTGGTGTTCGCACAAAACAAACGTGTCAACAAGGAAATTGCACTTTTCCGTCGTATTCCTCCCGAAAGACACAGGGTGGCTGCTCCTTCTCAGTGTTCCGAACGCTCAGTCACTCTGAGCAACTCCCTAAACTATGCAGTTTGACACAAAGCACACTTGACGGGACTCAAAGCCTCCATTTCCCTCTCAGCGTCCCCCAATTAGACCTGAAATCCACAGGCTCATTAGATCGTCCAGGTTAGGTGGTTCTCTCATTCCCCTGACATCCCTTTCACGCTAACAAGACAAACTCTGTTAACGCGGAGTTCCAATTATTCAGAAAAATGTGGCAGTGTTGGTTGCAGTGCAGTGAACAGCCGTTTGTCACTAATTTGCTGTGGCCCATCTCTGCGACACACTGAACAATGGAGATGTGAGGAAACTGAATTTAAACTGAACTGATCTTGTGATGGGATCACAACAGCCGCGTCAGCATGTTCACGTGCCAACCTGCGACTACTGAGTAGGATAACTACATTATTACATCAATATTGTTTCACCATGACAATAACACACACTTTGAAAATGTTACCAACACTATTGCTGCTGGTCGCAAATGTAAATCCGTTGCTGAGACTTGGGAGAGCAATTTTCAAAAGGCCACTAACCTTGTTCATTATTTGTCTCCGTGGGATTTGAAGAAATTCTGTGAAATCAATCGTGATTTACGCATTCCTGCGACAACACCGCAGCCTATACTGTATACAGCATATCCAACAATCCAATCTACACATACACCATTACTTTCTGAAATCCCTGAGATGTTTTTTCTTTAACCACGCTAGAAGAAAGAATGTAGATATCGCACCCAGACGAGACATGTCGCTCCTAGTATTGCTCTTTATGCAAAAAATACAATTCTGCCAAAATGTGATAATCTGGGACACGTCACTTTGTCATCTGACACACTTGAATTAGGCTTGAAAAAAGCCTTAATCACCTTACTTTATGCATGCCTGGCTCATTCAAAAGCATTAAATGAGTAGGACTTAATTATTAATTGATTATTCATGAAATTCTCCATTCTATTGAAGTTGTATAACCTTTGAAAGAATTAAACAAAAATCAACAGCATGATTATTTATTTTTTTTTCATTTGAACTCTCATTATGCATTTTCTTTTAATAAGATAATCAAGTGTAACTGTCCTAAAATAATAATTATCAGTTTGATTTGATGACAATAATTACACTGCTGATGATGTTTTCTTACAGAGGTTCACTCTTTTGGGCTCCCAGGTAGTCCTTGTATGACATATGTTTGTTGAATGACATCGTGCTGTCCCACCACATTCTTTGATAAATTGATACAACTAAACACATTTTTGAACATCTGAATGAATATAATGAGTAAACATATTTTGATGTAAACAATTTGGAAACATTTTCTTATTTGTGACGGATGTATGTCCTCAACATACGCTTAGTAATGGTTGAGAAGTTTTGAAATGCTACAGGGACCCACGCGGACTGCATTTCCCAACGGCCATTGCGCCGGGACGACTACAATGTATCCTTGAACGGGGTGAAGCTCCCTTTCAGACTGAAATATATAATTTATCACGGTCGTATTGTGGTTTTAAACGAGTCAGTTGGGGGGAATACTGTGTAGGAGCCTGGTTTCGGGGGTTATTGGAGCGCTACGTGATATTTTCAGCGTCTTGTTTCATGCTGTCACAGAGCGGTGGTAGCTTCTGTCCGCCCCCTGCCTTCGTCATCCCGTTTGACGCGGAAGTAACCCTATGAGTGAAACATGTCTGCGTCGAGCGTGTCCTACACACCTGTGAGCCATGTCATTTTCGACATGGATGGATTACTATTAGGTCTTTGCATTACCCGTTTTCTATCACTGTCTCATGCGAGGTTGCTCCTATCCCGAAGCTACGTTGATACAGAATTTCATTCAGTCGCTATGTAGGCTAATCGCGCACAGTTTAGGAGTCGCCATGACGAACTCCATGGGAAAAAATAGAAATTTATGATTTATTTGCACACAGCTACAATGTCGAATCACGTCGGATATCAGCTAATATAGTTCCGTTAACGGTATCATCTAGAGGTTAATTCGGCATGTATTTAAAATGTTTATCGGTGCTTTAAATGTTTGAAATCAAATGTTTAGTGTTTTCAAGCCAAAAGTTTCACTGATTTATTATCAGAGGTGCACAATTAAAGGGTTGAACATCACGCAAGTGAATTATATTCTACTGATAATGATGTAAATCTGAATTTGATGTCATTTTTAAACGTCACATTTGGTTAGATGTGAATACTTTTGTCTAGTTTGCTGTTGAATGCTGCACTTTTAATTTGCACATCTGACTTTTGCAGTTTGAGGTCATCCTCAAACTGTTATCTGTCTCGTCTGTTCATTTGCAATTCATATTAGATCCCACATTAATTAATTAATCTACGTTCAATTGAGCTCCACTCATTTTCTTTTTGTATGCTCACTTTAGACACGGAGCGGCTCTACACTGTGTCCTTCCAGGAAATTTGTGACCGCTTTGGAAAGCTGTACACCTGGGACGTGAAGGCGTCAGTGATGGGCAAAAACGCTGTGGCTGCCTGCCAGATTATCCGGGACAGTCTGGAGCTTCCCATGACAGCTGAGGAACTTCTGGCTGAAACCCGACAAATACAAGAAAAGATCTTTCCCTCTGCCAAACTCATGCCTGGTACGCCACTCCTCCTAAACATGACATTCATCACCACATTAGGCCACTCACAAGTAATTAGACTAAAAGATGAAGAATCAATGAAATGCAGCTCACGAGCAGCCTCACATTAGCTCTTATATGGGCTCTTTATTCTACAGGTAGCAGTGATGCTTCTTCCGCATGTGTACCTGATACTCAATGAAGCAGCACTTCACAATTTCTTTCTGATGATCTTTTTTTCTGGAAAAAGTAAAAAAAATAAACAAAACAAAAAACAATAAGTCAAATAGATCTCCACTGTGACAAAGTGTTTGACAGTTAAGTTTTCAGTTTTATACATGTGGTGAGTCATGGCCTAACATCTGAGCGAGGGTTATTTTAATCCTGTGTGCTACTTTATTTCAAGGTATAATTAGTCTAATTATCATAACGACCTGCTGTTGCTGTAATAGAGAAACACTGGAAATTGGCTCTTAAAATGAAGTACTGGATAACATGTCCATTGCAGTTACACAAGGATGGTGATTCAGTAGGTGCAGCGGTCACGCATAACCTCATCATCAATTAATGCCTGGATTTAGTCCTTTAAATATCATGTTGTACTTGAATTGTAATGGAGAGCATTGAGCAAAGAGCAAGTGCTCACTGTTGAGAATGTCACATGCAATGCATGCTGGTACATCAAGGTCATGTTGATAGACCAGACAACTCCAACTTACATTTCATTATGAAAACCTGCGTTGCAAAATGACCAACCAATAAGCTTAATTACTTCATGTGGAACAGTAGCTGTGACACAAGCAGAAAAAGTATATTTACTAAAATGCCCGAATCTTCCATGGAGGACACCAGGAAGCAAATGCGACCAAACATGGCGACCGCGAAACGGTCATCACAATCGTTGTGTGCGGGAAAATGATGTAAAGCTCTATTAGTTCTTCAGAACTAGAGAACTTCGTTCAGCACCTACAGAGTCTTGCCTCACACCCTGACATACTGCCTTGCTAAGCTTTGTGACATATGCAGTCCAAATATGCAGACTCTATAGGATGCAGAAATGTAATGAAGTGGCAGCATGGAGCAGTGATATCTACAAAGAGATTTGCCCAGTGTCCATTTTCTCTTCAGGTTAAAGGAGTGTGTTCATTGAGGGAGTTTTATTGCAGGTTTTATAGACTGACATCCTTGACTCCGTAGATTAAAATCCTCCCACAGCTCTGCACAGCCATCCCGTCATCATTGACATTAAAAGTAAGAGTCAAAATTTAAAACATATGTGATGTCTGGAAAGGAGCTCCATATCAACAGATGGTTTTATTCCAAATATCAGCCTCGCATTGTGAAAAACTAATGCATTAGTCTTCATATAATCCTCAGGATAAACCTTAAGTCTCATTTTAGTATGGTCATGTGTACCACTAGGTGTGGAGAAACTGGTCCACCATCTGAAGAAGCACAATATCCCCATTGCTGTGGCTACCAGTTCTGCCGGTGCGACGTTCAAGCTGAAGACGAGCCAACACAAAGACTTCTTCAGTCTGTTTGACCACATTGTTCTGGGGGATGATCCCGATGTGAAGAACAGCAAACCTCAACCTGACTCGTTCCTGGTTTGCGCCAGCAGATTCACCCCTCCAGCCTCTCCAGAGAAGGTAAGCACTGAGATCACAGCCGTACCATCGATGAAGTCTTGCTTGTTCATTTGAATATAGGCTTGGTCAACCCACTTTGCTAGGTTTATTTTAAAGGCTGTATAAATGCATTTTATCTTAATGAAAAGCTCTGAGCGGAGGGAACTACATGCAGATTTGGTCGAAGCAGTGGCACTCAGTAGAGCGCATACCTCCCCTTTAATTCAGTCAAGTCTAATACTTTTTCAAACTTGAATATTTATTTTGTAATGCTAAATAAAGTGGGGAAAAAATTCCTAGATCGGTCCCTATATTTGGATCTGCACCAACCTCCTTGGCCAAGGTACCTCACTGATCATATTCACCATTTTATTCAAGGTCAGAGGTTAAGAATGATTGGCAATAACAAAATGACATTAAATCTATTCATTAACATCACATCTGTCACATCTTTGGTATTGACATATTGAAAAATGCTGCAGTAAAACAACTTGAAAATATTGGAAAGGCTAGGCTTAGAGTGGCAGCAGCTCTGAGCCTATATGTAATAATGAGTGGGGTCGTGGGTCAGTAATTGATTTAGAGAAAACGAGGAATACATGATATGGATTTCTATCAGCCGATACCAATAAGGTCACCTATAATTTCAGGTCTTTGTTATTTAAAATAAGTTCATAACAGTCATTTATGCACACAGCAACAGTGGGGGACAGATTTCTCGACAGGACCTATTCAGTAGTCCGGTCCAGAGAGCCCTTACAGTTTTCGTCTCAACTGAATTTTTTATTACAATTATAATTTTTTTGCCACGTAGAAGATCGTCAGAAAGATTGTGGTGCTAGCTACTTGAAACGATTTTATTTCAAACCGTGGGTTGAAAATATGATCAGAGCTCAGATGTGACATAAGATGTGGTTCAGCACACAGAGGAGATGTAGAACTATATGTCAGCAGCATGTCAGGCAGTTTGTCTTCCGTCGATCTAGTCGTATTTAGCTGCCCGTATGTCAGCCAATAGCTTTTTATTTGCAGCTAATGTGTTCCACTTGCAGTAATGCAGACAGGGCCTGATGTCAGCCGCTCTCTGCACTGACAGACACACACTTCTACTCTGGCACTTTGATCAAAAGTGGTGTGCTTTCAGGGTTCATGGGCTGTTTAAGATATATATTTTCAGACTCTCTGGAAGCCTTTTGCTGTGTTGAGTCAGTCTAAAATAGCTGCCAAATATCTCACTAAAAGACACCAAATAACAGCGTGAGGTCTGACCTACTTTCATGAAAACACTTGCACTGTAAAGCATATGTTAAAAATGGTGGTATTTTGCAAATTTGAGCAAATCTACTGTTGCTCACTGTTTGGTGCATGAACTAATAATTCAATATATGATTATTTCATGCTTGGATTTGCATGAAATTCTGTTTTAAAACTCGTAATTATGTACAGTCCTTCTTGAAATATACTGTATACGATGCACATTGTCACCTATAAATCATGATCTTCTTCTGTTAACTATAGATTGTTTAGTTGATAATAGTGAAAGTGATCAGGATTCATCAGGGTCCTGTTCCAGGAGTTATGAAAGCTGCTGACAAAGCTGTTGTAAGAGCAGGACAAAGAGGACTTCTGTGGACTGATGTCTATTTCCTTTAGAAGTTGGGGACTACAGTTAAAATGTTCCAAAAAGGGCTTAACATCGGCAATAGAAAACTCAGAATTAAGTACTGATTACACATCGTAATGGCTGTAGAAAAATGACACCATCTGCATACATACAGTAATAGTTCCCTACAAACAACATTTTCACTATGCTATTCTCTCTACAACTGGTATGGATTTTTTCCGAGGAAAATAAAGGACAAGTTCTGGCACAAAGGAAGCAACTCTGCCATTACACAACCAAACAGTAAGTGGAGCCAGTAGAGCCAGTTTGTGCCACTCATTCAGAGCATCTAAAACATGTAACAACATTATTCCTCTTCCATGGCAGTAAACACAACACATGGGCCAAGGGCTTTCCTCAAGAATATGGACTAGCCAGCCAGTGGGACAAAATATGGCTAACTAGTGTCAGTTAGGCATGGCCTCCAGTGAAAAATAGTGTACAATTTGGTGGCCCATTCAATTCAATTTCAATTTTATTTGTAAGGGACAATGTGCAATTAAAACATAAATGTAACCATTTAATACATTGCACCAGAGTTAGCCTTAGGCTAATTTACATCTGCAGTCCCATTGGCAGGAAACACAAATACAAATACAACATATATTAAAACATCAAACATCACCCAATACATAAAGAACAAGTTACAAATAGCAATATATTGCATAAAATGTCCCACACACAGTGGCATACACAGCACACAAGTGATTTTTTTGATTAGCTTTAAAGCTACCATGCAAACCACAGTTTTTTCACTTATTGTCAAGGATAGTATTCCATTGTGTAATGGCTTTAACAGAGAAAGCTGCCTGCCCAAAGGCTGAAGAGCGAAAGGGTACAGTGCAGTTACGTATGGAAGCTATTCTAGTGGACCTTACGGAGCCAGTGGCACCCATTTTAATGCCGCTATTCCATCATATATGCTAAAATGTAATTGTTTATTGAAGCTATTTTATTAGAAGGAAAAAAGTATCATAACGTTTTTTTTGAATTGTAGTGAAAATTTTCGAACTTTAGTCTTTTTCACACTATTTGCAATGTAAGGCAAGAGAAAAGACATTTAAAAAGTATGTGTATATTGGCTTCAAATAGGAATGGAAAAGACCTCAAGGCCTACATGTGATTTGAGGGGAGTAGGCTGCCAGATAATGTGGATTATTAAGTAAATGTAATGTGATAGATATTCAGAGTTAGGCAAGGGGAAGGACTAGGCATTTCAACAGATATTATTTGTTGAACACACAAAGTATATTTATGTACAATAGTCAGTGTACCACGGCACCAACAGGCGCACATACTGGTGAGGATCACGTTTGAGAGGAAACAGTAGTTAGTTGGTGTAACTTAAGTTCTATGAATACATGTGAAGCCTTCTGTCTTATTGTATAGTTATCCCAGCCATGTCATTTTCATAATGCTAAAACACTTATGATATATTGCACAGTGCCATGATATAGAAGAAAGTGACACTGGTGACAGTGATGAAACCAGTGTACTGCCCACCTGTCATGATAATAAGGTTATCAAGTTATTGTGTGACATATAGACAAGCTATCAGCAAGTTGTAGTTATGACAGGCATACATCTCATACAGATATGCCGAGGAGGGAGTGCTTTAGCTGAATTGGAGGATGAACTTACTAACCATGGAGGTTTGAAACATTACTGTTCAGTGTGGTGTTAGGTTACACTATAAGGGATTGACCAAATTTATACTTGAATGAATGTATTCAGATTTTGTTCCGTCAGTCAGTGTGCTTGGACCCCGAGACCTGAAAGTTTCATGCCCTTGTTGAAGCATTATCTTTAACTAGCACATCCTCTATTCAATTTTGTTCAGGACAGCCATTCACAAAGATTGAATTGGCAACGTGCCCTTGGAACATGAAACTTGTTAAAAGAGAGAAATAACTGGATTTTTTTAAAACATGAAAAGGATCTCTTATATAATGTTCTTCTTACTAACAGCTATCGATTCCCAACAGTCATCAACAGTCAAACGAATTGACGGTACAAAAGGTATTGCTTTTCCCTAACGTGTGAATGTGTCTATAAGCCCTTGGCGATCTGTTATTAGCGTCTTACCTGAACTTACATGGAGCAGTGTCAGCTTGCAAAGCATTTAAGCTGACAGAACAAATATATCAATACTAGACATTCGATAATATGAAAACTTCATCATGATTAACCGGGTCAAAAAAATTGCGATTCACAACATGATCCTGATATTTATTAAAACTAGTGCAGTGCCCGTAAGAAAATATGTGTTCCTATAGAAAAGTGGGAGGTTAAGAAGCTTTTTCATGGATGGCCAAATGAGGCTGTGTTTGAAGGTGGAACGTCAGGGATATTTAGGTTTGTTGTGAAATCCGATATTCCAGGGTATAATTGGCCTTTTTTGAATATGTTTGATTTTGCCATTATATTTCACCTTAAAAACTATTTACTTGGTGTCATTATTTTTTTACTGAGTAAACCACAAATGTGTTTAACAAACCATTTTTGTTACTTATAATGCAAATATAAATTGTTGTTCGCTGAATATGTGCATACATTTTAAAAATTTACAAAGTTATGTATAACTATTTACATTTAAATGCAGGCAATGCTCAGGTCTGCCTGAGCTCCTTCCAGCTGAATGAAGAGCTGCACTGCCTGCACCACATTCAGCTTCTCCTGTTTTGACTCATTAAACAAAAAACCGACTCCACTACACACAAAACACACTACACCAAACACTACATAACACACTAACTATACACTCCAAACACGCTAAATGTCATAAATCTCTTGCCTGTCATTCATCCGCCGACGTCCCTCCCACAACTTCCTGTTCCTCAACAACCAAACTTGCTGCTTGGAAACTTTCGTGACAAAAGCCCGTTTTTACCGTTTCTTCCTGCACCAGACACAAAGCAAACGTGACGCCAATATTCGCGAAAAAGCCTGGCGGACATTATTTACCCTAAGTCCGGTTTTGGACATGCCGGTGCGTCCAGTCCGTCGACTCGGGAGGTGGGCCGTGTGGGTTGGCTAGCGGCTAGCAGCTAGCTACACACGAACATCCACAGATTCCAATTCCACTTTGTTGTCCACGCGTCTCCGCATCCCCTCAGACCCGAACAGACTCGGTCCGGACTCGTTTAGTCTCATTAATCCAGTTTAGATGCACAGAACAGAACAGGACCGAACCGCCGGCAAAATCCCGGTCCAGCTTGCGCCGCTGCAGGTATAAATCCGCTCTCCTCAGACCCGAACAGACTCGGTCCGGTCTCGTTAAGTCTCATTAATCCACAACAGTCAGTTAGATGCACAGAACAGAACGGAACCGAACCGCCAGCAAAATTCAGGTCCAGCTCGCGCCGCCGCAGGTATAAATCCGCTTGTTTCTTCAGGTATGTCGTGGGCTTGAGATCTACAGTCATTGGCTCTGGTGTGCATGTGGCTCGGGGTGCAGTCATTGGCTCTGGTGCGCACGTGACTGTGGTGGCTCCGGTGGACAATGCTCCCGAATTTGTAAAGCATTTATGAAATAATTTATTCACGGTATCATTGCAGTCCAAACAAATATGAAGTTGCACACCACTGAACCAAGCAGCAGCCATGTTGAAAATCTCAGGTCAGTCTGATCCTGATCCTCAGAGATATTTGAGGCACACACACACACACACACACACAGACAGACAGAGATTCCGTGCTTTTATAGAGAGATATGGTTAAAACTCTTAAATGACAATAAAACATACTGAAATCACTGGACACTCTTCTTTTTTCTTTAGGGTAATGGAAAATCATTAGATTGCAAGGAACTATTAACTATTTATGTGAACGCAAGTGTGACAAAAGAATGATTGCTTGTGCATCCTCCTGGGTTGCAAGAATGGGGGGTCTCCAATGGATCAGACCTGTTTTAGCATGCCCCAGGTATTCAAGCGAAAATAGCTGCTTCAGTGTCGCTTTTCAAGTACCCGGCATAAGCATTCCCGCAACAGTTGGAGCACTCTCTCTTGACCATCACAGACTCAGCCAGTTCACAGGAGCTGTCAGTACAGAGCTGTGTATACCAAGATAGCCACACCATGTCCGGACTTCTCAGCATCTCAGGGCACATTTAACCTTTTTGACAATCGGAATGACCTCTGCTAGAAAATTTATAAGGCCCTCCCTGAGCCTTCCAATGGGGAATGTGTCAGTCAGTCTAGAGTGTATGGTCTGTATCACAATTCCAATTTCCTAACACCACATAGCCTAAATTAGAGTGCAATTTATTTTTTCCCTAAAAAGTGACAAATAAATGAGGAGTCCACAGTTAGTAAGCGATGATTGCATGTTCTTCTACACAGCATATAATGCAAGCTAAGATTGGTGAGGTAGTAGCAGTAGTGGTAGTAGTAAGTCCTTGGCTTTCTCAAGGATATAACGAGACACTAGAGGAAGATGGGCAGGATTACCTTGGCAATGCACTGTGCATACAGTTGTGCTGTTATTTTGTTCATCCTTGATCAAGCAAAGAACAAGTAACTTAGTCCATCCAACTGGTATTATTTGGCAAACATTACCCTGCAAGACCGCGTTGTGAGGTAAGCTTACCAGAAACACTAGCTTCAGTATCATCCAAAGTACTGTTAAAAGCAGGAGTGTACCCATCACAGGCTAGCCGACAGTTGCCAGTGTCCTCTCTCCCATTACTTTGTCCTTGCTTTCCCAAAGTGGGAAGTTGGTGGGGTTGTATGCACTTTGGTTTTCATAAGACATCTTGCATGGCCTTGCCTTGTTTTATCTTATTTTCCTACCTTCTATCTGTCCAAAAAGATTGACTCTGAGACTTTGGATCAAAGACGAAACTCTCTGGAAATGTTTAGTTCAGCCTGGAAGCCAACATGTTTTGGAAGTGGAAAGTGTACATCCCCATGCGTTTATGTCAAGATCAAGGGTATGCACAAAAAAAAACACATCGAGGTTAAAACTTTTCTATGGTACAGTTATTTCCTTTGATCAGTTTATGAAAACTGCAGTTTGGGCCTGCTTATTCTGACTGAGGTGTTTATATTATGCATTTTTTCTTCTGCTTGGGCTTTAAAATATTTATGTTAGGCTCCACAGAAAGGCAGCTAATGTTTATTAATGTCTTGCCACAAATAACATGACTATAAGAAATAGTGTAAAATCCATAAAGTTATGTGATCAAAAAATAATCTCATTAACCACATGTCGCCAACCCTTAATACATGATGTATTTTGATTATGTTGCTACTCAAGTTTCAGTACGCAGCCTTAAGAGCATAGTTTTATGTGGGAAATGGAGTTGTAAACTGGTCTTTTTTCCCCAATATACAGTAACATCAGGTGTTCATCCTTCAGCAGATCCGCCATCGCTGATATCATAAACCTTAACCTTATTAACAAAAGACATGGGGACCATATATTACATTTAACTATGAACACCCTGCACTTGCAAATGGCCTCTGTATAATACAAAAACCAAGGTGCAGTCTACAAGAAATCATTCAAAAAGTGAGCAATGATTGCATTTTCCTCATACTGCATTTGGATATTTACAGCCTAATTTAACAGGGAAATTTGAGGCATCCAATAGATATTTTCGCGCTATCTCCTCTCCTCTCACTTAAAAAGGCTTTTTTTTTCTTGCTGCAAATAGGTCTGCCTGTGGCACTGCACACCTGATTTTTTAATCTGGAGCCAGCCACAGTTAGGGCTGGCATTTTTCTTGATGAGATATGAAACTGAGGCTCAGAGGGGGAATCGACAGAGTGTTCAGTGGAATAACGAATGATGATGCGTCACTCCCTGGCTCCCACTCCGTGACAGAGGAGCGAAGGAGGGGTGAGCGGCAGAGACACGAGACAGAAGGAGCGAGAAGGAGAGCAGACAGAGGCAAAGCTAGAGGGAGGAGGGTGGAGAGGACGAGGTAAACAGGAGAAGCAGCCTTATGGTAATAACACACATCCAATTGTCAGCTCTTCCTGCCCTAATCTCAACTCTGAGGAGAAACTACAGCGGCTTGTTTTTAGTCATGCAGAGACGTGACAAACAGGCAGAAAGACGGATGCCTGCCACACAGTCAAGTCCACACAGACAGACCTCGACTTAAAAATAAAAAAATACTTTTCTGTACAATTCCCAGATATGAAGCGACACACAAATGTTAGTAACACATTATATTGGCAGTTGTGCAAGAATAACAAAAAAAGGCCTTGAACCACATTAAAGCTTGCAATCATTATGCATTAAAAAAAATACAGGTTATATATGTGTGGGAGTATCCTATACAGCCATCAACTGCCACTGCCAGATGCTACAATAACGTGTACCACACACACTTTAATAATTGTTTAACAAAGCTAAAGTCTGCATACTAATTACTCGGTTCCTGCTGTTTGTCTTTCTTGAGGGGACAGCTGGCTAGCTTTAGAGACAGACTAAATGAGCAGATTCTGAACTACTGTTTGGTCAACTTCCGTCGCTTCACCTGCTGCTACCAGAAAATACAGTGGAAACTGCTTGTAGTGTTCACGTCTCTGTGGTTTTCCCTTTCTTTTATTTCTGAAGCAGTGTACCATCGAATTAAGTTGTATATATTTATTGTATGTGTACAGAGAAATCAAATGCTTTTTTTACCGAGTTTGATAAACTGTTTCAGAATACAGTATGTTTTCCCCTCACCGAGCGCCTGCGGGAGAGGGCATTGCGTTTCCAAGCAGCCTCAGTCCACTAGTTGAGAGCGGCTTCAACCACAGATGATTTCCAGTGCATCTGAATTTCTGAGTACAATGTAAACACAAGGTAGCCTTAAGAACACAAAGTCTCGCCACTAGATCTCCTGAGCTTGTTTTTCACAAGCTTAGTGTGTATTAGATTGGTAGAAAATGTTGGGAGACTTTTGTGTTTCCTTCATAATGTCAAAGTGCACACAGCACCAGACTCAGGTAGCTAGCTGCAAGCAGACAGGTTAGTGCGGGTAATGTTGAAAAAGAAAAAGAAATGTTGTATGTGTGAAAGGACCCAAAATGTACACTGCAGCGAACATTTTAAAAAGCAGTTTTGTATGACTGATTTTGTCTCAAGCTATTTGATCCAAATAAGTCATTGATCACTGTATCTGCTATGATTGTAGTGGTTTCCACTACATTACTACTCAGTGATGAACACAAACTGAGATCAGTATATTAGAGTGTAGGATTTTTCTCAAGTGTGTCCCTCTCAGAGATTTTTATTTGTGCCATGATACCTAGAGCCAGAGCTGAAGAAGCCTCTTGGATGAGAGGGGAAACATCTTCATGAAACGGAAACAAGTCCAGTTGCGTATGATACAGAATTACCATGACCTGGATGGCTGACAACCTTCATCAACACTATTTCTACATTCAAAAGAAAGATTAAGACAGCAGAAGGTTAACTGTGTCACTGAGGAGACACGTTTTAAATGTCAATTCAAACAACACCACACGTCATACACAAAGTCGGTGCGGCTTGGCTTTGGAGGTAGAGTGGGTCATTCACTAACTGGAGTGTCGTTGGCTGAATCCCAGAAGTACCCTTGGGCAAGAAACTGAACCCCCTAGGTTGCTCCCAGCGGTTGTTCCATAGTTTTGTAAGTGGATGTGTGAGTGGCTAAGCAAAGAAATGTTTTAGGGCACTTTGGTTAGGAAGCGCTGTGTCGCTCCTGATTAGCAGGTTGGCATCTTGCATGGCGGCCCTGCCATCTGCGTCTGAATGTGTGTGTAACTGGGTGAATGTAATGAGTGTTATAAAGTGCTTTGATTGATCAATGGACTGGAAAAGCACAGTATAAATGGGTTATTCCACATCATCTCACCTCGGACCTCCAAGTTCATGTCATGGATTAAAAAAGATAACAAATAATTTAAAAAATTCTAACTCCTATTTTAATGTCATTTGTATGCCCCTGTAAAGCACTTTGAGTTGCCTTGTGTCTGAATTGTGCTATACAAATAAACTTGCCTTGCCTTGTCTACCCTCCTGTCAAAATAGTGATATTAGAAAAACGGTGGTCCTTTCATGCAAAGAAGTGCTCATGGTCCTGTAAAAATAGTATATTCACATGATGTGTTTTTAAGACATTAACTAGAAAAAGTTCCTAATTCTGGGTGAGCTGGCATGTGATGAGCCAAATACGAGTTCATTTACCATTCACAAGTAAGCATTGTAATAAGTGAATATAGTGTTTTGTGTGGTAGAAATTCTAAGCATATTTTTCTGTCTCAACGTAACCTTGACAGACGAGTATCAAAGGCTTTTAACACATGACTGTTAAAGTGATACAACACAGGAAATCTGTAGTGTTTCCTTTTCAGAACGATTCTATGAAAATGTCCCCTGCAGCAAGGCAAATATATTACATGATGTGATTTAATGTGATATTCAGAATGCCAGGGGCAGAGCAGCGAGAACCTCATGTCCCTCACTGTGAACACTGCAGTTCAGTGGCCTCACAGGTGAGTAATGTGGTGTCGACGTTGCTGTCTGAGCTGACCAAAAGCGAAAGAAAAAGCACCGCTCTCTCTTCCATGGAGAGCAGAGACATTTTTCACAACTCAAAGTAACACTGTTGATAAGACAGGAGATTTTACCAAAGGTGTGCTCAGCAGCCTGAATAAGATTAATGAAACATGAAAGTGAGCTAGTTCATGCTCACACTGATAGGGAGGGAGAGGGGCAGACAGAACTAGTTCTTCCCCGTCATTAATCATACAAGACATTACACCTGGGGAAGGCTTTATAATCCAGATATTCAAATCAGGTACAATTAAGACATGAACATTTCTATCTGAACATTAAATTGGCCCATTACTGGTCTGAAAAAGCTCACCATATTCACCTCTTGCCTGCCTTTAGCAAATACACACCAGCCTATAGATTGGCAAATGCATATTTCTGATTAAAATTATTATGTGAAAATGTTAAATGTACTGTAGGGAAGTGGTTGAGGTCACTAAAATGCTAAGTGCTCATGCGCTTTCCAAAGATCATATTTAATCCCTACGTTTGCAGTGTATGTTCGTTGTGTTGCTGAGTTTACTCAGACGTTGTGTGCCTGCTGCGTCCTCTTAACTCAGGTGGCTGTGGATTTCTGTTGGCTTTGGTTGGGGCACAAGTTCCCTTTGGTGTCTGTAGTCCTGGCTGGGCAAAATGAGACATTTGGCATTTTTCCATCAGCACTTTTGGCTACGCCGAGTCAAACCGAGCCACGCCGAGCCACGCCGATTTGCTTTTCCATCACCAGTTTTACTACGGCGAGTTGATCCAAGCAGCGCAAGAGTAGGGCCAAGTGGGCTGCCGTGAACTCTTGTGACTGCGGCCCACCTGTAACAATAACAAACCAATCTACACCTCAAACAAGTGTGTGTTGCAAATCGTTTCCTAACTCGTGTCTGTGCAGGAAACCTGAGAGAAAGACTTTTCTAAAGGTCAGGGAGTTCAGCTCTCAGTTCTTTTGTAGCCTCTAAATCTCTTTAGTTTCTTTCATTCTGTTTGTACTTTCAGACATCTGCTGTGTTTTACTGTTTCATCATGTTTGTTTCAGGAGCCCTGTTACTGCTGGTGAAATCACAATGTTTCCTGTAATGCTGCTTTATAATAAAAGCTCAATTCAGGAAGTCAGGAAATGAAATGTGCTTGTAAGCCAATGATCGGAGCCACTTTATTAGTGGTGATGCAAGACGATTAGTTAAAGACACACTTTAAAGCAGGTAGCACAGTTGTGGTGGAATTGCAAATCCTAACTGTAACCCAACAGTCTCCTTTAATTTAATCCAGCCTCATCTAATGTCGAACTCGATAGCCTTGTAATTATACTGCTATAACAAAATAATTTCCCAGTCTGGGATCATTAAAGTATATCTATCTATCTATCTATCTATCTATCTATCTATCTATCTATCTATCTATCTATCTATCTATCTATCTATCTATCTATCTATCTATCTATCTATCTATCTATCTATCTATCTATCTATCTATCTATCTATCTATCTAATTACTCTAAATTTCCAACCACCCATAACTGCTAAACGATAATCTAAGCTCACCAGATGAAGGATCCACATCAAATTGTACTAACTTAACTTAATTCAGCTGCCACAACCTCAAAAGCACAGACTCTTTTTAGTTGTAAGCCTAGATCAAGGAACTACCAGCAAAGCCCAGATTGGACGACCTTAAAAAACTACAGGTGACGTAAGGCTGCAGTAGATCTCTGATGTAGGTAGGTGCCTGACCATGCAAAATTCTCTAAGTCATCACAAGAACTTTAAATTTGATGTAACTACATGGTGAATACCCACTATGGAATCACAAAAAATCAAGGAAAAATGACTCAATAAACACAATCTGAGGAAGTTAACAGCACTAGGCAGACACAGCTCTCTGCTACTGAAACCACAAAGCTCAGTTCTTCCTTTTCTCATCTTTCTTGATTGGCGTCTTTGTTCTCTGTTCGCTGCTCCTTTTAACTATCGATATGTTATTCCGTTTATGCCAAAAAAACCCCCCATAAACTTCAAATAAATTCAGTCTTGTGTATGAGAGGATTTTCCAGTGAAACACCCACTAGATAAAAAGGGATTCTTTTCAGATGTTCTGCGGGTCTTGTTAGTCTGGCTCACCCTGCAGGGATCTTCTCTTTTCAGTTCTCAATTTGGGACATGTTCTCTAGCACTTAAGACATGAGACAAACATTCAAGGATCTTAGTGAAATCAAGGCAGCACCTACTATATTTTCCAAATGTAACATTGTCGCTCACTCAGATTTAATTTTGAATTGACATCCCATGTGTTCTGTAGTCATATTACCTGTCATTAGATGACGTTTAAAACAGATAATGCTCAGGAAATCTGATTTACTTTTTGTTTTGAGGAAGGCTGTGTTTCTTAGTAACAGTCAGTACATTTACATGCACAGATTAGTCAGATTACAGCCATAGTTCGACTATGCTACTCAATCAGACAACTGCAATTGCAAAGTATACATGCCGGTGAGAAAATTGAATTATTGGCTGAAGCATGTCATAAAATCTCGCGCCTGCGCAAAACGCAAAATCCGATCCGATCTGATGTAACGTATACATGCAGGAGTAATGTGACTATCAATCAAATAATCTAGGTGTTTTAATCTGACTATGAGAAATCCGATCCTGTCCGATTTTAGTCAGACTAAGGTGTAAACATGCATCTTAAAAATCCGATCATAGTCGGATTAACACAGTAATTTGGTTTTCTAGATTGGCATGTAAACGCACTGACTGTCACTGCTCTCTTATTTTAATCAGTGTACTTCTAAAGGGCATGCCATGTAAAACAGTTATTAATATCTATTCAGTCCCTTCAATTCCAGCACAAAATGTCACACAAAGCATATGCTGTAATCTGTAATGAAATAATACACATTCCACAATTTAAAATTACCAGAGGGAAGAGGAAAGTCATTGTATATTACCTGCACCATTCTCAAAAGAAATAACACGTACGTAAGCCTAAAATAGCCTTAATGGTAATTAACTCAGAAGTACATTACCATTCAGGTATTCAAACTCTTTACAAATAGGGGAAAAAATGAGGTAAAGGCCAATGTGTAATTTGCTCCATGGATCAAACTTGATCTTACACGTCCCACAGATTGTCAATCAGATTGGGATCTTGGGAATTTGGATGCCAAGGTGACACCTTGAGCTCTTTGTCATGTCCATTGAGCGGTTCCTGAGTGTGCAGTGTCTTGTTGAGGTAGACACTTTCATTGGGGAGTGCTCCTGCCATGAGGGGGTGTGCTTGGTCCACGGCGGTATTTGGATGGGTGGTGCATGTCAAATGGCATCCACATTGATGCAAGGACCTAAGGATTCTCATCAGAACGAAGATGCTCAATGTTACTCACATCACCTGTCAGTGGGTTTAATTTTGTGGCTGATCAGTGTATGTGGGTAAGTATGACAGTCAGTGTACCAGGGAGCTTGTCTTTAAAGTACATTTACATATGGCATCAATAGACACACATGCTGGCGAAGGATCACTGAGCAGAAGTAGCTTTGTGTAATGTTAACAACAAAGCCATATGAGCTTCCTACATCTCACCGACTGCTGTGATTATTTAATCAAACAAGGGTTAACATTCATGCAATTTCTCATAACATTGCTCCATGGCGCCAGAATATTTAGGAAAATGTCAAAACTTACAAGTTCCAATATTTACTGATGACTGCAGAGAAGTTAGGGTGCTCTGCTTGTATCGTCTACATGTTTGTGGTTATACGGTATTACATCTATGCATTTGCACAGAAAATATACAGAACACTTATGATCTCATCTCATACTTCCATTTTCCTCTAAATAATGTTTTTTTTTAATTAGCTTTATCTATGTACAGTTTGGTGGAAGAGGAGTAAATTAAGGAAAAGCTTACACTGGGAAATGAGAGAGTAAGGGTAGGTTCTCACACAGGGTGGATAGAGGTGGTGAATTCCCTTTTGGCCACAGGAGCTTTGGATGTGCAGATAATGATACTGCAACAACACGGCAACTATGAATCACGACCTGCCCCATCCCCATACTTTTATTGGCTTTCATCCCTCTGAAACCATCAGGGCTTTACAAGGATTCACATAATAAGAATCAAGTCTCCGATCCAACATGAGGGAAACAAACTTCCTATTTCAAGACTGCAGACTTTTAACCATTTATTTGTCATTTCAGCCATTTCATTTTTCTATACTTTAATACTTGATTGTGCCACATGCTGGCCTGGGTCATTCATAGAACAGATGGATCTGTTGTGGTATTGATGGAGGGTTACTTAAAAGGTTTTCAATGAATGCTCGAAGACAGTCCAGATAGATTGCAAACAGTGCTCAGGCTGAGAGGCTTACTTCGTGCTTTTCTATCTACTCTCTAAGACATTCAAGATGGTAAGCTTTTGGAATAATCAAAATATTATGGGTCAGTTGCTGGTTTAAAGTGCAGTGATGGCCAGGTTGATTTAAAACCACTTAGCCCATACTCTGTAGTGCTCTGCATTCCTCTTATCTAGTGGTGCGTATGACTTGATCAAGGTACATCTGGATACACAGCTCTGTCCCTCCTCCCTGTTTTTATTTTCCTAGCTGGATACTTTATCACCAGGGACTTCAAATGTGAGGGTTAAGGCTGCTGCAGGGTCCTCCTCAGATCACAAGCAAAGCAAAGGGAGGCAGGAGATTTGCAGACACTCATTTTGACTCAATGGTACTTTTTTGATTAAGTCCTTGGGCTGTCCATGGGCTTTTCTTTGAGCCAATTTCAATCTCTTCACTCTCAGCAAAGCAGAAAGTTATCTTATAATGAAAAAGTGCTCAGTAATGGCTGCCTCCATTGTGAACGCATTGTGTCAGTCAGTAAATGTTATTTCTTTCTCACCAGTTTCACTAAAAGCCTTTTAAATAAATTTTCAAATCATACCACCCGACTCCAAACATACAGTCAACTTTACATAATTCCTTTGAATGATTTTTTTTAATTGTAACAAAGAAATGATATACAATCCTAACCATCTATATGAAATAGAATATAGGCACTAACTTGTAATATGTGTCCTGAGTTCACATCACTAATCGATTGTCACCCATATTTAACTACATCACATCACCTTTTTCCATGTCAGAACTGGCAGTCACTGATCAGGAAAATGCACAGAAGTACTGAGTTAATCGATTAAGATAAGATCTAAAATGTATAACTCCCCCTAAAAGCACACACTGTCATCTTTATAATTTGGGTTGTGTGTCTATCATTCAAATGAGATGCAACCTGCTAATCAATCCAATCTTTAGAGGTGGCTGTAGCTCAGGAGGCAGAGCGGGTCACCCAATGTTCAGAAGGTCACTGGTTTGAATCCCACACTCCCCCGGCTGCATGTATCCTTGAGCAAGATAATGAACCTCATGCTCCTGAGTAGGAACCTTGCATGGCAGCCTCTGCCATCGGTATATGAATGTGTGTGTGACGGTGAGCGGTCAGTAGACTGGAAAAGCACTATGGTAATTTAAGTCCATTTACCATGTAGGTGTATGTTTGAACCTTGGTCAGAGCCAGGCCAGCTGTTTAATCGTTGACAAAGTTAATGTTAAACCAGGTTAACCACATCCTGTTACCACCTCACCACACACAGACATGTAAATGGTATTGATCTTCTCATATGTAACTCTTGGGAAGACATCAACATGTTTATTTTCTAATGTCTTGAACTATTCCTTTAAAACATCTATAGATGCTGCTCAAGCACCTCCTGCAGCCCAATCTACCTCTCCACCCTTCATCCAAATGCTTAGGATATTCCAAACCAATATTTTAACCAACTATGTTTAAAGTAAATAATAAGTGACAATTTCTGCCTTGAAATGTCTGAAAAGGCCTAGACCTGTGTTGTATACTTGTGATAATGTTGAGTTGTGTACATTACCCAAAATTTCCCAATAATTTCAAGGTGCTACATAAATAAAGTTATTGGACGTTTAAACCGATAACATGTCATTTTAATTTGGTCGCCTGTCACTATAACCTGCGGGGAAACATGTAAAATGCCATATGATTCATAAGGGAGTGAGGAAGAAGGTTGGCAGACATGACTAAACATTACATGAATAAATCTTAAATTTGGTACCTTATCTGCAAACATTTCTGTTTGATTCACAGCCAAGGTGTGAGTGTACTTAGGTGTATGCAAGGTGCATAGAAAGAAGGAACCAGAAACTTTACTTGGGCCCATGATACTTTAGGCCTCAATATTCATTTCAATGTTGTCTTTTATGTTTGCATCAAAACTTCCACAAGATGTCACACTGTTGCATATACTATCATATACTGAAACAGACTTTATCCAGTGTTAGTTATATGTCTAGGAAGGAAATCTACCGAGCAGTGCTCTCCTTTTCAGGAATGCCCTCATTATTAAATGCACTCCTGCACTTTTAACCCTGCATGGTTATCCCAAAAAGAAATAAGAAGAATTCAATTAATCCTGAAAAGACCAACAGATATCCTGTCTAACAATGGCCTGTAGTTACTATGCCAAGATCTGATGCCAGCAGCGATGGCAGCATTTCAACACTGTGATGATTTGCTGTGACAAGAGCCAGCCAGAGCTTGAAATCGCCACCTTCCCCATGGAAGACGAGCTGTCCGCGCTGACCAATTGATCACCGCTGTCGTCACCCCTGGCTGCCTCTGATGACATTGGGGGATGACAACATCTCATCTGAAGAAGTTACTTGCAGGTTGGCCTAGCATTTCCCGAGCCTCTAGATGAGCAGGAAGAGACCCTCCCTGTGGGGTCCTTGCACACACTGTGTGCAGTTCGGCAGCCTAAGATGCCCTGGTTTAGTTGGTTGATTGTTAAAAAACATATTAAAAGTGATGGTGGTCTATGCCCTGTCCATTCATACGATTCTATCTTTTGGACATTTCAAAGTCTATGCTGTTTAGTATGATGACTGAAGACTGCAAAGGGAGTGAAAGCTGTGCGTACTTGACCTCCATGATCATGATCAACAGTCATCCATTGGGCGTCACCCATAGAGTTGGCTAGATGACAGAGCCTGTGTTAGAATATTTTACAACATGGAAACCCTAGTTGTGGTGTGAAGGTTCTCAGTCATCCAGCCAGTGCTGTATTGTAGGCAACTGGACTTGTTTCTTGAAGATGTTTCACCTCTCATCCAAGAGGCTTCTTCAGTTCTAATTAACTGCTACCCTCCAGAACTCCTGAACACTAGCCTCTTTTAAATAGAAAAGGCGGCACATTTGCTGCAAGGTAAAGGCGGCAATGTGGCGTAAACATGTGAGGTGACGTGAAGCACGAAGTTGGGCAGTGAACAGTGACAACAAATTTGTCTTCAAAATAAGAGCTTAGAACTGGGTTCTTATCGGGGGGTTTTTAATTTGAAAATACCGGCCATTCGTAGCTTGCCGCTACAACAACAAGCGGACACAACAAAACAGCTACAGAGACCGAGGAGACGCTAGCATCTCCCAGATCTCAACGGCTGTCCAAATGCTCATCTTGACGTCCGCAGATGAAATGATAAACTGACTGCTGTGATGAGCTGTTTCCTGGTTTTAAAACTCCCCGGCTGTGGGTCGCACAACAGTGCACGTCATCGACACCTCCGCCCATCTCATGCAATTGCCGACACATTGACGCCTCAGATTTAGATAGTAGTCGAGGCGGAAATAAGTGTACCCTCCAAGGCGGCAAATTGGCGGACCAAAACAGACCCACGATTGACCGCCCTCTGTCTAAATCTGTGGACCTAGCCGCAAAAAGGACGGCCAAATTGGCGGCTTGCTGCCCAGTATAAAAATGGCTACATACTCAGTAGCCAAGCCCTGATTGGCTGACTATCAACACATTTTCAATGTGTGTGTATGATTGGATGAGAGCTATACCCAAAGAGTCCAGTAGACTCCAGCACTGCCTGTGCTTATAGAACTTAGGTTACTATTGTAACCTTTGTTCATTGCCCCAAGGATTTGTGTATCAGGTGTCAGTGAAAGCTAAGAGCAGTGAACATTCTGACTACTTTTGATGTATCATTCTATTTGCTCTGGCCTTTGGGTAGTATCTTACTCCTTATAAAGGTCAGTGGCAACTTGATGTGTTAAGCTAGTTATCAGTGTGGCAATAATATGCTCCATTTATAGCATTTTCTTCCCATCAATCTGATGCGTTATGTTGCTACCCAGCAAGATATAGAAGAATCAGAATCTACCTTGAACAATACAGTCTCATATGTGACCTTTGAGATAAGATGTCAACGGGGCCACATACGCGTACATGCAGGATTCTTGTCCTCCAGTGTAAGGGTCCGTCTGTCATCAACACTGGCTTTATTTCTGCTCTCCACACAGAGATGATGAAATGTTACACATCTCTCGCTCAAGCTGCCCCGGGCTCCAGGATCATTTAAAGGATGCAGTGGGCAATCTGTCACTGTC
Source organism: Diplodus puntazzo (assembly GCA_963678695.2). Taxonomy (NCBI): domain Eukaryota; kingdom Metazoa; phylum Chordata; class Actinopteri; order Spariformes; family Sparidae; genus Diplodus; species Diplodus puntazzo. The sequence continues at coordinate 15,668,264 of OZ023178.1, forward strand.
ACTTATTCACTCGCCACTGCACGCAGGACACAAATGTATGTATCCACATACATGTACAATTTCCCTTAATGTCATATATAATTGGAGTGTGTTTATATGTATGTTTGACGCATGGGAACTTCAGCTTACTAGGGTTTCACATGATGCGTCAGCCATGCATGTCGGCTGAAAGGCTTTTTCAGCCTTACTCTATTGCTACTGTTGTGCTCTTTCTTCACTGGCTCTGCTGGATAAAAAAGCAGCAACATCTCAGAGTAAAGCACTTGAGTCTTTTACACACAGTTAACTAGTCAATCATAAGAAACTTTGAAAGTCGTGCATTCTATGAAATGTGCTTCACTGAGGCATGTAATATCTCTGCACAGTCTGCAAATACCTCAACCTGTTCGGGAAATGTAGCAGTAGCTGGAGATAACACTTGTTGAAAACGGTTTCTCCAAGCCTCTTAACAGCAGTTTGCTCTGATTCAGGTGCTTCTTAGTACAGGATTAAAGGACAGCAAACTTCCCTTTTGTTGCCCTTGGGCATATATCATATATAATGTAAATCTAGTTGATGATCACATATGAAATTGAACTTTCAAACTATCCTTTCAAAACCCTGGAATTGATTGCAAGTGTTAAATATAATGTGCAATACAATGAATACAAAATAGTTCCTTTTGGCTAATCGATAATGTTCTTTCCATCACTCCAACAGGCTCTTAGACACTAGTGAAGGAGCAGATGTACATTTGCACCTCCTACTTTGCACTGTAAAAGCCAAGGGATGGGAAACCAGAACCAATTCCAGTTAAGAACCGGCTCCAAATTGTCTGATCCTTCAGAATCCTATGCCTCCAAGCCTATCAGTTCTTTATGTCAATGCCTGCACATTTTTTCTGAAAATTGCACATAGCAAAAGAATGTTTTCAAACTCATGCATCTATGCTGCTGGAGATTTGGGGCCAGAAGGAGTGATCACAAAGAGAAAGGGACAGTAAGCAAGCCTTAACCCAATGAAGAAAGATGCACACACTGCTGGTTGTAATGTCTGTAAAATGTTAAAAGGGTTCAATTAAGGGTGTAAGCACCAGTAATATACGTGGATCTGCCCCAATCCTGATCCTAGGCATTGGCTTAGGACATCTCTACCATAATTTTCATGATTTTTAGATAAAATAATTATGAGTGAAGAACACTGCTACTTTAGTCAGACAGTTGTCTCTGACAGTGTTGTGAGTGCCCTGTGTAAGGCTGCATGCACACTGGATTAGCTCCAGTCTCGATCCTTTGAATTGGCTCAGGACATCCACAGAATCATCATCACCATAATTTTTCAGTTACTGACACACTACTATACAGTATGTGCCAGTGACAAAAATAACTACTACAGTCAAATCTAACAATGTTGAGATGTCCATGTGTAAGAGGAACTGTAGTGTCCCTGTACAGCTAAAACTCTTAAAGCACTTCCATTGAAGATACTCTTGTGTAACAAATGTTGGACATTTTTAACATTTTTGGATTCTAAACCACTTGACCTCAGCTAACTCAGGTGACTAACATTAACAATTAGCTGGAATGAAAGTTGTGTATTTGAGTCTTTAAATAATTAAATTCAGCACTAACATATTCAATACTTTACAGGTATGTTATCTGCAAGCTTCCAGAGTCACCTCCACCGGGCATCTATGTGCAGATGTGAAAAATATGAAAATATGGCAGCCACTTTAAACAGTCCACTATGTCATGAACTAAAGCCCAGTCTACCTAAACTGGTTAACAGACTTTGAGCTTGAGCTTTGAGCCAAATATATAACCACAAATCTGGTTTAAATAACTGACCAAATAACACCCAATCACTGCCAAAAACAGTAAAAAGGTATGTCACTCAAATTGATAGCAACTAAAGTGGCTTCTTTCTTTCCATGGCATCATTGGTGTCAATGTCAAAATGGTACAAGGCATCAATGTGTACTTGCCCTCAGCTGACCATTTGAATACAATAAGACATCACTGATGTTTAATGTACACCAAAGTCCTATTATGTGATTTATCTGCTCAACATTTTTCATGCCAATTGAAACCCAATCAAACCGAAAATAGTTGTACATTCATGGGACGTCCCTTAACAAGTGCGATTCATAGAGGCCCCACCTCCAAACCTATAGAGCTCAAAGGATTTGCCACAAACACCTCGTGCCAGAAAACACATGATGTCCTCAAAGCTCGGGCTGTACAGGACCCAAAGTTTCTCCAGAAGAACATTGCTTTGTACAAAGATTGCCACTGTTAATCACTTCAAATGTCAATGATTTCAATGTTATGGCTATTACTGCAGCTAATCATTGATACTAACAGTAAATTAAATGCTGCACTGCAGTGATAGCCGTGCTATATTGTACTGAGGACTACTGACAGAGCTTCAGCTATAGCTATAAAGCTGTGTGTCGACTGCCGTTTGAATGCTCACTCATGTCTATAAATCAATATCAGTGGGGAAAATGTACATAGCTTAGCACCATGCAACCTGTCAGGATCATATCCTATGTCTGATCCTTGCTCATAAAGAGATCATCTTTCTGATTATGAGCACTTGTGGACCTAGCTGTAATGTATCAGGACACCGCTCAATCATGTTTATCTCATGGGCTGCCGCTCATTGTAAAACTGTTCTTATTGAACTGGTGTCCTCAGCCAGCTGCAGTGTCTGCAGCCAAACAAAGCCTGGATCTTCTCCAAATCACAGCAGGCAGGCATAGGCTGCTGTCATCTGGCCACAACACACTCCTCCAAAGGGCTTGACTGTGTATATGTGTGTGTGTGTGTGTGTGTGTTAGTGGGCCAATTGTGTTTGAGATAATAGCAAAGGTGTTTGTATGAATGTGTGTCCACCAAAAATACATAGTTTACAGCTCTGGCTTCACCCTACACCCCCTTTGTCTTGTCTCATTCAGCAGCTCTGACTCGGGCACATAGTGAATCTAGATTCAGTTGGCTCTGATGAATCTTGCATGTGTTTGGGTGTATGCCTGAGGACAGGTTGTAAATCTTCCATGGCACCTTTTTGAAGAGGGCAGTGGATGCTGCGTCTCCTCACAGTTTCACCATGAGGGAAGTAAAGGCAGGACTTCATCTAGCACCGTTGGGATCCGACTTTGAAAGCTTCATGCATCTGACACTTAATTTATTAGTACATACTGGGCACATTTCTACAGTGACAACTGCAAATTACAAAAACTTGAATGTTTTGGGTTTTTTTTATGCCAAGATATTGTGCCTTTAATCAACAACTGCTTTGATGCATTCATACCAAGCAGTGCACATTACACATGGCACTCGAGTGTGGCAGCAATAGGGAAATGAAAAGCCTGTGTTTTGAGCTCAGGCACTTGACAGATGATTTTAGAAAGCCTCATACACAGTTCCCAGTGTTAGAAATAAGAGGGCAGTTAGCTGACATATTAGCCATTGCTCTTAAAGAGGCTCTATCTGAGAATTTGTAGCAATTTACAGGTATTAATTACTTGTTTATTGGCTGTATGTTAGCGGATTACGACATGAAAAAGTAGTCCATCCCTGTCCCTAATGGTGGCCTGTTCAAGCCTTGGGATGAAGTTGTTAAATGCTGCTGGACTGTGGATTTCTTTGTGTAAGACTCGGGTTGGATTTTCATGCACGCATCGAATGCCTCGTTTCATTGCCTCGCCCAGCTCCGCTAACAGAGCACAACACAGAAGTTCGATAGAGCCCATTTGACCACCGGTGTTTCACTTGGGGACCATTAATAAATGATTGTTTGAATGACACAAAACCAATGTTGTGTATAAACCTTCGTGGTGATATTCCCACATTAGTGAACATTATAAAGCCTGGTATAGCCAAAAGATTTTGGGGGCAACATATGCTGCCATCAAGGCCGCATTCTGCATGTGATGCACAATTACAAATTTGCTTGATATATTTATATATTTACTGTTTTATATATTAACATTTTGTTGTACTATTGTTCAAGAAAATGTAAAAAAAATCTGCCACATTACATAAGCAAAAACAGTTCAACTGAAAAAATACTGTAAGTAAAAAAAATATTAAGAACCCTAAGCACCGCAAATGTTTGACCTCCCCCCAACTTTTTTTTTCTTCCTTACATCAGTGAGTGTACTTGCTCTGATTTGCTATGAATTTGGGTTATGAGGATTTATGTTTGCTTGAAAAGGTGGTTAAACTCTTCTCTCCCTCTAAAATGTTGGTAAAGTGACTTTCAGTGGATTTAGCTTGCTACATTTTTATGAGGCTTTGTTGCTCTGTGGCTGGGTGTTTAACAAGCAGAACACCTACTCTTTGTGTGACAGCTACTGTTGGGAAATGGCTTGGGCCATAGTCAGCAGTTCTCAGTTATTGATGCTGCTGTGGTCTCCTACTGTGGACACTTGAAGTAGAAATGTGTGCACTTAACAGTTCTTTCTGACGGTAAGACACATTTGTTTTCATAATAGACTGGGTATGTTTTTTTTTTACAAGTTGACCCCATTGACACACATTGTTTCAAGTCATTAAGATGTGATATAGGACACATAACAGTGTCTCTGTAAACCAGATCACAAATCAAACCACACTCCATCTAGCCTTTTAAATACTAGATGATTATCAGGGAAAGCCCTACTACAGTTCAAAGAATGGTTGATAATGCAATGTTTGGTAACTGTTAGGTGATTGCCAAAAAAGCTGAAAAACAGAATACCTTGTGATAAAAAAAAGTTGCATGGCATAGATAGACTGGGATCAAGACTCAAGGCCTCAATAAGATTCAAACCAAGCACTTGAGATTATTCTGCAGCATCTGAAACCCCCTTGAGTACCATGGAATTATTAGATCTACATCTGAAACTGTAATTTAAAATCGCACTCTCTGAAACAGGCAATCCAAGAATCCAGTTTTCTTGTGTAAATCTGAGTCCAACTATATGAGCCCCTGTTATCCCAATTGTACAGTTCATTGCAACAACAATAACTCTCTCAATCAAAACGAAAGATGTAAGTAGCATGGGATCAAGGGAGTTGTCTTCATTGTTAAGCAACCACCATTACTGGTGAAAATCTATCTATAAGCTCAAATCAAGCAGAAATGTTTACAGGCAAGGTCCTGTTTAAAGTTTTATTCACGCAACATGATTGTGCCACATTGCAATGCAGACATTTTACATATTGTATTAATTAATGGGTGCAGTTATCTGGCATCAGACAAACACTTCTTCTGTATGATCACAAGGGGTTAAATTGTTGGATCCACTTTCTTCCTGTAATGTCAGAGAGAGCGAAAAAAAAATCAGTGAAATTTTCTTCACCTCACATGCCATTATCACAGGAGGGAGAGCTGACAAATGCCCTTTACCACTGCGGGGCACTAACAACGTGACATCACAACAAAGGCAACTACAGACAACACATCATCTTGCATCAGGCAGAAATGTGGAAACAGCACACATTCAAACAATACTGGGTAAAAATGTATATTACCACACAAGATTAGAAGGATTGTAATGCGCAAAGTAGCGTAACCCAAAAAAGTAGCTTGATGTATTAGACACTGGTTTGAGCCACAGACCAACTTTCATTTGTGAGTGAATTTTCACAGTGTTCCAAACCAAGTTCACAGGCTGTTAAACTCCTGTAATGGAAAATGGTTACAAGTGGCTACTTCAACACAATGCTTTCAGTCTGAATGCCCTTTATAACTACATATGTATCTTAGAGAGGTGAATGCATTTGCTACTTCTCAACATGTGACTATACTGTGTCTGAGCTAAGGTTTTCAGAGGAATAATGCTTCTTGAGTGCATGTACATTTCGCTTTTCAGGTCTGTCCATGGCCCATGAATTGTTGAAGCAGTACTGTAATTTAGATTCTTTCTATGTTCATCTCAATAACTGAAGATACAGTCATGGTCAAAAGTTTAAATAACCTTTCTTAAATAACATGGCAGTCTTGAGTTCCAATGATTTCTAACTCCATCATTTTTTTCTGTGGTGGAGTGAGTGGAAAACATTCTACTTTATTATTCATGAAGTTTGGTTCGGTAATTAATTTGTCACAGGTCTTCTGTTATGCCCCAGTCTAGGGGGCCTAGGACACAACATGAGAAAGCCCCATCTTCCACAAGTCCCAAGTGACCACAACACGGATTTTGAAGAATAATAGAAAAAGATTTATTTACAACAAAAATATTAGAAGTGACAAAAATAGATAACATATATATATAAGCTGAGTTATAGGCTTCAGGGTGGACTAAGGCCAAAATAACAAACAAAAGGGTCCTGTCTAGGAAATAATCAACCTTACCTAACCAAACTTAAGAACAAACAAATGACACAAGACTTACCTCCCTAACTAAGTAAACAGGAAAAAAAGTATGGTTAACAAAACTGGCAGTCCACCCCTACTACTCAGAATAAACTAAACTACTCAAAGGAACTGCAGAGCTAAAGTGTGGCCAGTTGGGAGGTGAGGAGGATGAGGAATGCCCGCTGCCATCAGACGTCCGCCATCTTGGCTCTTTATATAGCAGGTGGTGGTGAGTGCCGCCAATCAGAAGCCAGGGCCTGGAAGCACTCGACCAATCATCGGACAGCTACGGCACACACCTATTTACATAACGGCTGAAGGCAGACAAACAGCACACACACACACACACACAGCAGCTTGACTAACAAAAATAATAACTACAGTCATAACACCCCCACACCCAAGAATTAAACACACCCCTACAGTGTTTAATCCGTTGGATCTGAGGAACACCTGGACAAAGCATCCGCTATTACGTTGTCGGTGCCCTTCTTGTGAAATATCTGCAGATTAAAATCCTGCAGAAGAAGAGACCAGCGCATAAGTCGCTGGTTGGAGTTCCGCATATGGGCAAGGAATACTAAAGGGTTATGATCCGTGAAAACTTGGACAGGCTGCGAACTAGACCCAAGATAAACCTCAAACTGCTGCAAGGCAAATAAGAGGGCGAGAGCTTCTTTTTCAATTGTGCTGTAATTAAGCTGGTGCTTATTAAACTTTTTGGAGAAGTAACAGACAGAGTGGTCAATAGCCTGTTCGTCTTCCTGCAGAAGCACGGCACCTGCGCCACACGCGCTCGCATCAACTTCGAGTTTGAAGGGTTGCGTGAAGCGGGGCGCAGCGAGGACTGGCGCACTACACAGGAGAGCCTTGGCAGATTCAAAGGCAGCCTGGCAAGCGGGGGACCAAACAAAGTTTTTCAAGGGACTTACAAGACCGGTAAGAGGAGCCACCACATCGGAAAAGTTTCGACAGAAGCCACGATAATACCCACACATCCCAAGAAATCGACGCAACGCTTTCTTGGACTGTGGGACCGGGAAATCAATAATCGCCTGCACTTTTTCGGCTAGAGGACGCACCTGCCCCTGACCTACCTGTTTACCTAAATAAGTAACGGTGGCCTTGCCGAATTCACATTTCGCCAGGTTTAATGTGAGGGAGGCTTCGCGGAGACGGCTGAAAATAAGGGACAGCGTGTGCAAATGATCGGACCAGGAGGAGGAATAAACAACCACATCATCTAAATAAGCCTCGCAGTTATCGACGCCAGATAACACGCTATGCATTAATCGTTGGAATGTAGCGGGAGCATTACGCAGCCCGAACGGCATAACAGTGTACTGGAGGAAAGTGTCAGGTGTAACAAAAGCTGATATTTCGGAGGCCCGTGGTGTTAAAGGGACTTGCCAGTAACCTTTTAACAGGTCCAGCTTCGTCACAAATTTGGCGGAGCCTACACGATCTATACAGTCCTCCATCCTGGGGAGCGGAAATGAGTCAGGTTTTGTAACTGCATTGACTTTTCTATAGTCATTGCAAAAACGAGGGGTGTTATCGGGTTTCGGAACCAAGACGCAGGGTGAGCTCCACGCACTCGTACTGGGAACAGCTAATCCATGTTCAACCAGATAGCTCACCTCCTGCTGCATCAAGGCCCGTTTAGTTGGATTAACCCGATACGCGTGCTGCTTAATGGGTCTGTGGCCCTCCACGTCAATGTCATGATATAGGACAGTCGTTTGGCGGGGATGGTCAGAGAAAAGCAACAGATTGTCCTCAATCAACGCTTTGATATCTGCTCGGGCCGAAACAGACAGATGAGACAGAAAACCTTCCAAGTTACTTAACATCTCTGAATTCCTCAAACGAGCGGCCGGCATTAGGCCACTTTTCTCTGCCAACCCATCATCAGCCAGGTGGTACTGAGGAGGAGCAGCGGACACGGGCATCACGGGCGCAGCAGGAGTCGACGGAGGATTGCTCTCTCTCGAAAAGTAATGTTTCAACATGTTTATATGGCATACTCTGGATTTTCGTTTCCGATCGGGGGTCTGAACAACATAGTCTGTATCACTGAGTTTTCTCTCCACCGTGTATGGACCCGAAAACCGGGACCGCAAGCTGGATCCAGGTAACGGAAGCAGCACCAGAACTTGTTCACCTGATTGGAATACGCGGAGGACAGACTTTTTGTCATAACGACGCTTCATTTTGGATTGGCTTTGTGCCAAATTTTCACGAGCTAACTGACAAACATGATTAAGACGCTCACGAAACGAACTGACATAATCCAGCACATTATGCTCAGTTTTTGGCGACTCTGACAGCCACTTTTCTTTAAGGAGTCGAAGTGGACCGCGCACCGTATGGCCGAAAACCAAGTCACAGGGACTGAAACCTAAGGACTCTTGTGGAGTTTCACGCACAGCGAATAACAGAAGAGGGAGGCCCTCATCCCACTCTTTGTTAGACTCGAGACAGTATTTGCGCATCATGGATTTTAATGTTTGGTGGAACCTCTCAAGCGCGCCCTGGGACTCTGGATGGTAAGGACTTGATTTTACATGCTTCACTTTTAGCTCTTTCATTACCTGTGCAAACAGTTTGGACATGAAGTTTGTACCTTGGTCACTCTGAATAGTTTTCGGCAAACCAAACGTCGAAAAGAACTTAGTGAGAGCTTTCACAACCGGTTTTGCTCTTAGAGTGCGCAGTGGGATGGCCTCAGGGTACCGCGTCGCAGCGCACATCACAGTCAGGATGTACTGATGTCCGGATTTAGTTTTTGGTAACGGACCCACGCAATCTACCAACACTCGTTCAAACGGCTCCCCAAGCACCGGGATCGGGTGCAGGGGGGCCGGACGAATAGGCTGATTTGGTTTTCCCACAACCTGACATGTGTGACAGGTGCGGCAATATTTCACTACGTCGGATTTTAACCCGGGCCAAAAGAAATTGCGCAACACGCGATGGTACGTCTTTTTGACACCAAGGTGGCCAGCTAAGCTGGAGTCATGTGCCAGACTTAGAATTTGCACACGATAGTCTGCTGGTACAACCACCTGATTAACAACGTGCATCTTACTGGAGTCGGGACTCCACCGTCTCATCAATACACCGTTGTCCAGAAAAAACACACAAGGTTGGCTATCCTCCTCGGCGGCTACAACAGAGGAGAGACACAAAGTTAGAGACGGGTCATTTCTCTGCGCATCGATCAACATTTCTCTTGTCACGTCTAAACTTAGGTCTGCGTCAGCAGGAAAACAATCAGGCTCAATGACACCTTTGACCACGTCACACTTCATAGTGGGGGACACAGAAAAGGAGGGCTCACCCTCATTTGATGTAGCCATAAACGACTCAGACAGATCCACAGCTTCACCCAATTTACGAGCCTGTGCGCGCGTAATTGCGCACACAGGAAACACATTTGGAACAGACACATCAACAGAATCAGAAGCGGGGCAGCAAGCAGGCGCAACCGAAATGGGATCATTAACGACTTCAGGCAGAGGAAACACATTTCCTCCGGCCAAATCATTCCCCAAAATAAACGAAATACCATCAATCGGAAACCGTGGGAGCACGGCAACTTTCACATGTCCCGACACGAGCGGTGAATGCAAGTGGATCATGTGAAGTGGGGCGCTAAGTTCGCTCATTTTGATTCCCCACACTAGCAAATCAGAAAAACACGAAGTCTCATTCGAGAGCGGCAGGACACTAGACAGCATGAATGAATGATAGGCGGCTGTATCACGGAGGATTGTCACCGGTACTTTACCAGACCCCTCGCCGGTTAAGGAAACAAACCCCTGTGAAATAAACGGCTTGAAACGAGGGTCAATTTTTGCGTTTACCTCTGGTTCAGGTAAAAGCTCAGCGTGACATACAGGAGGGGACGCGGTGTTAATGAACCCCACCCCTGCGGGAGATTTACCATTTTTAGTTTGTCCTTTTTTTCTAAGAGCCGGACAGACAGCGATCAAATGGCCTGACTCATGGCAGTAAAAACACTCACGGTTCTCACCCGCAGCTGGTGAGGTGCTTTTACGCATCAGCCTCGGAGATCGGTTTCTGCGCTCAGGCATTTGGCCTACATTTGAAACGCGCGGCGTCGCCGGCATAGAAAAAACGCTTTTATGTGTCAAAAGGAACTCATCAGCCAGCACGGCTGCTTTAGTTACCGACGCAACTTTTTGTTCATTTAAATAAACAACAATTCGTTCCGGCAAACACTTTTTAAATTCCTCGAGCAAAATAAGTTCTCTCATTTCAGCCACAGATTTTACATCAAACGCCTGACACCATTTGTCAAACAACACGCTCTTGTCACGCACAAACTCAACGTATGTCTGGTTGGCAGTTTTCTCACTATTTCTGAATTTTTGGCGATAAGCTTCGGGGACAAGCTCATAAGCCTGCAACACGGTCTTTTTTAAACTGTTATAGTCAAGACTATCCTCAATAGACAGACTGGCACAGACCTCCTGGGCCTTCCCCACTAGTTTACACTGAAGGAGAAGTGACCAGAACTCTTTGGGCCAACTAAGGGCGGCAGCTATCCGCTCGAAAGCGCTGAAATACGAGTCCACCTCGGACTCACGAAACGGAGGGACTAAAGAAATGTGCTTACTAATGTCAAAAACAGGAGCAGAAACAGATCTACGGCCAACAAGAGACAAAGGGGAGGAGGTTACAGGGGCTCCTTTCTCCAGCTCAAGCACCCTGATACGCAGATGCATGGCTTGCACCTCTAGCTGTTTATTCTTAGTCTCCACCTCTTTTATTTTGAGGGATATGCGGAGATCCTCTGTGGTCATGCCACCACTCATGAGAGGATCTGTGACCGGCCCAGGCTCCACACCAGCAGCGAACATGTCAGCAACCTCCGCCGCTTTCACCTCCGCCACCAGTGCGTCACCTGCCGCGTCACCTGCAGCGTCAGCCGCATCAACAGCCAGTTTAGGTAGGACGCCCTGCTCCACTAACTCGGCACACAGCAACTGTTTGAGCTCTGCTTTCTTGGTACTGTAAGGCACCTGCACATTATAACAATTTGCCACAATCAACAGGTCTGCTTTTTTGCATTTTTCGATTTTAGCCAAAGACGGATTGGTCACAAAATCATCCAGCGAAAACTCCATAATTCCCCACACACCAAAAAAAACTGCCAACCAGAAAAAAAAATACTCACCGAACCTACCCGAAAACGAAGCGAGACAAGAAGACGGACGAGCCCCCAATCATGTTATGCCCCAGTCTAGGGGGCCTAGGACACAACATGAGAAAGCCCCATCTTCCACAAGTCCCAAGTGACCACAACACGGATTTTGAAGAATAATAGAAAAAGATTTATTTACAACAAAAATATTAGAAGTGACAAAAATAGATAACATATATATATAAGCTGAGTTATAGGCTTCAGGGTGGACTAAGGCCAAAATAACAAACAAAAGGGTCCTGTCTAGGAAATAATCAACCTTACCTAACCAAACTTAAGAACAAACAAATGACACAAGACTTACCTCCCTAACTAAGTAAACAGGAAAAAAAGTATGGTTAACAAAACTGGCAGTCCACCCCTACTACTCAGAATAAACTAAACTACTCAAAGGAACTGCAGAGCTAAAGTGTGGCCAGTTGGGAGGTGAGGAGGATGAGGAATGCCCGCTGCCATCAGACGTCCGCCATCTTGGCTCTTTATATAGCAGGTGGTGGTGAGTGCCGCCAATCAGAAGCCAGGGCCTGGAAGCACTCGACCAATCATCGGACAGCTACGGCACACACCTATTTACATAACGGCTGAAGGCAGACAAACAGCACACACACACACACACACACACACACAGCAGCTTGACTAACAAAAATAATAACTACAGTCATAACACTTCCCTTACCACTTTTGGTGTGTGTTTGGGATCATTTACATTTAGGATCAGTTGTACCATTGTACGCCAACACTCCTACACAAGAAGCTGTGAATCGGACGCTAACTTAAGCTTCGTCTTGCAGTGTGGTGGAAATCCCTACACGTTACTTGCCAGTTTCAAATAATGACAAAACAAACCCTTATTTGTTGTTTGGTATGAGATTCTTTCATGAATAACAAAATAACTCATCTTTTTTTCCCCTGATTTTTGTTTTTCCAATTGAATATAAAAGAACGAATGATACACAGATTCACCTTAGACTTTGCAATTATAATGTTTGTGGCCGAGTCTCATGGGTGTGTCAAGTCCTATTAAAAGGGCCCAGAAAAATAATCAGCCATTATCAATTCTAATTACTCAGAGGACGTTAAGAGGCCACGCTGCAAAGCAAATGTGATTGACACAATTTTCTACATAACCAAAATTGGTTATTCAATTTATTGTATATATGTTTGATCCACTCCTTCCATCACAAAAATTACAGTTGTAGAAATCATTGGACTTCAAGACTGCCATGATATGCATGTTCTTTGCAAGCGTATATAAACTTTTGGCCACTTCAATACTTGGCCTAGGCACATAGTTTTGTCTACCTCTAATCCACCAAAGCCATCAATCCACCATGAGCTGTGAAGCATCTGTGTCTGTTTTCATTCATTTTAACAAAGTGCATTGAAACCAGATTTAAGGGTCATTTCACTAGCTCACTGGGCAATTAACAGTTTTAATTGCTCCCAATCAAGGGAATTAGCAAGGGCCCTCTGTTGTGTACTTTCAGTGTTTCTGGCGTCATTGTTCAACATCCTCCTGTTTCAGGCTTAGTGAAATCGTTGAAGTCAATTAGGTTTTCAAGAGAGTCGAGGAAACCTCTTTGTTCTACCTGAGTATTAGAGTTGAGACGAACAAAGGTCCTTAAGGCTTTCTCTGAGACTTAGCTTTTGGAAGCTTCTGTAGGGCTTTAAACTCATTGTCGGACTGTTTCCTGTATTCACACTGAACTGCTGTTTCCAACCACAAAGTTAAAGCCATGCTTTAACATTATAATGAATTCACTATCCACAGCTGGTATTAAATATTTTTTTTTTAAATGCAGGTTGAAAGAGCAATTTTCTGGCATATATTAATGCATATTTCAAATGAAGGCTACATTTTTAATTAGGCAGATATATTATTGGCATCCCAAGTTGTATAAAAGACGGGGCCTGTCCACAGTCTTTGATCTCCTGATTTAATGTGCTTCTCGCATACAGCGTTATATTGCAGAGCAACAGGAAGTGTGGAAATACACTGCTCAGAAAAAACTAAGGGAACACTTTATATACACATCAGATCATGATAACAAATTATTCAAGTTAAAAAGCTTTACTGATGTACATTGTGTAATTTGTTGGGAACAAAATGACATAACAATGGTCAATGGAAACCAAAATCATCAATCCACCGAATAGCAAAGTAAAAAAAATTAAATCACAGGCTGATCCAACTTGTGTGAATTTTATCACCACTTACCACAGATGTGTGTACTAGTAAGATGTATGCATGCCTGCATCCAGGGCCGACCATTGGCCGGAAGTACATGAATCCACACCTTATCACCCAACATCAGTCACACATATGTATGTGTTGTGTGTCTGTAATGCACCAGGCACAATATGTTGACCCTCTCAGTCCTGATTTAAACTCCTATTCAACACAACATGCGATTTATGTTTGAGTTCTTTAAGCAAAAGTACATTTGCAGCAGAGAATTTGAACTAAGATTACTATCCCAGCAAGTAATGTTCAGCAAACTAACTAGACTTCTAACTTTCTCCAACAGTGAATGCTAATTTATTTTTATTTCTTGTTTCTCTCTGTCAAATAGTATTCACAAGAGATTCTTTACACAGCCCTCCTTATTTTGCCCTAATGGCCTTTTGGATAAAACAATGAACTCACTCCTCCTCAGTGTGATTCAGAACCAAGGACACTTCACTTACCTACTCATCAACAAAATGCTGTTTTTGTCGAGGAAATGGGCTTCCTGCTCTCTCAGCCTTGTTGAATGGGTCGTAAGTTATTCAGCCTTGACAACTGCTGGAAATGCTGGCTGTTTAAGTCCATACGTCCATCCACTCTGAGAACTGTGCATGGAAGTTTTGTTTGTGTAGCTTATACTGTAGTGATGCATGGGTTGACCCATAACCCGTGGGACCCATCAAGTGACCCCTGGTTGGATGGGTTTGGTCAGCTTACATGAAAATAATCATGGGTTTGGGCGGCTGGGCAATGAGTGGGAATTTAGCATTTCCTGCAGAGTTACTTCACTGTCAGTGAGTGCCAGGGGCATGTCCATGTCTGTTGGAGAGATCACCGTTCCACAGCATCCCAGCAAATCCAATGACAGTGCTTTCAGCTCAGCTGCTCATGGACTTGAAGTGCTTTGAAAATGGTTAAACTTCGGAACTGTGGACTCCTCATTAAAAATTTGAAAATTAAGGAAACACTTTAAACACACATCAGATCTAGAAGAAGAAATTATTCACGTTGAAAATGTTAACTGATGTACTTCGTACAATTTGTTGAGAACAAAATGACGTAACAATGGTCAATGGAGCAGATCCAGATCTTCTCCTGGGTTGATTCCCTTTTCAGCCCTTTCCAACGGCCGGTCCTCTGGTATCTCCTCCATGCTCTTAAGGCTGTGCTGGGAGACGCAGCAAACCATCCTGCAATTGCATGCATGCTGGACTACCTGCGCAACCTGAGTGGGCTGCAGCTGCCCACCTCTTGCTTCTAGTAGTGACAAGGACACTAGCAGAACACAAAACTAGAGAAAAATCAGTCAGGAACAATAAGGAGATCGCAATTGTCTGTGGCCACCACATGCAAAACCATTCCCTTTTTGGGGGTTGTCTTGTTTCTGCCTCTCCATTGCACATGTTGTCACTTCCATTTGCACCAAAGCAGGTGAAACTGATTCACAATCACTTGTGCTTCCTAAATGTAAAGATTGATATCCCTGAAGTTTAACTGCCTTGGTGTTATACTGTGACAATTAAGTGTTCCCTCATTGTTTTTGAGCCGTGTATTTCAGTACAGTTCACTGTTACGATGGGAAAGACGCCTTGTTCTTTTGTGTTGGACAAATAGAAAAAGAGAGGCGGAGTCTGTGTTTGAAGTTCAAACTTCTTTTACTGCCATTGAACAATAAATACCCAAATTTAGAACAATTCATATATTTTTTCGGTTTAATCTCTAAAGCTCTGGGGAAAGAGGAAAAAGAGAGCGCTCTGTACTAGAGTTTAGATTCTCTGCCCGAGCCCGAGCCCGACCCTGACCCGACCCGGCCCGTGGGCCGGGCCGGGCCGGGCCGGGCCGATATTTCCCGTCACTTTCCTTGGGCCGGGCCGGGCCGGGCCCTTGATCAAGCATTTGTGTGTGTGTGTGTGTGTGTGTGTGTGTGTGTGTGTGTGTGTGTGTGTGTGTGTGTGTGTATGTTTTAATAACTCTAAATAATGACTGTGTTTCCAGCTAGAAAACGCGCATCTCTCTCCTCCCTCCATGTTGCTCGTGTCGCTGCATGGTGTTACATGTGAGTTGTCCTCGTGCTGAAAATGTGACTTCTCCCGCACGTCACGTCACTCCTCGAGACGCAAGAAGAAAGCAAAATATATATTTTTACAAGGAAAATGACGAAAATAATAGTAACGCACAGTGACTTGAATACTTTAATCTGATTTCTGGTTTGGAAATATTACCGCGTTAAATTACTCATTACTGAAAAGAGTGGTCAGATTAGAGGAACGCGTTACCGGCGTCACTGATTGTGTAGTTTTAGTGCAACATGGAGTTTGAGAACGTCAGTTATAACAACCCACGTATTAAAAAAATGTCGGGTTTAAATCGGGTTCGGGCTCATAATTACAGTTGATGTGCCGGGCCGGGCCGGGCTCGGACACAACGTGCACGGGCTCGTGTCGGGTCGGGCTTGATATTTTGGGCCCGATCTAAACTCTACTCTGTACAAGACTCCTCTGCCGCCAGCAGCGAGATAGGCACTTTGCCCTTTGCCCCCCTCAGTCCAAACAATTGTGCTTATATAAAGTGTTACGTTGTCATACAGGTGAGGCTGGGTATGGGTGGTTGATTATACTGCCCAACCCATTTTTATGGGTTATGGTTGGGCAGTATAAATTGGCTTTCATAATGGGCTGGGCAGGTGTGGGTATGAAAAAAAAAAAAAAGGCAGATCTCATTGGGAAAAAAATATGCAAACCAACGGCATCATGGGTCAGAAGTAATGTAATCTGATGGAATCTTGATCGGTGAATCAAGTCAGCTGTTCCTCTGAACTCAACATTCACCAAGGACTCCAGGTCTCTTTCCCTCCCCTCTCCTCGTCACATTCATGAAGTACATTTCCCCTCCAGCTCCAGCCGGCAGTCAAAATTACAGAGCGTACACACCCAACTATGTGACTCTGGGCATTTATTCCTCCAGAAGTAACTTGTAACTCCAAAGTCCATGTTTAAAATAAGTAAAATTCCTCAGTGGATGTTTAGAATGACTTCAGCATTTAATACATTTAATACAACGCATACATTTATTCGTTTTTTAAAAAAACAAAAAAACAACAGTCATTCTCAAACTGCTGTTTCAAACAGACCTACTTCACTTGTTCTTTTCCTTCTACTCCACATGCACTCCACGTCTCATTGCATCGGTTCTCAGTTGGTTGTTGTTCTGCTGCACTTTTTCTTCTCAGTGAGAATTCTGCTGTGAAGTGGCATGTACTGTAGGACAACAGCTGCCATTGTACTGCTAAGTGGCATTTTCACTTTTGGCTTCACTTCACTCACATATCCCACTTGATGGTTGCTTGAACACTATCAACTCGTTATTGTTAGAATTAAAATGCAAATGAACTTAAGTACCCCCCTGCTGGTAAAACTGTGATGATCAAGGATCCAGGTAATTTATTTGTCCTCGTACTCACAATCCGTAGACCTCTGTAGTGGGTTAATGCTAATTTAAACCGAATATTTCCTACAGCTGCTGCCTCACATTAAAAGCATTTAACTGGCTAACTTCAAGTTGACATTTGCTGAGGTAGTCACAGGATTTTGTTTGTCTCTGTGCTCAGAATTGAGCGCTATTACTCGTCAATATGGCGCATCATCAACAGTCTTTTTCCGCATTTTTTGACATCGGGTCAATTTGAAATTTTACAGGGAGTAGTTTTCTACAGTCTGTGGAGTTATGGAACAAGAAGGAGCGGTCACAGTGAGCGGTTACATACAAGGGTGTTGCCTCTCCCTTTTCATTTCGACATCCATGTTAACTGGTCAGACTGCTGAGACGTGCTTCTCATGCATGTGCGGATCTAGAAATTCAGAGTCTTGCCTTAGTCTACACATGTGGTTCTCAGCAAAAATTAAAAAAAACACCTGTAAACTGTCATATCCACATACCAGCTTCCTGCTGCTGCATCTGCATGCCCCGCCATCGCCATTACGGATTAAAAAAAAATGTATACAGATTTTTTTAATTGTTGCATTTTTGATTTTAAAACCACCTGTTGAAGCACAGTCATCTCACAGCACCTGCTGTGTACATGCAGATTCAGGTTATTTGAGATTGATTTGTACACCTGCACGGTTACATCAGGAGCTGTATGAGTACAGGTCAAGGTCGCTCTTCTTGTCTGCACACTCATGAATGTGATGATTGGATACTGAAAAATGATTAACCTCCTGGTGAAGGTGCAGCCATATTAATTTGCTGTGGCAGTTTGAACGTCCCTCTCTAACATGTGGACAGATCAGCACTTGAAATGCCAATTAGCCTCAGTGTTTTTATTTTTTAAACTTGCGGCGACATATGGCAGCTAGTTCTGCCCTATGAACGACACCCATTTCCAAAGATTTTATTAGACAGGATTCACCTCAGCAGCAACTTGTTTAAAAAGAAAAACCTCACACAGAAAGACTTTTGACCTTTGAATTCTAAGAGAATAAATGTTGCTTCCCTGTGGCGAAGCTTCACAAGCTCTGGTCTGATCTCCTATCTTTGGTATTTCAGGCAGCAGTCCTCTGTTGATAGATTAAAAACAACATTCATCCATGCTCCTAACACCCCACTGTGCATAGAGTGTAAAATGACACACCAATAAGTATTCCCCAATGTTATATAACATTCCCTTTATAAATATCCTCATTAGTGGGTAACTGCAAATTGTAAAGCTTCTGTCTAAGTCTGGCTGAACATTTTCTATTTTTTTTTCTTTTCTAATACTCTTGAAATATGAAGATATGAACAGTTGTAATTGTGTCTTAACAAGTAACAGTAGTGTGGCTACACTGCATGTAATTGCATATGTGGCACTGAGCTTGACAGCTGTCAACTACTGAATATTGACAGTACTGACATTGTGTCTTTAACCTCATCTGTAAGTAAACTGACCAATTTAGATGATGAATTCATATTTAATTCAGAATGTACCTTTGCTGCCCGCTGTTACAGCATTTTTAAACACTAGAACATTGGACTATGTTGTTTGTTTCTTTGTTTTTGTAAGCCCTAACTGAGATTTTTCAGTTTCACTGACACAGAGTTTGAGGTTCTGACTGCTGTGAAGCATGTCTTGACCTGGACCAGTCACAGATGTTCTAACAGTCAGTATCCACATGTAGATCTCTCTGTCACGATGCTCCGGACGTTAGTTTGTGCAGTACGACATTGCCAGGTGTGTTTGTTTTGGATCCACACTTGCAGTATAATGCTGCAATCCACAGGAAAAAAAAAAACACCCTGTGACGTGGGAAAGTGCAATGGAATGGTTATGCAAGTCCAACACTCAGGCAAGATCCATCTAACCCAAGTTGGCAGACATAAACACACCTGACGTGACAGCAATACACAGCGCACACAGTGAACATTACCTTTTCATGAGACCTGCTGCAACAACTTGGTAGTTGCCATTTCCATTCAGGTGATTTGTGCTTGACAGAAGTCTTTGCAGGCATGTATTACCAGCCTACTGCGCGCACCTCTTTTAACCTGTGTTTGGACGATTGTGAAGTTCAGAGATGTGTAATTAGTTTGCCGTGAAAACAGAAAACATACGCATTCAAAATTGATAATGATATCACCAGTGACTTGCATTTCTGCATTACACTTACAGTCCTTTGGTCTCAGATTTCGTGTTCAGCACTTACTTTTCTTAAAGCAAGACACAAACTGTGGCGATGGTCAGATAATGCCACGTGTAGCGGGGCAGTGATCCCAGAGAAGGATTTCAGAACAAAAAAATGGGGGTATATCATTACTGCATGAGAATGAACAAAAAAAACCACTGGATTATAGAAGAGTCAAAATATAATTGTTACTGAGTTTTATAATGACTGATGGGTAGGTAGTACTGAAGCACCCTGAGCACCCCAATGGCTCACTTCCATGGTCTTAGGAAAAAAAAAAGAATATTTGAGTCGTCATCTCTCTGACTCAGTGGCAACAATAATGAGTATTGTTAGAACATTAGCCTTTATTATTTTCCACTGAGGATGGCTTTTATTGCGTCCAGCCTCTTGATATGCACAATGACTCAGATCGGATGATCCAATCATCATCATTGGACTGTCTGAAAATATAAACTAAGCCAATGAAGTGGAGCCACAGGGGGCACCGTTCTTCAAATTGTAGATTAAATGGTTATTTCTCCTGGCAGAGGTAAACAGCACTCCTCTGAGAAATATCTAGTCCGTCACATGAAGATGGAAACAGTGCTCCTGTTTCCATTTTTCCTGTGTTTGTTTTTTGGTTTCAGCTTTGTGGCGTATGCAGGGGTGAAATCCTGTAGACCTAATAGGCTTATAGGATAATATCATTTTGTTTTCCTCTCCTCTGTCCTTGCTCAGTGTTTGGTGTTTGAAGATGCTCCCAACGGCGTGAAGGCGGCGCTTGCTGCGGGGATGCAGGTGGTGATGATTCCCGACGACAACCTGGACCCCAGCCTTACCCAGGAGGCCACACTGCGACTCAGGAGCATGGAGGAGTTTGAGCCCCAGCTCTTTGGCCTGCCGGCGTTCGACTGAGCCAAACCTGTAAACCAAATCCAAAACAGCTAAATTCAATTGTTATATCTCTCCATTACTATTCCTCAGACGTAATGATCAGGAAACCGAGCCAGGCTGATGATGATGATGTTGTGATTAACTATGTTATGTGTTGGCACCAACGTGCTACTTTTTCTAGTGCTGTAAACACCACAAAAGAAATTTAATTAGCCTTTTATCGTACAAGGCTGGAGGCAGGGACAACATAACTCGCATGGCTACATATTTCTAGGAGCAGGTGAATTGTTAAATTAAGAACACAAGTGCTGTTTGTAGATCATTTACTTAAAGGTTCCTTGTGGAGTTCTATTTCTCTAGTAGTGCTTTACAGCAATTTTTCTGAGTGGGTGCTGATACGATTTATTTTGTGCATGCACGTGCAAGCAGGTGACGAAACACTGCTCCACCGATCTACAGGAGGCAGTAACACACCAACTTTACAACAAAGTAAGTGTGAAGATGAAGGTCGAGTGATCATGGATGGAAACAACACCCGATTTAACGCCAATGTGCTTGATACGTATGTGAGAGCTGTAGCATACACACGGTGTGTTTTGGTAACGCTGAATGCAAATATAATCTTTGTTTGCTTTGAAGACATTTTCCACAAAGCACCTTTAACCGGTTGCATAATCTCAAAAGAGCAAACCTCAAATCTTGTAATGAAGCTGCTCAGAGCCACCAGATTCTAAAAAGTGCCTGTCTGCCTGGGTATTTCTTTACATTTTCCAGCACTTTAATGAGTATAAACTTTTTTCATTGATTTAATGGTGAAAAGTCTATTTGGTTTATTTGATTTTTCTTTCTACGATAAACAATTTGTTTAACAGCATTTTAGAAACTCGATTTTGATGTATAGTACCTGCTTCACATCTAATTATAGTTATTGAAAAGCAGTACCGAAAAACACAGCAGATTTATAGAGTTCTGCCAACGGGACCCGACCCTCCCAGAGCTCTATACAACTAAATGGACCAACTCCAACCAGAGGCATGAAGCTTTGCTGGGACCCTTATGGTTCAGTCAGGTTGTTTGGGCTTGGGGTGGGTTCACATTTGATTATATAGTATTACATTTATTTAAAAAAAAATCTGACTGTGGCATATGTGTAATGTTTTTCAAGTAGAACCAGACTAATGGTGAGGTTATTGATAGACAGAATGCAGCAAACGAAACAAACAAAGAATTCAAAGGTAGTTCCATAAACATAAGTGGCAGCATATCACCCAGGTAACTGACACTGCTCTTTGAAGCTATCCTTGGCTGTAGCTAGCTACCATTAACTTATTACCTCATGGCTCCGTTAGCAGTGGAGCCAGAGTTTGTCTGGAAGGGAACATCCAATCACAGGGGGAGTCATAGGATTCGGCAGCCTGAGAGTCAACATGGCTGGAACAAAATTGGGACTGAACGCAGCCTCCAGGATTGACGGAGGCCATCTTGAAGACGACGGATTCAGTGTGGAGGTGTCTTACGGTGGCTCTGACCAAGACTCTTGACTCATTGGACAAAAAGAGACAACTGAAAACAGCACACAGAGCCGGGACATTTTCACATCTTACTCTTAGAAATAAGAGTTTATTTAGCCCGATCCAGAGGTGACTGTGGGAAGACAAACCAACATCATAATATGTTTTATGATGAATATGATAAAAGAGAGAAATTAGCTGTTTAGCATGCTAACTGCAGTAAACATCTCTGGAACACATCAAATAGACATTTTTAAACATAATCTCATCACAGTTGTTTTTTCACACGGTTGATAATGAACTTTTTGAACATTTAAAACTAAAATTCTGGCCATATCTTACAAACTACCCATTAAAACAAACATTCAGAATACTTTGTTATTCTACTCGCAGAGAAAGAATTAACCGCTGCGTGTCATACCACAGCAACATTTTTTTTTTTATACTGATCATTTGGATGTCATCCAAAAGACATTTTCTCTCAGAGGCTCTTGAACACACACAATGGATCAGACCAAACACTGTCTATGCCTCACTGTCCTTGTCCATAGATTGTGCTTAAGCGGTCTTATTGAAATGCCAAAGACACTACTCCTCTCCTCAGTGTAATCCAGTAAAGAGGCTGCGAGTCGTCCTCACCCTTTCATCTCTACTCATGTCTGTCTCTGCACTTACTACAATTCACATGTCCCCCGTCCTCTCGCCAGGCAGGCTTTAACGGAGGGCCCGCTGGAGGAGCCTGGTGCCACGGCTCCCTCAGGCTGCTCAAATAGGATTTCGCTGCACTCCCATCCACTTCTCCTCCAAGCCTTTCTGGCCTTTCATCTTCAAGGAGGGGGTCGCCTCCTCTGCTGTTTTTCCTTTTCCTGCTCACACACTCATCACTCCATAAATACACGTGTCACCCTCTCCTGTTCTGTGTGATTATCCTTCTTTGTGTGTTTGCCTTTTGACTCGTACCGCAAAGTGACAGTCGTGCTGAAACAGATGTTTGTATTTCAAGTTAAGATTCAAATCGCAGGCTGCATGAGAGGAATTCTGGAATAATGTCATCCACACGGTTCTACATTTTCTCTGCTGTGCAAATTTCGCACTTTTCTGAATCAAATAAAGTTCACCTTGAGCAATCCCAGATTATGTCCTTATGCAGTTTCCTTTTATTTTTTTCCTTTTTCTTTTGATTTTAGATGTATTTAAGCTATAGGTCATTTTCAGACATATTGCATATTTTCAATGATGATTAAATCTAAATAACAAAAGCCAAATTCCAGACGCATTGGTATTCTTGGAAACGCGTCGGTAACCATGGAAATGTGTCAGTAACTATGGTAACACTTCATGGCCATGGAAAACATGCCGGTAACCATTGAAACGCATCTGCGTAAAAGGTGTTACAGGCAACACAAGTCAATGTGTACACTGTTGTCCTCAGACAGAAGTGATTTTTCTCCTTCAGCTGTAAGTGAACTGCAGTCTAAACCTGAAGAAAGGTTGTTTTTTCTCGGCAATGTACAAATCTGTGCAGTCCTGGCTGCATTGAACAGCATCAACTGCATTACTCTGTAGCAGGCGTTTGTTCATCCCATTTACCGCTTCTTGAGTGGGAAGGCATGTAAAAAGCGAGGTAACGTCATAAGAGACCCTTGTTTGGTCCTGGTCCAGTGTCATCTCCCTCACCTTGTTTAGTGAAATCCTGAGATTTTTTGGTGTTGCGTTGAGTGTTACCGCCCGAAGAAGCTAGGATACTGGCCAAGTGCTGGGATATGCTGAAGGTAACTGAGTTGGTGGTGCTGTGGACGGGTCTGAGTGGCGCTTCTTACTTGCGTATCTTGGAGAGTCCATAGATACATGGGATGGCTTCCCTGTAGTACAATTGGTAATATAATGGTCTGTCAATGGTTTTGTCCTTTTCCAATTTTTGCCGATATTCTACAACCTTCTTTTTGCAGCTACTGGTAGGATTTCGCCTCAGAGTCTCACTGTTAGTATCACTAAGCAGATCAGTGACTTTGATATGGTACTCCTCTGTGTTCAGCGCTACAGTGCATCTCCTTTTGTCTGCCAGCAAGACAGTGATGTTCCAGTCTCTTTTGAGTGATGCCAGGGCCTTCTTTTGTGAGTTGTGCTTTTGCATTAGCAAGAGCGGCTGATACCTTGAAGCCCAATGGTAGATATGTCTGCCAGCTTGCTGTTTCTGATGGCTGACTCAGTTGCTGTGATGAGATCTGCGACTGGTATCTGTTCTGGAGCTACTGCAAAAATTTAATTACATCCATCTCTGATTGGGCAGGAAAAACATTTCTTAATAGATGAATGCCATACATTATTTGACGTAAGTATTTGATCAAAGGGCACCACAACAGTTTGGTAAATCAGATGTTAATTCACAAAAACTTAGAGGACATGAAGTGATTCTTCTCTGTCCCTGAATTTGTTTTAGGGGAACTATGCATTCCTTTTTTGTGACTTACCCTCCAACTGAATCTCACTGCGCCTGTTTTCTCTTATAAATATTGTACTTGTATTGTTACAGATCAATACAGGTACACATACAGTATCTTTCAATGGTTTATCGAATGCAGACCTTCACTGCTAATGTTGCCAGTGGACACACACATATCCAAAGAACAGATTTGCTGCATCTTTCTGTATGCTGGCTTTTGTTATTTACATCAAATGATGTGCTGCTTCATTTTTAATTTATTTGGGTATTTCATTTACTTTTTCTTATAGCTTTGGTATACATAAATCATTATTTGTGTCTGAGTAGTCTCTGACAGACAGGATGTGTGGTTAATAAAAGTCGATATGAGAGCTGTGGCTATCCAAAGCTATTAACCTTAAGTGTTTCACTGCAAGATTAAATAAAGGATCCATGGTTGTCGACATAGGCTGTCGTTTTTTGAGGGAAAGTCATGTCTGTATGTGCAAAGTGCATCAAATGAAAATCATTCACTCAGGTACCTTATTTGTTGAGCTACTGTCGATAGTAACACAAAGAAGATGGTTTGTACAGAAACCTTTCTTCCTTGGGAGATGCTCATTTTTCTACCTCAGACTTGTATTAACTTTGGCAGAACACTGACAACTGAATTTGATTTGGCACGAAGGTGACTAACAATAAAACCTTATTTTAATCCGAGCTGGAAATGTTTTAAATAACTTGAGTCAAATATTTGAGCTCATCCACATTATGAACCTACGCCTAACATCAGGAAATGACTCCAGATGTTTATTCTTCCAGGAGCTCTATGCTCTGCCCACAGCTGTCTCTAGACTGCCTCTGCTGCATGACATTATTAAGTACTCTAAATTGCACCAACACTACAAACATGGTGGAGAGGTGGAGATCAGTGACTGTAATTAGCTGAGGTGAAGCCCAGCAGTCTGCTGAGTATGAAACTGTATCTTCTGTACAGTTGTCATGAGAAAGGAAATTAGCTATAGCGATCAAAACCACCTTTTCTACCATTACCATTATACCATCACCATCAGATTTTATTACTCAATTGGATGCATTTATGCTTAATTATTATTTTATATAGCAGGAGAAGATTCAAAACGCATCTGATGATAGCCACTCATGCAAAACATACGGCACATCTTCTTCCGTTAACCTGGTCTTGCTATACTCAAGCACTTTGAGATGCTTTCAGACACTGTAAAAGACTGAGAGTGATTCTAACTTCCATGGAAAGTGTTTACCAAGTCTGTGTTCCGAGTGATTGGCATGTGAAAGTGTACGCACTCTATAACAACTCATTGATGCCTTTCTGCACGTAGCTTTCTTTGAAATTGAAATCTGGTTTGTGAAAAAACGTTGTGGAGCTCGGCATCTTTCTTTTTATCCGCGCATGCTTTGACCCGTTTAAGGAAATGGAGGAAATGTTTTTTTTCTTCATGTCGTTTATCATAATTCAAACAGGTATCGCAGCACATCTCGGCCCGCTTGTGGCTCAGCCATCCGGATGCCCCCACATTACAGCATATCCCTGAACACACCTGTTGTAAAGAGTGCTGCAGGCTACACCCTACAAAATGTCCTTCCAAAAAAAAATAAAATAAAATAAATTAGCATTCATTCCCTTCTCTGTCAATCACCATTCTCTTTTATCCTTGCCGCAAACCTTTTCAAGTTTAATTCTGCCTGTGAGTGAAGAGGGCAGGAGAGAGAAGGGGAGCGGCAGGAGAGATAGCTCCCTGACATGTTTCCCAGGCCCCTGTCCTCGTCTGTGCTCGCGACTGATAGGCGAGAGTGGCTGTGGGACACATTCATCTTCAACGTCAGGTTTTATACCCGGATTTTATCAGCGCTTAGACAAGAAGCTCCACTACAGGCAAAGCCTAAAAACACTGGACGCCAGGGAGAGACATTGTATGGATGACCTCATTTTAGATATTAAAGACTTTTTTTTTTTCGTCTTAAGGGGCTGCCAAACAGTCCCTCTGACTGAATGTGGAAAGAGCGGGATAGGGAAGCTAATCAGATAATAGAGGCAGGCCTCTCTCTGTACATTTTCTTCAATCTTGTCTCAGTTGTGCAGTATCAAAAGATACTGACTGAATGCCGTATCTTTGAAGAGGCCGGGAAGCAGTTCTTTATTTTTCTCCGGGGGATTTGGAAAGAAAAGTCATCACCTCACTGACGGAAATGAGGGATTAAACATACAGGAGCTTTTGTATTATAGTCAGGAAATCCACTTAAAAATATATTTAAGCCTGTTAATTGATTTGTCTGACAGAAACGGTCATAATCCGAAAGTTTGCGTCTAAATACTCCACCATAGTTCCGTGAACGCCGACTTCTTTGTTACTAGTCTTAAAATAATCCTCCTTTTCTTTTAAAGACTTGGCCAAAACAAATCACTCTACCATGTGCAAGGTGGCAAAACTTTAGATATATTTCTCTATTCTCTTCACCACGCAAAAGAATATCTCAAAGTCTGCATATCTCCAAAGCACAGGCTATGGCTGAATTGCCAAGAAGGGTAGAGCACAGAAGAATGCCAAGATCTGATGGAAGTAGTCCTGCTGGATGCCATTTTATATTCTGCTGCCAAAGTGTGCAACCTCGACTTGAACCAAAAGGGATTTTATGGAGATGAAGATATCGGAGGCCTCTGACCGAGAGAAGCACTTTGTCTGTTATAAGATAGCATGCAGACACTGTGCTTTCTGCACTTGCTATGAGACTCAATGCTTCCTCAGTGATGCAAATAGACCTCATGTTTTATTCAGCTCCGAGTGATGAGAGAATAAATTTGATTACAGGAGCAGGTGATAGAGCGGACGATGTCGGGAAGCAGATTTGTGAACGCAAAGAGGAGTTTAATGCACAATTAAGGCCAGACAATATCAGATTAACATGTTTGCAATAATGCTTTGTGGAATTAAACAGTAACTTCTTTGTTGTCTTTTGCTATGCTAGGAGTTTGATATAATGGAAAAATGTGGATTTGCTGTTTTGTTTTGAGGATTTAAGATTTTTTTTCTATATATTTACATTTTAGATGGCTGGAAAAAAAACTGGTGGAAAATGAAACATGACTCATATAGGAGTATACAGGTTCAGAGTCTGAATCCACTAGCCAAAATATGCAATATAAAGACATGTTGAAATTGATGGGCGTTTATCAAGGATTTAAGTTTGCACGCACTGATATTACCATTTGTAATGAAAAATAAGAACAGTAATACATTTAAATCGAGTGCAAAATAGATGTATTATGACTTATGACTTATGACAGTTTAGCCCTTATTGTTGTTATCTGTCACCTCTGAAATGCATGGAGTGGAAAGCCAATTCTTCTCACCAACCAAGGTGCATCCACACTATGGGTTAGCATCCAACTGCTGCTAAGCTAAAGCTTGCCGACTTTACCTTTAGTCCGGCTAAATTAGCGGTTCAAGCTGTATGTTTTTCGTATGCTGTACATGTAAAAACCCAACTAGAGGCAAGAGTGGAAACTTAGCAATATCTATAAACTCTGTGCAGCACATCAGCATATGTCTGTATTGTTAAACTGCATAATCTCTATGATGTCATTTCAATTAATTCCCTTTTAAAAGTTCTACCTGACCGTCACACACGTCAACATAGCTCTCTAACCCAGTAGCTTCCCAACACATAAGTCAATAGAGCCAAGTTAGCGTCTGTTAGCATGACCAAAGCTTGAAGCTGGTTTTCACAACATGTTGGGTTAAAATTCTTATAGTCTTACAAATATGCATTTGCATATTAGATATAAGTACGCCTACAATTGGATGTGAAAGCTGTGCTACCACTTGCTCCTTTCTTGTAATGGTCTGCCATGTTTTTTTTTTTTTTTCTGGTTCTGGGCTGGGACCCAAGATTTGGAAATGTGTATCTGGTCATATAGTGATTGCCATCAACCTGCCAGTGTTTGGAACAACGTCTGAAATCATTTCAATCCTTGCCTGAGCAGAGTGAAACTTCATCATCCGGATCATTCTGATCCAGATATCGGCTCCATGTGATGTGGGACATCTTTTGACCAACTCCATTCCCAGTAGCTCTATACTCTATCTTAGAATAGTTGGTGAGTTGATCCTGGCTATCTGAAAACTACGATATTAGTGTGTTGTCCGTGCAAACTGCCAGCACACTCGCCCACAGTTTATATGATAATGTGTATATGACTAAGTTGTTCATTACTCTGCTGCCAGTGTTGGTGTACTCTCTGTCTCTCCATCATGGTCTGTTTGGGTTGACACCACTGTAACATTGCTTGAATTACCCTCCCCCCCATTTTGACAACGGTTCTCCGTGATCTCATTGTTTCTTTAATGTTTTTTTTATGCTTTTAATCTGAGCCTTGTCTATTGAATTATTTATAGCAGGTACTGATTCTTTACTTACATTGTAATCACATTTATATCTATTCCACCTTGCTTTCCACTTGTGTGACACCGCTAAACTGGCCAGGGAATAATCAATTTGATGTGCCTCAGCAGATGTACAGATGCAATATCACACTTTGGCACATCATCGCAGTTTTCTCAAGAGTTCTTTGCTATGTAGGGCTCAGTGCGAGTCAATAGTGATCTAATGCAGAAAGGAAAATGTAAAGTAAAAGGGAGCCCATGAATACTTTACACGGGATTTCCTCTGAAGGAGAACAGTGACAAACGAGCTAACAGAGCATCAGCATTTCATTTCCACGGTCCCCACACTTGCAGAGCCTTCCCTTTTTCTTTTTATCTCCCGCTGTTAATCTTCTCCTCTTTTGAGACACACACTATGTGGCTTAAAGCTTCCATTGAAGCCAGGAGAATGTGTGTGAACAAGTGTTCCACGCACAAGTCTCATCTCTCCCTGTACCTCAGCAGAGTACCACGAGGATGTAACCACGAGGTGCCGCTTTACAGAAACGCCCTCTCTGTTACAGCTGCAATAAAAGGAAATTAAATATAAATGTATACAGTTGAGAGAATACCGCAGTTTAAAGGAAAGCAAATGGTGCGGTAAAGGGTCGCCTGGGTTCAATAAAAATATCCTCAAGCTTTACGGTGAACACATCAGGAGAGCCGGTCTCCCTTGATTTTGTGAATTATGTATGTGGGCATCAGTTTGAGCTGTTAGGAGAAACATTTTGCCACACGCATACACAGACACACACGCACACACACACGCACACACACACACACACACACACACACACACAATGTCTCAATGTACCTCAGCTTACCTCAGTTTTCATTTCCCCACACATGGAATAATGGGTGTGCATCTCAAAGCGTTGAAATTTCACACTGCATCTGGGCTTGGATTTTTGTAGCCAATATACCTGACACTGTTGGAAATTGTTGTAATTTAGTCTTATAAAAGTTGAGTCACTCAGCGGTCTTTAAATGAAGTTTTACAGTTTTTAGATGGAACAAATAAACATCATTTTGACAGCCCTAGTTCTGCACCATCTATGCAGGCTGCCACAGGCATTAGATTAAAAGTCGCCAGAGTTTCTCTCAGAAGCAAAACTGTCAATCTCATGGACATACATCAAGGTCAACCGCTGGGAACCATGAATTCCTGCACCACAGTCTGTGCAAATCCATTAGTGTACAGGTATAGTATCTCAGTGGATAAATGAAGTTTATTACATGTTGGCAGTGCTGAAGAATTTATCCTCTGGGTACCATGAATGTTTATCAAATTTCATGGCAATCTGTCAAAGACCAGAATGAACTATCCAAGATATTTCACTCTGGTTCGGTAACATATGGTAAAACTTCCGCCTGGGTGGGCAGTGACCTATCAATGTGGCATATGTCTGCATTCAATTAACCCAGCAATCCAAGTTGTTATTATGCATGGATAGACAAAATGTAGTTTACATTAATTAGGCTATAAATCAGTAAATATGCCTCGGTCCTACTGCAAAGTCATTAGATGTGGAGCTAATGCACAATCAAACCTGATCAATGGACACAATTAGCTCACAATGTCGCACATTGCAGACTTATACACCACAATTTACGCGATAAAAACGGAGAAGGAGGGAGAATTCAGACCTAGTATTACCATCCGTCCTGAGTGATCCGATTAAAGTGGACACATGTGTCTCCAGTGACTCTTGTGATAAGATCTCACGTCCCTGCTCTATAAGCAAATAGACAGGTTTACACACAAGGAAAGAGAAATCTTCATGTATAATGTTTGCTGGATTAACAAGAAGGCCCAAATACAGAATTTATTGTAGATGGCGTTTCACAACGTCTATAAAATAAATTATAAATTTTGCTCAAGTGTCTGTCGTTAGCAGAAACTAAATTGATTTATTTTTGTAAGGCAGTGTAAGGATTTCTCCATGTGGGCGACAAAGAGGTAGCCTTTACTGGTTCCACCTCCAAATGTGGTTTGTGTGATCGGATCTCAAATGTTGTGGGAAATTATTCCTGATGCATGTTTAGTATAGAAATTTCAGAGGTGGAAGACATACCCAGATTTTTTTCTTAAGTGAAAATCTTCATCAAAATTACAAAAGCCTCAAAATATACTTACAGTATCAAATATTAAATTGTATTAAATATTGATTGTGTTTATCAATTTTCTAGGTACAGCTAATTTTAGTTTATACACTGCTGGGAAGTTTGTGAATTTCCCCAAAGGCATCAATAAAATCTGATCTTCATGTATGCTGTAAACCTGAACAGCAAACTCACGGGCATTGTGGGCAATAAAAAACAACTATTCAGTAAACCCAACAATAAACTCTTAAGTTGTTGTGACTGTTGAGTTTTCTTAACACGTAACATTTTTATTTTCATGTGGCTCACTGTTTCTGAGTGAACATAACTTTTGAGTGTACAGAGGTCATCAACCTCTCCACGTACAGGTTCATTCTTTAGGTTCATTCTTTAAAAATTCAAGATAGCTACCCTTTGTGGAGGGAGGCAAATTTGCAAAGCAATGGAGTAAAACGATGTGAAGCTGTTCCAAAACGTTACCTAACGTTACAAAAGTCGACAGACCCCAGATTTATTAACAGTGCAGTAAATAAATATTTGCTGGTTCGATTTCCCTGGTCTGCATCTAGAAGTGTCCTTGGGCAAGATACTGAACCCCAAACTGCTAAATGCCCTAAAATGTAACAGAAAGTTATGTATCAAAAGTCAAAGCATGTATGGTGAGGTGGAATAGACCCTACTTTCACTTGTAGGTAAAAAGAAACAAAACAGTTATCCGATTAAGGAGATTTTGAAGGAAATTCAACGGATGGGGCACAAACACATTACGCCAACACCGCAGGCCACTCACCTTCACACTGTTGCATCCGGATGAGAAGAGTTATTCAGTCAGTCTTGAAATTGTAAATAGTATCCACGTGGCATCAATATGTCCTGAGACAAATTCATAATAATGATAATGAACATTTGAAATACAATGAATACAAGTATGAATTGTGAATATGAATACATGGTCAAAACATACAACTATATGTGATCTCACCAT
Organism: Diplodus puntazzo; assembly: GCA_963678695.2. Lineage (NCBI taxonomy): Eukaryota > Metazoa > Chordata > Actinopteri > Spariformes > Sparidae > Diplodus > Diplodus puntazzo. The sequence continues at coordinate 15,700,071 of OZ023178.1, forward strand.
TTCTTTTGGACTTGACTTGACTGACTGCACGTCACTGCTGTGGACCACACGTGTGGATCACCAGAGTCAGCAGGATTCATCCCTACCATTAGCAACACTCCCCCAACTTGTCATGAAGGTTTCAATGCATGGTACAATAAAAGGACTTGCATTCGTCACATCTCTCAAAAGTGATAGAGCTAACATTCATATGCTATAATGGCGTCAATACTAGAGGCATCAAGATTTTCAAAATCCGTGGTTTGATATGACTTTCATGTGGTCATGTTTTGGTTGGGTTTTCCATTTAAACATTATTTTTTTTGTTGTCTGTCATTAACATTTTCGAATTCATTAAAAAGACAGGGGTACTTCACAACAACAACTTGGCTTTATCCTGGTGTTTTTTTGCAGGTTAAGGCTAGGTAGCCTTTTGGGGATTCAACAATCAACAACAAAAGATAGAAATTTGGCGTCTTACAACATTCATTGTTCTCAAATCTGTGCCAAGTAAGCCCTCTTTCCAGACAAATGTCTGATCACACAGGATAAGTTTCTGAAATTGTAATGACCAGCAATCTACCAGCAAGCCAGCCGTGTGGTCTTGTCAAAGCGGACATTTCCTTAGATTTTCAATTTGTATCGGAATTGCGACACTACTTAAACTCCCTCATAGCTACATGTATTTTTACACGACCAATTAACCAGCAGGAGCTGTGCTGAGATGTCATCAGCACTGAAACCATGACAACACATTAAACAACTACCTCCCGTGCGCTCCTTGTGTATACGGGCTTTGAAGCAGCTGTAGCAGTGGCATATTTCTTGGAGACATTTCATTGGATAGTTGGGTAGGGCGGAGAGGCGAGCAAAAGATGACAACACTAGAATTAAAGAGGAGTGTCTACAGAGTCAGCTTTTCAATTTACGGTGGCCTCCAGCTGTCCACATACAGTGCATGAGGGAACTGTAAGTGTTTGAATGTAGACCTGCTGTCTGGCTGCAAAACTGAGAGATGACTGAAGTTGAAGGGAAACAAAAGTCCTAAAATAACTCTGGCTCTTAGAACTTTTTCTCATTGTATAACTGTAGAATTGTTCTCATACCTAAATAGAAAAATATTTTTTATGAAAAAAGTGCCTTGTGTCCCGCATTTCAACCTGAGGCTTAAGAAATAGGAAAGAGTTTTTACCTTGAAAAGAGCAGTTGAAGAAAAACACTCAAGAAATCCATGGCAACCAGGCAACAACATCTACTGAGGAAGGACACAAGATGTGGTGTTAATTGATTTTGACTCTTAAACTGACAATACATTTCCCTCTCCTCTAGAGGAGCCCCAGGCCTTTTACCACAGAGAATACTTGACAACCTGTTATCTTGGTGATATTGGCAAAGTTCCAATATATTGTGAACAAATAAGGTTTATATTGTCTCCTTGGAGCATGACCTTGTTTGAAGGCAACCAATTATTCACCAAAAGCTACAACATGACGAAGTAATCACAGATCAGAGATCCCAACTGCCTCTTAAGGATTTGAATTCAATGGAACCATTCTATTTGATAATGTTAACAGCAAAATGCATTTGAAAGATAGAAAAATGGACCTTGAGTTGTATCAGCGCTTTCAAGTTAAAGGACAAAAGACCACCATTAGTGGTGACACCCATAACAACACATAGGGCCCTATTTAGATGCTCTGTAGTGCTTGGTCTAAAGCACGGTGTGCTATTGCATTTAAGACGTGTCCAAGTCCATTTTGCCAGTTAAACGGAGGATAATCTGGGGCGCAGGGGCGGGATTTACACTCTGAATTAGTCATGGGTGTGTTTTTGGGCAGAGCATTAATCAAACCAATCTGAGTGTCGTCTCCCACTCCCCTTAATGGCCAGGTGCACCAGGCCCTGGCACGTACTAAGTGGCACTTGTCTGCTGAGAGAAAGGGATGTGATCCTCGGCTGCTGGACCCTCTGCCCCGCTGTTTCACAATCATCTGTCCCATCAATAACTCTGTTTGACTGCATATGAAAAGATACAATTATATTTAACTGAGGGGGAGGAGGAGGAGGAGGAGGAGGAGGAGCGCTGCTGTGGTTCCTCTGTGTGTACGTGGATCCCAGTCCGTGGATCAGTCTCGACGGGTCATAAAAACGATGTGATGAGAGGTTGAAATACGTCCTTAATGAGGATAATATGAATGACATCACCTGCAACGATCCTCCAGCAGCAGAAACGATATGTGTATCTGGACATTAAGATGAACATCTGGGCCAGAGGAACAGCTGATAAACTCCATAGATTATTTAAAACTCCTTACTCGTTTCCTCTGGAGAGTTTAAAACTACAGCTTTTAGTTTTAGGTCATAAAATGTGCCACAACATTTTTTACAGTACATTACTGCCTTTATGGAAATGTTTAAAATAACTGAAAGCAGCCTCATCAGAGTGTATGAACTGTGTGAACCCGCCTGTGTAGGCGCATCTAATGCGTCCTTTAAATAGCAGGAAACTGACTGCGCTTTTGACTTTCTACCGTTTTTTTTTTTTGGTCTTTCTGCTGCCTCAAGATAGCAATCCGTCATCAGTGCGCCTGACCACACCTCACTTCAAGTTCGACACTCCAAAGGGCGCACAGGTGGGCGCAAGTACGTTTGCTATTTACACAACGTGGGCGCTAGGCGTGAAAATGACAAGGAACGAGACATCTCAACACACACTGCTCACTAAACCGTAAAATTAGGCGGTTCAGCAAATACGAATCAAGATTCCGTTTGCTTTAAGCTTTTTCAGAAACATATTTCAGTGTACAGTTTACCCGAAAATAAGAATATCTGTGATGATCACGCTGCCATTTTGTGTCATGCTTTGAAGTACAGGCTAATGTATTTCAGATCAAACTGTTACATCTGACTGTACTGATCAAATATAAATCAAGATTCTGGTTGTGCGTAACGTATCTCTCACCTCAAATGCTGTCGGAAACATATTTTAGTGTACTTTCAGCTGTAAGTCATAATACCAAGCCATAGGGTTGACGACCATCCTGTCCTCTCCCGTACTGAATGGAGATAAGATGCAAATTGTCCCACATTTTTCATGCACTCACCTTACCACGATGCACACCACACATTATGCTGCAATTCGTTAGGTAATAGCGATGACTCAGATTTCACACGCAAAATGACATTGAGTGTCACGTAACGTGTCAAACACAAACACACACACACACACACGCACACGCACACGCACACACACACACACACACACACACACAAACGACACAAAGCCTAGTCACCAGAAAAAAAGGTTGGCATTTTATGTATCTGCAAACCCCAGCTGTCTAATTTGTTCGTCATGCATACCATATTGACACATCATTTTTATACCATGACTCAAAGAATAGTCGAGCCCTGTTATCATCTTCAGTAATTACAAAATAACATATCTTATTTAGTTTTGATATTTTGTTATTTTCAACAGGCATAAATAGCTGGTAAATAGCAATGAATAAATAGCTGGTTATACATTTCCAAGACACTTTCAACAGGTCTCTGCTCTACTTTTTACTTCTGTTTTTCAACCATGAAAAACGGTTAAAATGTCACTTGATTCTTGATGACAAAGTTGTATTTGTTGATAATGAGCTATTTATAGTGGCTTACTATAAAAATAAAAAAAATAAAAAGCCTGCCATTTCGGAAAATTGTTCCAAAGTTTGAGTGATCTGCTGAAATAAAGAACTGCTGAAGTGAAGACATTGGTGAGAATGCAAATAGTTAAAAAAATGTTTTTCAATTGCTGACAGAAGCTGGGCAGAAACTAGAAGATAAAAAAAAATAATAAATAAAAAACTGTAATAACTCATGTCAATTTAGTGGGCTGCTGATGGAAAGTCAGACAGAAATCAGTTTTCTGGAAGTGTATTAAGGAACTAATCAGCTATTGTGACTGCTTATTGGAAAATGGCATAATTTTATTATTAAATCATGTTGGGGTAATTTCCAAATAGATTCAAGCTAATTAATGTTGGAACAGGGGGCTTAGTTACTTGGTATCACACCTACTGCCGTCAAATTTTCAGACCTGTAAAATTAAGTGTCATCACCTATTTGTTCTGTAGCTAAATCATACCTGATCCAACAGCAGAGGAGTATCAACAGGTTTCTAACAAATTGAAACAAGAGCTGTTTATGACTGGGTCTTCCACTTTTAATTTTGGGAAACGGAGGTCAGGTTTGAGCAGGAAGTGGGTCCCAGCATGCAGGGCGTGTTGCTAGGTGATGATGGAGCCTTGCTGGAGAGGTGGATGGAGACAGCAACCTGTGTGTATGTGTGTGTGTGTATGTCAGCGGGTGCTGAACAAACCGAGTCACAGATACCAGGCTGCTGGCAGCAGGAGGGTCTGGTCCAAAAACACTTTTTGTTCATTTATAGATGATTGGATAGTCCCCAGAGGCAGGGGAGAGTTTCAGCACTGATGGCACACACTTTAAATTATACACAGTTTGCTTTTCTTTGTGACGAATAAAACACAGACAGAAATGGAGGCAAATCTCCAGGGTGTCATAAAAGCCTGAACAATATTTAAGACTCTATGTTGGACGGCCAAACTTTTAGTCAGCCATTTCCCAGAAGGTTAGAAGAAACTGTGTGGCAGGAAAGAATAAAAAAACATGTTTTCTCTCACACAGCGATCACTCTCCACTCTTCTTTTTGAGTTCTACTTTAGCCTATGGGGAAATTTATTATATGCAAATGAGTGATCTTTCCATGAATAAAATGTTGTTTTATTCATCTATTCGTTGTTTATGTATGTCATGTTGGGAATGAAGAAATGTCTGCCTTCTGTGCTATCAGATACAGAACTTTACCAGCTCCAGGTTTCTTGTGCTGTGCCATCATTAGGTCCCTCTCTACAAGAAGGGGTTTTTTCTTTGTGCCTGTGGTAAAGTCAACCATGTTTGTGAACTTTCATAGCCTCTGAGACAGTTCTCGAGGTCAGCTGTTGTGACCTGCATGAGGCCGGACCTGTCTGGGAGAGGCAGGTCACGGCAGAAGTCACGTAGCCTGCAGCTGTGTAGCCCACCAAACCATTTGGTGAGAAAAAAATGATCTAACATCAAGTAGATTTTGCCTTCAGAAAAGTTATTCAAAGTGATGATTTTGATGATTGGTTTGAGGTTGTATGAGGTACTTATCCGCGATAAGTGCCTACTGCCTACCGGCTGCAGGAAATACATTGACAATGGATAAGTTATCCCTAGTCAGTGTATTACCTGCAGTAGATGACCATCAGCTCTCTTGCTGTGAGGAGAAGCAGCACTACAGGGAAGCAGAGCGTTACACTGCTAGACGGTACTGACTGCAAGACATATTTTAGCCACCTAAAAGAAGGCACATCAGGAAAAACATATATCTGTTTGAGTGTTCGCTGTATTTTGAACAGTTTTAGCCACACTACATTGCCATCAGATGGCTGCTGAAAATCCGACCCATACAGCTGATCTGCATAATATAGTGCAGAGCAGGCACAGCTGCGCTTATGAAGGGAATGCAGTTCCAAAGGAAAGGCTATCTGGTGGCAATTTATATATATATATATATATATATATATATATATATATATATATATATAGATAGATAGATAGATAGATAGATAGATAGATATGCTGTTATATTCTGTTATTGTTTAACTATTTTTGTATTTTCATCAAACAAATCAGCATCACTCGAACAAATTATTTTTTTCCCCCAATACTGTGTATGTATTGAATATATTACTTCTAAATATGGACTTTGTAGATAGAAAGAAAATGTCAAAGCAAATTCAAAAAGATTTCAATCTGTGGATGGAGGTGTAAGGGATCCCTAGGAGTCATTAGATCTGCAAATGCAGCTTTAATGTGACACATCTCGTCTCAGTTCCCTCCTCCATTACTCAACCTATAATCAATGCATTAGCTTCCAACGCACCAGAAGATATGAGTAATTCATCATTTTTTTTATAATTCATAATTCAAGTGGTGCTGCGGTACAGATGCAAACACAGCTCTCTCTAAAGCCGCACACTGTCGTCTCTGTCCCCAGTATTTAGTGAATTTGTCATGAGCGCTGTGTGCTGAGTCATTCCTTCCCTGACCATCTGTAAACACGCACTGTTCACACCACTCCAGGTATGTGAGTACTCCGAAGAAGAAAATACACATGGGTCAATAGTGAGTCTTTTCGAGTTTTTCAAAAACCTAAATTCACAAAGCACAGAAGGTGGCCCGCTCTCCTCTGTTTGTTAGTTTCATCACCAGTGGAGTGTGCCATGAACTCACCCAATAACACCTGTTTATCAAGCAGCTGCAAGTGTTAACCTCTGCAAAGCACACAATCATTTTCCCAAACTGGGTCCAAAAGTCTGAGACCACATTGAAAATCTCTAATACTTTCACATAATCCTCAAAACAATCAGAAAGTTTGAGGATTCATTGAGCACATCAAAGTGCCAGATGTGAAATTGTCATTCCAAACAGAGGAGCTAAGAGGGGCTTGCTCAGCACCAAACTCATGGCTGGCCCCAGGGTTTCTCAGTGGGCAGTGAATGTAACTCTAAGTGGCGTTGAACAAAATCAATACATCAGGCTTTGTTCCCTGAAAGATATTTTCACACGGGGTCCTTGAAAAATGTGTACACCTCAACAGTCTGAAATGTAAAACCTCTTGTAGTCTGCACTAACTTCAAAAGGTCATGTCAGACCTACATATGCTGTACCGCTGTCTGACTTCCTATCTGGCTCAATCTTCTCTGTGCAGCTGAGTCAAAAATAGACGACTCGTTGTCTCCGTGGAGCAGAGCGGAGACCTGCTTCTTGGACGGTTGCTGACATGCGCAGTGCCGCAGCTGGTGGAACTCAAACTTTGTCTGAAGCGGCTTTGATCGGCTCCAGCCGTAACACAAGGCAAACAGACCCGGTGGAATCTGCCGGTAAATGGCATATTCTCTACTCGTTATTCTCTTTGCTTGCTTATTAATCAGGTACTGTACCTCAGCATTTAATGGGTTATAGCGTAACCCTTTGTTGTCAAACATATTACATCACACGTTAGTGCTGTACTTGTCAATCAGAAGCTATTCCATCGACCCACTGATGTGACTGTGGTGACATCATCTCTGTTGGCACTATCCCTCCATCTTCATGTGCAAGTGCAACTCCTTTAGTCATCATCTGCTATCGCTCTCATTGCCCTGTGGCTAATAACAATCATCCACCTCTTTTATCTACAGTCTCCATCTTCAATGGGGGCTGCAGGCAACTTGAAATCCTTATCATTGCTTATTCTGTTGTTAGATCTGTCGAACTATTGTCTTCCTCGTAAAATTGCAGACATTATCAAACGATAATGAAATATTCCATATAGCTACCAGTGTCGTCTTGGATAAACAATCAGCTAAGCTTTGCAACCATTGCAGTCTCTTGCAATAACAATCCAGAGCATTTTCTGTCCTTTACAAATCAGATGGCCAGCTCTTGTTGAGGTCATCAATGATTTATGTCTCGCCGTGGAGTCTGGGGGTTGTTCAATCTTCATTCTACTTGATCTGAGTCCCGCATTTGATACAATTGATCTCAAAATCCTTAGAAATCACCTTGAAAGCTGTGTTGATATCGAAGACATGATAGGAATTATGCATTAAAATGTCTGAAAGCAACAAGACAAGACTTTTGTATTTGTACTCACATTATTATCCCAGATATTTCCAATCCAACAATGCCCCTTCCTACCCTGATTTAGTCCATTGCTACTTCCAGGATTGGTCAGTTTGCCAACAAGACTAAACTTAACACAAATGAAACTTGAAAAGGTAACATTGTCTGACAACATTTGTGCCTGAGTCACATCGGTGGTTGTTAAATGGTGTGCTTGTAGTTTCTGGGCTTTCCTCCTCCAATGTGTCGGCGTGTAGTTTGATGATAAAAGAATTCTGCAGAGGCAAGGCTGGGTGGAAAGATAGAGCAACCTTTATTGAAACAGAATCTTGAGCCCTGCGTCCGGATCAGAAGCGACCGCTTTCTGATATTATCAAATCTATGGAAAAAGCAATGCCAAAATGCTTCGCCCTCTGCCCTATCAGAACTCCTATCAGCCTTCGATCTTAGGAGATCTACCAAGTGCCACCCTCTGGTTCTTCCTGTGAGTCCCTTCTCAAGTACACCCACTTCTTCTGATTGGTCCCTTTGCCAATTTATCCAATAGACTAAAAGAGGAGTTGACCTGTTTTAGGCATCTCCCACCATTTGGCATGCAGGTCAAACTCAGTTAAAGACTTTATGGTCTGTTAACCTTTGACCCCCTCACAGTTGGAAGCCAACCCCTGGACCTTCACTCACACAATGAAAATCAATTAGTCATGATTGAATCTAAACTAAGTAGATAAGAATGTGTTGCCCTCCAGATACCTCATGCTCATCACAAGCAAAGCGATCATTCATGTTTACTCGGGTTACTCATTTAGTGTTTATCCGCCCCAAACAGCCAGATTTCTTCACTGCACATTAACTGTAAACTAATATTAGCAAACAATGGCATGCACCAATTAAGCTCTAACCAGAGACTCTGGTTCTCTCTCTTCTTTTCCCTTCTTCTCCCTGTATCATTACATTCATGACGTAAAGTGTACTTCCCCTCCAGCACCGGTGGTCAACATTACAGTAACATTAAAGGTCACCTCTGCAGATCGCTGCTGCAGTCAGGTTGATAAACAGGAGTGAAGATAAATCCACGTTTTAATCCCAAATGTTAAAACAGTAATCTCTGAGTGCTCCACACTTGACTCTCTGGCCGGCTCTGAGCGGCTAATCAACTGCTATGCTCCCTGTTATTCCACACTTGGTATACAGTGCCCCATAGCAGCAGAAGTTATCATTTGTGCATTGCATTGTACATTAAGGACACCGCTATTACCTGTTTTTTTCTCTTTCTTCTCAGACAGATCTATCTCTGTTATAATTGGAGAAATCTTCTCATTCTCAGCCCCGCTCTCATTTGGGTCCGTTCATTGTCCTGCACTATTTTCCATATATGCTTCCCCTGGGTCAGATAGTCCACAGGTATAATGTTAATTCCCACTGTTATGCTGACAACACATAGTTTTATGTGTTTTCCTATGCTGTGGCCTGTCTCTGACATCAAATGCTAAATCTCACGAAACTTCCTCCAGCTCTTAAGTCCTTTCATTCACTCAAGAATTGAGAGATAGCAAGATACATGGTAAGATTCACTTATTCATTTTTTGTTTTTTACAACAAAAGGTTGCATAATGAAGCATACTCCTACTTCACATGACAGTCTCAACTGACAAGCTTTAAACTTTGGCAAAAACCTTTGTCTTTCATGTTATGAATGTGTTCAGGTCGTTCCGGCACTTTGATGGTTGTTGAATTAAAATCTATTCTTATGAATTGAAGTTAAGTGAAAATACAAATAAACAAAAGGAAGTTGAATATATGTTATCATGGAAGGATGTATTCAGGTTGCTCTGGCACACATGGTTATATATAATAGATTGGATTGGGTTAGTAGTGAAACGACAGCCAACTATGAATACCCCGTGTGTGCATATGTGGCTCCTTAATAAAATGGAATTATTACAGGAGCAAATTAAACTCAAGCCCCCAACGGACTGAGATTACTTTGCCATTTCATGGCTCCTGCAGGGGATCCACTGTCCCACCCAGACACCATCCCACCCCATCAGAAACCAGATCTTCTGGGAGTTGGAGCAGAATGGAGAGCTTATGCCCACCCACTCCCTTATAGACCAAGCAGGGGCAGCTATAGGACAGGGCACTTCGAGGCTGGGTTTTAATGAGATGTCAGAAGAATTAGGGCTGGTATAAATCCCCGTATCCCCTAATTTCCTCCTCATTAATAACACAGAATCTGTGCTCATCAAAGGGATCCCGCTGTGAAGCCTCTTGGTGGGGAAGTTGGCCAGAGAGAATCTAGTTCCAGAGTGTTATAGCCTCTGCACATTATGGACCTGTGAGTGACACGAGGGGTTGTCCCCAATGCACAATCTGGGGTACAGAGGAATGGTGCCATCAGGTTTATTAGGAACCTAAAAAATGCTGTTTTTTTTCTGCAAGTGAGCTGTTCCACCGATCATCGACTCCGGTTTGGCTGAAATAAACCTTTAATTCACCTTGTTAGATGTGAAAGTATCAGGAGAGTGAGTGGGGAAGAACAGAATGTAGAGGCACATTTTCAAATCTTTAAAGTGAATTAAGGATTTATTTTGACTAAACTAAGAGTTGGTGATTACTGGTATAGTCGAAGGATCAAAGAAGTTTCTGTTGTGTTTTATTTTACTGTGAAGTTTTAAGAAAGTGTGATTTACGAAAATGAAAATGCAGTTGCTTCAAATGGAGCATGTTGCCTTTGGCGAGTGGTTGCTTCTGGTTAAATGAAAAGGATCTTATTCTTAAAAAAAAGATCTATCTCTGTATCTTTCATTAATGTTGTCTGACACTCAGAGTCTCTCAGTGGAATTAAAGATGCTCGTTATGTGAACTGGCATTGAAAGTGTGCAATTACTTGACGGCCACAGACTGCAGCAGGTTTTCACTCAATACTGGACATTCATTCAGTTGTTGTCACAATTTGTCATTTCGATGCAAAACACTGTCTGTATAAAATAGTGGACAGAACCACAGCGCCATCACCCACAGCTTTCTGAAGAGCCAGCGTGAAGCTCAGTGTGGGCGGCACTGGCTATCACCATCTTGGCAGTGCCCGACAAAGCCTAACTCCCAGCTGATCGAAAATAGGCAAAGAGCTGGCTGGAGCTGAAGCGAGCCTAGTTAGTTAAACAAGCCCACCGAGCTGGAAGCTACGAAGCTCGCTAACGCTTACAAGCTGTCTGTGTTCGCGCAAAAAGATTAGCACATTTTGCATAACATAACTCGTGAGAGTTTGATTGTGGGTTCATTTGCCACAAACTGCCAGAATAACTTGTACATAGATAAAAGACTGGAGAGGGTGTCCATCTTGCCATCTTGGCTCCCTAAAAGTGTATTCAAACATAATGAGACTTTGCATGTGCTGCAATTACATATTAAGTCAAAGGTGAGTCGACGATGTTTTGATGAGAGAGGATGAGGGGGCCTGCAGTTAATTGGCCCCCGGCCCCTGCAGTATGTTAATATGGCCCTGCTGATTCTGATGTTGGGCATGTTGTTTTGGGCAGTTCAACAAATGCCCACTTTCTGCTGAGAACAAAATCAATGGTCTGTTGTTTTAAATCTCAAGCTGAGGACCCTGTTTGTTGTACTGACAGTCCAGTAGCAGAGTGGACAGTGGAGTGTAAATAGTCAACTTTTCACAATGATAAAATGTGCTAGAAAAGATGCTTCTATCTGAGTAAGGGCTTTCCCAACTTATTTACAACACCAGCATTACTCATGGGTAACAGTTTTATTTCCACTCAGATTTCTGCAGTAGAAAAATACAATATATTTGCTGAGGCAGCTGTCATGATAATTGGCCTTTTAGAATCCATTGGCCCTTTAGTGGAGAGCTATCGATTTCATAATCACTGCTGTACTTCTCTCGCTGACCTCTACTGTACACGGCGAAGGCCGAGCCACCATGTTTCCAAGAGCATAATTAGAATGGATCTAATATCTTTTTTATATGCGCCCACGGCTCAGCTGTAGCGCGCTGCTGCCTCCCCCCCTGCCAGACCTTTATTTACCCGAGTAGGCCTGCTGCATTTTGATAAGAGCCTCTGTCTGGAAGAATTAATGTAATGCCTACCCAAGGAGAGGGGTTTCAATTAGGGAGCAGGACAAGTTAGAATGGGATAAATTCAGCAAAATGCACCGGCACCTCATCCTGTACATGAGAGGAATATAGACTCCTCCACACTTTTGAAACCTCTTGCTTATTTCTGCCTCAGTGATTAGCTCTGTATGCATCCATGTTTGGAGCATCATTTCCATGCACGGTATCCACCCTCCTTTAGCTTGATGGACTGTCATTGTGTACAGACTGCTGCTCAATTGTGCACATTACCCACTTATTCTTTCCGTGAGAAGCGTTGTTAAATGCAGAAAAGTCCACACAGCCAAACAAACTTGTGATGCATCTGGCGGAGTAAGTTCATCCATTTTTTAGAGAAGTGGAACTTTAGGCTGGCAGAGAGAAGGCTTGTGTTGCCTTGACGGATGTTGCCAGCCTTTACTCGTGAATTCCAAATCACCGTCCGCTAATTATATGGAAAGGCCACACCACAGCCAGACACTCTCTGCAGGAGCCAGACAACCTGTTAGAAGCTTTCATTTAACAAAATAAGCAGAACTGTGAAACAAGAAATGAAGTATCACTTATGACATGAAGTGAAATGTACCTTTATATCTGTCCTGGAGCTCTAATCTCCCCCCTACTTTCTTCCCCTCTCTAGTCCCATCCTGCTTTCTTCTTCACCCCTCTCTTCTTTCTTTCATCTTCTTCTCTGATCCCCTCATTCTCACTAAGAGGAACATGAGAGAGAACAGGAGAGAGAATGAGACCACAGTGCTTCAGGCCTACAGTGGAACATGGTGTAGGGAATATCAAGTCTGAGGCTGTTCTGTTCTGTTTTGCACACAATTGACTCCACCCTGACCAAGGAGAAGTAGCACTCCTGTCTTTGGAGATATGCTCCACCCTCTGGTTTGACCTTTGTGGATTCATACTGCAGCAGGATAATGACTTCAAACACCTCAACGCTTTGCCACAACTACACGAAGACCAACATAGACCAAGGATTCCAGACTGTCATGGACTTCCCTCCAGTCACTTGACCTCAACCCCATCGAACATCTACACCCATTTAAGCATTTTTGAGACGATATAGAAACTTCTTTGGAACACTTTGAAATCATGCTGTGATAAAAGCATTCATTGGGTTTTTGCACAAACTTGTGGAGTCCATGCCTGCTCGAGTGCATGCAAATAAATACTCTCTTTACACCGAAGGTAATTAAACCTCATCAAGTTTGAGATAGTCAGTTAATAAGTGTTATTTTACAACATTTTCATCCAGGTTATTTGCCATAAAGCAACTTTGGTTAGTTGTCGTTTAAGCCGATACTTTCTACCACAGGTCACATTAACATTAGTCCTCAAATAGCTCTTAAAACTTAACTACTGGTTAAAATGAATGTTTCATGAAAAGTGTCCAGGAGATGTGTTTGACTTTATGGACCAGTGGTTTTATGGCTGGCTCTGATTACTGTTAAATAAGGACATAGTTGACAAGCCCCCAGAAACCAGGCTTTGAAACTAATTTTACAAAGTGTAAAACTCTGGATCAGAATATGAGCCATTCAGTCAATGCAGCATGATAGAATCATTGTATCCCCTCACAGGAAGGAATTCATCCAATAGTTGCTGAGACATTTCTGACTATAGCTGCTCACATTCGGTTTTACCATCTTTCCCGAGGGATCCAATCACAAGTGGACAGCTCTAGGCCTGTCAATTCATTCTTGCTGTTAACACGCATCTCGACATACGTCTCTGACCTCGTGAGATTGGATCTCGCTTACCCGCTCTATATGCAAATATACAGGTAAATCACTAGAACAAATGGATTTTTTTTTTCTTTACAAAGATAGACATATCTACAGTACTGTATAATGTTTGCTCAATTCATAAGTAGGCCCAATTAGTTAAAAACGTGTTGGAGACAGCGTTTCACAGTTTATAAAGTTTCTCCTAATGCAATAAGTCTATATTGGGCGTTTTATTAAGGGCCAGGGCTGGGCAACCTTAAGGTAAGTTAACCAATGGCACACTAGCAAAAAGTGTGCAGGAGAGTTATTGAAAATACTGACGTGCCCTCTCGTCCGCATGCCAAATCACCTCTTTCACAGACATTGGCAGTTATGCAACCTATTATTTATGTTAGTTTGATTTGATTTCCCAACCTGTATGGCGCTAAGACCCGCCATACTCTGCCTGTGATTGGTTAGTACCTGTTGCCTTCTTGGCAGAATGTGGTTAGGAAAAACAATTCTGCCGCAACAGGCAGAGCAGGCTCGGGAGAGTCGACAATGGTAGGCCCGCTAGCAAAAAGCTAAAGTAAAAGTTTGGTCATGCCAGCCCTCATGGACAGAAGAGTGTTTTTTAGTGTTTCAGAAGGACCCTGCTGTGTGCACTTTATACTGAACGTCGAGTGTTTGAGACCAAACAGGAGAAAACTTTCAAGGGTGAGGGAGACAAGGCTGTATCCATCAAACGTTCTGTGTCCAGGTATAGGAAGCAAGCAAACACCCTCAAATTCTTTGCTACTGCAAAAAAAAAACACGCTACCAAAGCAAGCTATCACAGTGCCCACTGCACTACGAAACATGGAAAGCCATTCACTAGGACAAGTACATTAAGGAGGCTCTCCTCTGTAGCTCAGAGGTTTTGTTTGATGGCCAACTAAACAAAGAGACAATAAAATCAAGAATGGAAAGACATTCCATGTCAGCCAGAAGGGTTGAACGACGCATCGAAGAAATGGCAGAAAACATGAGAGCACAACAGACAGCTGGTTTGAAAGAAGCCATGGTATTTGGTGTCGCGCTTGTTGAGCATGTGGACATTAAAGACATACCACGTTTGGTAGTCATAGCAAGATATGGGGATTTAACTGTAAGAGAGGGCACTGGGATTGATGTTAGCACGATTTTTACAGTGATGGTACCCCCGTCGTGGTTGGGAAACAGAGGGGAGCTGTCACATGAATTGAGGAACAAGTCGGTCACCCCATCATGAAACTCCACTGTATATTACACCAAATAAAACCTCTTGCAAAGATGTCAAATTCAGATCTTTGTGAGGTCATGGCTACAGTGGTGAAGGCTGTGAACTTCATACTTAGGTGATCTGTTCTAACACACGACAGTTCCAGTCCCTGCTCGAGGAAATGGACTGCTCATACAAAGATATCCCTCTCCACTCAGCGGTAAGGTGGCTAAGCTGCAGCAAAGTTATGGATTTGTTATGGCAGTTTGTAGGCTGCTTTGGTGCCATCTCGGCCTTTCTGGCTGAAAAAGGCCAAGCCTATCCAGAACTCGATGACGAGAAGTGTGTTGTGAAATGAACTGGATTTATCTCTGATGGACTGGTTGATACACAGGAGGTAAAGCAGCTGAGCTGAAAAGTTCACTGTTGGGTGGCAAAGTTTTGTCTGCAGCTGGAAACCACAGCAGGGCATGATCACGGAACTTGCATCTTCACCTGCTGGATATCTCTACTGGAGAAGTTAAGCTGCCTCAGGAAAGTTGCATTGGCTTTGCTGACAGTCTTCAGATCAACATATCTCTGTGAGCAGATATTCTCACACAGGAAGAGCTCAGCAAAGGAAAGCAGGGCCAGGGATCACATTGACTGGCAGGCATCTGTTTATTTTTAGTACACTTTGCATTATGGAGCACTTTGTCCCAGTCCATTCTTTTTTCAGTTGTGGACGTTTTCATAAGGTAGCGGCATTCTTGCATAGTGCTCATATTTTATGTTACATTTAATTCTCCCTTTTTGGGTGTTGTTGGTATGCACGTTACCTATATACAGATGGAATAAGATCATTGGAGATTTACATTTTTCATGTGGAATAGTAATTAAACATACTATTAACCTTAATGTTGATGTGGCACACTTATTAACAAGAACATTTAAAAATGGCAGTTCATATTAAAAAGGTTGCAGAGCCCTAATTTGGACATTCTGGAGAATTTCTTTGCTAACAACAAAGAAGTAGCCTGATTACATTTTGTTTACTGTGTGTGCATAATTTGACAAGTAAATCAATCAATAAAATGTTGTCTTCTTTAAAGAAAGAAATGTGTGTAAATGGAGACATCAGCTTTGTGCTCAGAGTGTTCAAAGAACTGCTAATTGTGGAGGTAAGATGCACTTTAGACACAGAAGCAGACAGGCTGGCACAAACTGACATTTCTTACAAGGATAAAACAACTTAATGTCTTGCATTTAATTACAAATTTACCAGAAGGCACAAATGATTCTGATTGATTCAGAATAATTCAGCCGTTTTGCAGTGTCATTTTCTCCCCACAACAACTATTGTAATCACACAATTTGTAAGGGAGTCGGGGGATATTGCAGTTACTAGCCCGATGGTTAGTTCACTGCTAACATTGGCAGTTATTTACATTATAGTGAACTCCATGAAAATCAGACAGTGTGTCTACTTTTGCTGTTATTGTAGCTTCCTCTTGTTTCACAGAGGATGGCAGTTGAGTAGGTGGTCCGTCAATGTGAACCAGGACACTAATGTACGCACTGCTAAAAGATTTTCGTCACGTGCGTCTTCAATGAGTCTTAGGGACGTTCACGCCTTTTCACATCCTGTACCAAGATGCATGTCAAAAAAGCAAATGTGAAAAAGGCTTCTGTGAAGTAGTGAACCACCCAACATTGCTGTCACTGGAGCCTCAAGGTGTTTGGGACAAATGCTTTACATCTTCAAAAAAAACCCACAACTCTTCAGCTGCGTGGGGGGTTTGTTTTGAGATTAGCGTTTGTTGTTTGACTGATTTGGAGTATTTGGCTGACCTTTAAAATTTGATGAGGTCAGGATGAGTTTGGCGCTTGATTAGTGTGCTTCGCCCCAGTTTGATTTCTGTAATTACACATAATTTTTGTTCAATTTACTTGAAATTAGCATGAATATGGAACATTGCATCAAAACACAACTGGATAATGAAAACATGCAACTGCTACTTTAACTTATTCTGATCATTTTTGTGACTGCAACTCATGACAAATTGACTACCCTGAAATATATTTGGTAAAGAAAGCGTAGCTGGGATAACCTACATACATAACAGCCTTATAAAGAGACACTGCTGTATTTATTGGAGAAGGCAGGCTATTCTTGACAGCTATCTTTCTAAGAAGGTAGGTGCAGAGATGCAACAAACACAAGAACTCTGCTTTAAATCTTCCTAATTGCAAATGTTTCAAACATCATCATCACACATCATAAAAATCTCTTCCCCAGAAACCACCACATTTGTCTTGGCCCTTTTCTGGTCACACTATCCATTCATAGTGAATTCCCCTCACTGTTCCTGCTTATATTTAATTGAAAGGTTGATTAAAGTTTAAAATCTACATTTGGCACATTGTAACACAGGCTTTTTCTTCAGCCGAGAGACTTGCCAGTCAGTTTGAAGTTGGCAGAGCAGAGCGTGAAGACATCAAGGGGGCATGGGGTGAATCTGTGGCTTTGACTGTGGAGATCTGCTAAACGCTTTCAGAAAGCCACACAGTGACAACAACTGGGCTCACCCTCAGTCCCACATGTGTCCCTTTTGACACTTTAGGATATTCCTGCCTTTTGAATCACCATCTGCTCCAGATCAGGAAATATTGCTCCTCCATGGGTGAAAAATTCCTGCTATGATTTTGCTGATTTTGCTTGAGGCACTGTGTCTTTTTCTCATTTTACTTAAAAGTAGTAAGTATTTTGTAGTGTGCATAGTGTATTGTAGCATCACCAAGACTGCTGGCAGAGGATTTTTCGAGTTCTTACTGAATCATGTGAATTTGTGTGAGATTTATTATTTGTGACAAGACCCAAATAATTTTTTTCCTTGTTGGCTTCAATCACTTTTAAAGTCTGCCCGTCAACACAATCACCTCATCACAAAATAATAACAGATTAAACAAACTACCACCAATGAAGTGAAAAAAGATAATCAAGCCCCTCTGATGACACACAAACACACACACACAAACTCACATGCCCACCACATACACACACAGTCTGAACCTAGATTGGTGCATTCAAGTCTAAACAAGTGACAAAGCAATACAATCAACAACATTTGATGGCTACCATCAACTCAGATGTTGACTTACTGCCAGAGCTTTTTGCTTTTTCTTAAGAAGGCAAGATATTTTTCAAAATGTCTAGCTGTTACTCAGGCTGGGTATATTAAATCACGTCAAGGGCTACGAAAAAAAAATCATGTTTATTATTAATTAAGCTGAGGACGTTTTTTTTAAGTAATACTTTTTTGTTGTTCCAGCAACAGGTTGAAATCTAATGATAATCAATTAACAATGGCACAAAGCTCTAGAAGCTTGAGGCTATGCACGTGATGCAAAAGCACATGAAAAAAGCTTCCTCACCAATTTGACAAACACATCATGCAGCATTTACAAAACGGTGGGTGCAAATATAGAAAACAACTAAATACAGCAAACGCAACACAAAAATGTTATCACCATAAAATAATGACTGCCTCTTTAATCATCTGTTCACAAAAGTCCAAAATAGAAAACAGCAAATGTGAACTGTAATATATTAGTTGAAATTTTTCTCACATTGTCCCTGTTTCCTGCTGTTCACACTCAGGTTTGTTCCTCCTCGGATTACTTGAAGCAGGGCTTGATTGCTCCAATTAAGCAAATCGCTGTGCGATGCCATTAAAGAAAATTCCTACATTATTTATGAAGGCTCTTTCTGCCCAATGTGACAGCCGTTAGAGAGGGTTCCTTTTACTGCATCAATTAACTCTACATGGTTTCAGCATTAACTTCGTGAGGCTCACACATGTCAGGATACACAAAAACCCTCAGCTGATTGCTTCAGTGAATGAATTAATAAATGAAGGCCCTTTGTTTTGCCACAGCTCCTCTACAGCTTTTGCTGCAGGACAGTGTTCCTGCCAGTGACGTGCGGTCAGGAGAGGCAGGGGAGGCAGAGCCTCACCTGTCATCATGGAAAGAATAAAATATATAATAAACAAATAAATTAAATGGTTATATTTATCAAATGGTTTGAACTATAAACCAATTTTCCATTTAACTTAAACAATTTGGATTGTTTTTTATTATTATTTTTTATTAAAAATCGCTGAAGTTTCGCATTTCCATACAAATATGGGAAAGAGACGCACGGTGAGGCAGCAGCAAGCTGAGCCTCACCTTGGATTGCACAATCCCTCACGAACTGTGCTCTGCCATGCAATGAGAGCGTGTCACTGTCTCTCTGTATGTCGCTAATCAAATGTTTTAAGCACTTTTAATATATGCCCCCCTGACTTTCCATAGTTTAGCTGATGTGTAAAATATATGTGTGTAACCTGTTTCGTGTGCTCAGCGATCTTACAACAGCAGTGAAGAGGCACTGGGTGAGGCAGGCAGTTCTCTTGCCTCAAGGTAGGGGGCACTCGTGAGCCCAGAAATTCTTATGCTACTCTGCAGCTGCAGAGTAAGTGACAGAGCGCTAGCAACAATCTTAGAGTCCATGGTTACAATTAGCGAGAATTAGCCACTTCTGTTTTCACTATACACTAGATCACTAGGCTCTGCAATCAGATCACATGGATTCTCTTACCACTGTTATGCAGATGACACCCAACTGTTCTTATCTTTCCCCCATCTGCCGATACCTACGTTGCAACACACACCTCGGAATGTCTGGCAGACATCTCCCCATGGGCAACTGTGCATCACCTCAACTCAACCTTAGTAAAACTCCTCTTCATTCTGGGGAAGGACTGCCCTCGCATGGACCCGTCAGACACTGTCGAGGACGTCACATTACCGCCTTTGTCGACTGCGAGGAACCTGGGCATAATCCTTGACAATGGACTGTCCTACATCTTATGTTCTTTTCCTTAGCATTTAAAGCATAGCACTTACGCACTTAAGGTATCCTTCAAAAATAGCAGCTACAATGCTCAGACTAGGGCTTGACAATTGTTTCTATTTTTCTTTCGTCCTTTAACAGCGGTGATATGTTTACGTTTCTCTCTTGTGACAAATGTACTTATTGAAAGTTGCTTTGGACAAAAGCGTCGGCTAAATGCTCTGAATGTAATTATAAATGTAAATACATCATCTCTTTTAATGGAGAACTGTATGTATTGTTTCTTTGCTGCAGGTGATGTCAATAATAGTTATTAATAAGAATGTTATATACATAACAATAATGTTATTTACATTATTAAGGATTATTTAACCCTTTTATTGAACATCCAATTCACTT
This sequence comes from Diplodus puntazzo, assembly GCA_963678695.2. NCBI lineage: Eukaryota > Metazoa > Chordata > Actinopteri > Spariformes > Sparidae > Diplodus > Diplodus puntazzo. The sequence continues at coordinate 15,720,092 of OZ023178.1, forward strand.
GCCATAATAGCGCATCACTATTAAATATACAGGGCAAAGCGTTGGCAGATGTTAATCTAACACATCATACCTTGAAAGTCAGAACCACAAGAACACATTAGCGTAAATGTGTAATCTGAATTGACACATTAAAAATAAAGCACTTTGCTTATTGGTTGAACACATACCTTTGTAAGTAATGTGCCACCTCCATGTTGCTTGGAATATGATATGAGCTGCAAGAGAGAGAGAATGAGAGCCAACCAAGCATGAGGCACTAGAATCCATTTTTTACTACTGTGATCATGTCATGTACAAATATGATAATATTCATATGTCAATGCTGCGTGAATAGAAGCGATCCTCAGTTAACTATCAGTCCATTTGCTCAAATACAGTCAAATGGAGTTGTTGAGGGGCTAGGTGATAAGGACCTAGCCGAGGCAGAGGATCTACTGGCCAAGGACCACATACCTGTCCCTCAGCAAAGACATGAGCTGCTGTTTAAACAGCAATGTGCAAGTGTGGGTGCACCAAAAGGAAGGTAAATGAGAGATGACACTGCAATTGGTTTTATCCATTTTATACCCAAACACACAACATACAACTAACACCGTAAATTTACCAGCACAATGCACTTTAGCACATGAGCTACATATTGTTTAATAGAGCCCTAAAGTTGAATGCATCAAGTCTTGTTTTAGGTTAACAGTGATTGTTTGGCCACTTATTATTACTAAAATTAACAAAATAGTATTACGACCAACTTCCGATATTTTGTCTTGAAGTGTATAGATAGATTACTGAATGGGCCTTTTGGGCACAAGATCCAAACTACTTGTTGGGACAGTCAGTGCACCCAGGAATTTCTGTTTTTGAAACATGATGAACTCTAAGTAACCAATTGTCATGTCATGGTCACAGTTTGTCATTTGTCAGTTTTCAGTGGATGCTTGGTTAGAAGTGAAAAAGTCTTACTGTGTAACACGAGCTGGCCTAAGAGCAGAGAGTTCTCTTATTACTCGTGTTACATAAGCAGTAATTACATCCCCGAGACCTAACATTATTTTAATAGAACTACCTGTACTGTGACTCAATTAAAAGAGAATAGTCATTTTTTTTAAATACATAAAATGTGCAGCTCATTAAACTGTATAGCTTTTGTTGTTGTCTAGAGAAGGAAAGACAGCTCGTAGCATTTAAAAAAATAATTAAATTTGTGCACCATTCCTGTCAAAGTAAGTCGAAGCCTTTACTGTCATATGCACAGTTACAACGTTTCCCTGTACAATGAAATTCTTCCTTTGCCTTCCATTATGAATAACATTGTACAGTGAAACACAAGGTATAACCTAAAGAAAAATATGTATATATATATACATGCATAATATAAGAAACAGTAGTTAATATGATAAAAAGATATACATAAGATGTACAATGCATAATATACAAAAACATGATTTGTGCAATAAGCAGTGGTAGGTGTATTCTGTGCATAAACTGTACACATACAATGGGCAATTATGAGTGTGCAAGAGAAAAACAAGGACATCTGCCATGATGAGTGTCGTCTAGTATACAAAGAATTGAGCTGACAAAAGAAGTGACAAGAATTCATGAAAAAACGACATTGGGTAACAAATCAACAAAGTAATCAAGACAATGAAATGGATGAATTTTAATTTCTGTGCTTTTCATAATCTGACTGAAGGATTGCATGTGAATACATACATACATTACACTTGCATTGTTCATGAGTGTGAACTGAAGCAGTTCCTTCTTTCTCTTTCACGCTCAAACACACAGGCACCTTCCTTTCCCTGACTCAGTGTTTAATGACCGTGATCATTTGTATCTGCTCCAGAGATTGTTTATTGCCTGTCACATTGATGCTGCTCTTAACCTCACAGAACGCCACGGACCTCAGCCCATCCATAATAAAGAGGACAAAGTTGTCTTGCGTTGCAGGTAAAAAATTAGCTGCTCTGCTGGTGTGTATGCAGGAGATAGTGTTCCAGACAGTGCTTAAGCTGTGTGGAGTGTTTCTGTATGAAGTGGGATTGAATTAGACAGGCTTCACTGTGGAGAGAGCTGAAATTCAAGAGGTTTTACACATGTAGAACAATGCTGCAATAACCTCAAACGGAGCAAAGGGTTGAAAACATATTCAGATGAGGAGAATCTAGGCTGGCCTACTAAATCATAATTAAAAAGTACTTCAGTGGAGCAATACTGTAATTGGATAGCACATATGACAGCACAGACTATAGCTCTGAGGCTGTCTTCCAAGCTCAACTAGCTGCTGGCTTTTGTGTAAATTGCTTGGGCTGAAAGGATTTTAGACCACAACTGGCGAAGCACAGAGCGCTGGCCAAATTAATTAACTTGTAGAATGCAGACAGGCATGAGATCAATAGTAATTAGATTAGATTCATAATGTGTTTCACTTTGCACAAGTTTGTTTACATGGGACAAGTTCGGTTGGGAGTTCCCAAGGTGAAAGTATCCATTGGTGGGGAAACGTTAAAGTTTGGAACTCATCTTCCGTGTAAACCTCTAACACCTCCAGCACTGTGAGCAAGAACAGACACGCTCTTGTTCACTACGTTTGATGAAGTCCCGTCATGTCTATCAGCATCTGTTCAAAGGCATCAGCGGCTTAAGCCAGAGCTAAGTTTGTCTTCATTTGCATTTCACATTGCCCCCTGGAATTGTTTTGACTCATCGTCTCATTTGCTTTTATTCATTTCCATTACAGTCGTGAGCTAATGGAAGATTTGCAAATGTGCCGTGACACACTGCTCGTGATTACTGCTCCGCTAAGAGTTGCTTGACAAGTGCGCCGGCCCCTCACCTCTGCATGCAACCCACTAGATAAGTGAAATGAGCGCCGTCACTAAAAGGCATGAAAATTCAAGTAGTTCCAGGTAGAAATCATCTTCTCACTGAAATTGGCTTGCAACACAAATTTGACAGAAAGGAAAACTGCTTAATTTATGAACAAACCATGACAATGTTAATAGTATTGTATATATTGTATTGTATGTGTCAATTTGTATTGTATACTCGGCGCTCCTGCTCTATCTTTTGTATCCAGGGGTTTTCACTGTCTTCACATAATGTCTACATTTAGATATATTCTGTTGTTATAAGGGGTGTTTTTTTATTGTACATTCTCCATACTTCATTTGCATCATCCATCCATTATCTGAAACCGCTTATCCTTTTCAGGGTCACGGGTGGATCTGGAGCCGATCCCAGCCGACATGAGGCGACAGCAGGGTACAACCTGGATCAGTTGCCAGTTCATCACAGGGCTGACATTTAAGGACAAACAACCAGTTACACCTACGGACAATTTTTAGAGTATCCAATTAAACTGACTTTTTTCATGTCTTTGGATTGTGATAGGAAGCCGGAGTACCCGGAGAAAACTCACACAGGCAGGGGGAGAACATGCAAACTCCGCACAGAAAGGCCCTGCCTTGTCTCAAACCCAGGTCCTTCTTCCTGTGGGACAACAGTACTATCTACTGGGTCGCCATGCTGCCCTCATTTGCATCATGGTTCACTTCATCCCAGTTGTGTCATTTCTTACATTTTTGGAAAATCTGCAAATTGAGTCTTTAAGAAGAAGAACCCCATTTACAACAATTACATTTTGGTCAGGAACCAATTAATTTCAATGGGATTTAAGTGATCAGTGGATTTGATCACAAAGTGAAGTAAATCTGCACTGAGCATTTGCATTCAACTTTGGTTAATTCTGACTCCCATGTTTGAGGGAACAAAGAGAACTGGGGGATTCAAAATGAAAGAATTCCCTCCTTGCATCATCCTAAAATACATCGTTGAAACCTCAAGCTTGATTGGGGTTTCCAAAAAACTTTTCAACTTAAAGCTGCTGTTAATGTCAGTTGTGATGTAGGTTGTACTATATCTAGAATGTGTCAGGTTGTATTTGGTTATAACCTAACACTAACCCATGGAGGTTTTTTTTTACCTGTGACAGTTTGTCATTTGGTTTGTCAGCAGGTTAACACAAAAACTACAAAACAGATTTCCGCTCAAGTTGGATGGAGTATGGGTCCCTGCACAGAATAGACGTGTCAAGGAATTCTTTCTTTCTTTCTGTAGTATTAAATTTTTCAACATTTTCGTTTATTACTCAGGGAATAATGCATGGCTGATGAAAACATCTAGTGTATTTAGGTGGCTGGTATGAACGAAAAGCAGATTTATGGACCTTGGCGGAGGTACTCTACAGATTACAATTCTAGTTTGCATTCTTTAGTTGTTTTTGGAAGGATTAGGTGAAGCTAATGGTTACTATGAAGATATTCAACATGAGAGACTACTTTAACGATCTCTTCATTCACATAGACATTGAGATCACAGTCATCCATGCCCTCTCCCCTCCCTTGCTGTAATCTTTCATGTAAAAATGTCTAAAAACAACATAAAATTAAGAAGTACACTATGTTAGCCATTAGGAAACAATACATGGTGTGACATGTGCAACACTGAGCTCATAGACACCATGTGTTGCATGGGGTGTGTTTGCTAATTGTATCCTGCAGTTGATCATATCTTTACCACTTGAAATATCCTATATATTTACTAAAATATATGTTTCTCAAAAGGACAGTTGGGGTCATTTAATTCCTGGAAATAAAATGTGTTTGTAATTCATAGCGTATTTCTATGTTCTTGTTATTCGTTTTTTTCTCTCTGGAACGTAACTGTGGGGCTTTATATAAATTGCAACATTACATTACTATCTCTTGCACTGGCAGGAAAAAAGGCCACATCAGTGACCTGCTAAATTGGACCAGTGGATCAATCATGTGAGAAAATCTCCATTAGTTTGATGAACATATGTCAACAGAGTATAAGAATCACTTGTCCTCAGCATTGTGTGACTCTAATATGTACTGCCATTATCTGCTCTGTGATGTGGATTGAGGTCCCGTGGTTCCCAACAGGAACCCTCCTCATCATCCAAGTACCACGATTCAGGTCAATTTCCCCTAATTGTCATCTTCGCAATTGGCAAAGTGTTAAATCAATTTCAGGGTCACATTTGTCCTGGGGTAATTGTGCGCTGATAATTGGCCTCGCAGCTGAATCCTGTCAGTCATTCAGGGGGAGAGGGCTGGAGGAGGAGATCAAGGCCAGCTGCGGCACCGCACGATGATGATGTCAGACTGTCTTACCGTGACTTTATCTTAGTGGGAAAGGTGTGGAATCACTTTGATGCTGACTGAGAATTCCAGTTGATTGTGGCCCCCAGCAGGAAGGGATCACTTGAACTACAGTAGCTGAAGCTGCTGATTAGTTTGTAGCAGCAATCAGCTATGCCCCTGCTAGCTGATAGCTGTTCTCTCTGATGGACTTCAACCTGAGGTCAATGATAACATGGTTCCGTTATTAGGTATTTTATGTTTTTGCTAAACTCCTGAACCGTTGAGAGGGAAATAAGGATTTTTCTACAGTGGATTCCTTGGATGAAGCTGGGTCGACTGATGTGGCTGGTTGTATTTTTAATTCATGACCTATTGCACTCACAGTTGCAGGCCGTAACTTGTCTATTAACATTGGTAAACTAATACTAAAGTATAGTGAAATGTGATTCACCTCTACAGGGCTTTTTGGATTGTTTTACACATGGCTCACCACAATACGGTTTTTAGATTTCGTCCTTGGGCTTTTGGCCAACAGGCAGAGGAGAATTGAGCAGTGGAAGTCTCTAAAAAGCTTTACTTATTAATCATGATAATAACAAAAATAATACATTTATTTCATGTAGCACTTTTCAAAGTACTCAAAGACACTCTACAGGTTTAAAAGCATGATAATAAAAAAAAACATAGAAAAGAGACTGAATACATTCAAAGCAACGTTTTGAAAAGGTGAGTTTTGGTGAGTGTTTTGCAGGTTGTGAGGTCTGCACAGTCTCTGATGTGTTTGGGGAGGGAGTTCCAGACGGAGCTATCGGGAAGACTCTGTCACCCCAGGTTCAGTGCTTGGTCCTGTGTGGTGGAATGAGGAGGTTTGCATTGGAGTAAACTGAAAACAGGTGCCAGTAAACCCCAGTCCACATAACTGAGCCATCTCTTTGTTGACAGAATATTGGCAGCCTGGTCTTAAACTTTCTTAACTTTAATCAGTTCCTGTATGTCTGAGGTGAGGACTAAATCAGAGCAGTTTCTGAATCTTGGCTTGTTTGGAAACCACAATGGATGATTTAAAATCATGTAATAAGTGTTTTAGAGGCAGTGTGCCTGCCTTTTACTCCAGACAGTAAAACAGCAAATTACACTGCCATCTGTCTGAATCAGCTGTTAACAAGCTGTCAAGTAATGTTACAGCATTCTCACAGTTTTGGGTTCAATATGTTATCAGTTGTTATAACATCTTACTCAGTGTTCGAACTGCTGAAATGTCCATGTTATCCATATTTTGCATTTATTTTGAATGTAATCATATATTTTATGTTTGATACCAGCGTCACAGTTTGAATGAAAGGTTGAATCTTTGAAAGAATATCTTAGTATTTGGTATGTTCCCCTTTTGCTTTTAGTACAGGATGGACTTGAGCTTGCACGGATTCCACAAGTTTGTGTATAACCTGCTGACTCATATTATTCCAGCATGATTTGACATAACTCATCTCCTATCTTAGACCATGACAGGCCAATGCAACAAGCTATAAACATACAATCAAAGTTTATATGACAGGTCTGTTAGCAAACAGTTGCTTATTTCCACATCTAGACACAGAGCAACATGATCATTCATTTGACATTGAATTTGTGTCCACCCTGTACACACAGAAGTCCAAACTTCCATCTCATTTAAAGGTACAAGATAGATATAAGGTTTAGTCCTTGAGTCCTGCTACATCTATTAGGAGTATTGAGGATGAGTTCTGAACTCTATATAATTCAGCCGGTGATGGTGGTGTTCGCATACTTCACAAAAGAGTTCTCCTGATGTCTGAGGGTGTAGTCATGGGTGTACAGTGTGAACAGGATGGAGCTGAGCACACAGCCCTGTGGGACTTCTGTGTTGAGATCTAGCTTAGAGAAGGTGTGACTCCAATTTGGAAGTTCAATATCCAGTTGCAGAGCGTTGTACTCAGACCCAGAGTGTTTAGTTTTCCAGTCAGCTTCATGGGTGAGGTTGTGTTGAATGCTGAGCTGATGTCAACAAACAGTATCCTGATGTAGCTGCTCTTTTTTTCCAGGTGTGTGAAGACTGAGTGGAGGGCAGTAGATATGGCATCTTCTGTGGATCTGTTGGTTCTGAAAGCGTACTGGTGAGGGTCCAGGCTGACAGGGCTGTTGTCTTGAAGTTGTGCTGGAGAACCAGTTTCTCGAAGCACTTCATCAGGATGGCGGTGAGTGCCGCAGGGAGGTAGTCATTAAGATTAGATGCTGAATAATTCTTTGGTACTGGAACAATGAAGGCGGTGTTAGAGGCTATAGTCTCCTGTAAGAGTGAGATGTTATACATGCAAGTAATAACATCAGCTAGCTGATCGGCACATGCCAGGTATATTATCTAGACCAGCAGCCTTGTTTATATTCACTTTCAACAGGATTTTCCTCAAATCTGCTGTTGTTAGTGACTGGTCCTTAAGAGGTAGAGGGGACTTTACAGCTAAGTCTTTGTTGAGGAGCTCAGTCTTATACATGATGGGGGGCGCTGTGACATTTTGAATCACCTGCCACATATATTTAGTTTAGCGCTGTCTTTGGTCTCCACCAGTTCGTGAGAAAATTATATGTCTCTTCAGCAGCTTTGTTATGTTAACCATCCATCCTCTGTGGTGACATATGATATTTATTTGTGCAATTTTAAATTTAGATTATTAATATAAAGGGTTAGGGTTAGGGTATTAATATATATAACCCTAACCATAACCCATATATATATATATATATATATAGTAGTTTTACACATCTAGGAACATAGGGCTAATGTAGAAACAGTGGGGCCGCATACTGTATGTAAGATCACTGGACATTACTCATTTAAAAAAACAAAATAAAACATTGGTACACAATTCATAGCAGCTTTATGTAAATGTGAATGTGTCAAGAACATATATTGACCATGGAGTTACATATTGATTATGCATTTGCCCACTGTGAATAAAACTGCTTTTCCACTTGAAAGGCTCAGCTGGTTTCATACAGGATTACTGCTCAATGTGCACTGCTGGCAGTGTATAATCAACATTACATAGCACGCGTGTGTATGGATACAACACGTATAGCCAGTGTGAACAAGTCACCAGCTGACTAAGACTTTTGTTGGAGGGCAGTAAGATATAATGAGGTCATCAGAAACAAGAAATGGACTGAAATTCTGGTACACACATGAGTGTTTAATTTCAATAATCACAGCTGACTGATCTTTAACAAATCTTAATGATCCTTGAAACCTTAACTCTTTTTACTAACTTCTCTATTCATTCAGCGTTATGTCTGTTTTACATTAACTTCATCTTGTAACATAACCATATAGTGATTATAGATTACAGTCCAGCTCATTTTGGTGTAATGCAGATTAACTCTATATCAATAGCTCGTTGCTGTTGAGGGATCAGCCCCGAATAGATAATATAGACATTTATATCATCTTGTGTCTGGCTTGTCAGAGTGCTGTTAAACGATGGATGATATTAGCCTGAGGCTGGTTCAATACCTAATTTAACCTTCCTCTCTTCTGTCTTAAATGATATATCAATCAGGCATGGCCGTTGACTTGATTTACATTTCAAGAGCAGCAGACACAGACACACTGCTTAACAAAGAAAAAGTCTCAACTCAAATGCAGAAAGTTAGATTTTTTAAAATTGTACTTAAATATATATTTTTGGTTTTATTTTGGTCTGGCTGATTATTTAAAAATACTTAGATTTTTGAGATGATTTAATATATGTTTATTTTATGTCATAAAAAGAGCCAAAAAGCCAAAAGATAATTTACACCCCATCAGACCACTGAATTACCTATAATGACCATTGATTTCTGGCAGCAGTTTTCCAGACATTTAGTCATGGATGCCTAAGTGATTTCATAATCTTTTAGCTCTGCTGCTAGCAGTGATGCCAGTAACGCGTTACTTTTTTCAGTAACGAGTAATCTAATGCGTTAATATTTCCAAACCAGTAATCAGATTAAAGTTACTTATTCTAGTCACTGTGTGTTACTCTTATTTTTGTCATTTTACTTCGTAAAAATATATATTTTTGCTTTCTCCTTGTGTCTCGGGGAGTGATGTCACGTACGCCACGAGTCACGTTTTCAGCAAGAGGACAACTCAGGTGTTACACCACACAGCCACACAAAAACAACAATGGAGGGAGGAGAGAGATGCGCATTTTGGAGCTGGAAATACAGTCATTATTTTGAGTTCGTGTCAGCTAAAGATGAGAATATTAAGGTTAGTTGTACACTCTGTGCTGGTGACAAAGTACTATAAAGCTTAAAAAGCATGACATCAAATTTGAAGTCGCAGCACAGTTAAGTTTACAGAGCAAGTCCCACCAGGTGGTGTTAAGCAGAGAACTGCTAGCAAAGCCACGGCCTCGACGTCTGCAGGAAGTCCCCCAGCACCCAAACAACAAAAGCTGGACTTCGGTGTAAAACAAGTAAGTGGGGGAGAGTTGAAGAAGTTGGTCGGGCAATATGTTGTAGAGGAAATGCTTAAACACGCTTGATAAACAATATCCCCACTACTATCACTGCGGTGCTGCCTTCCTACCTTTTAAAAACAAGTAATCAGTAAACTAACTAAGTTACTTTTTAAAGGAGTAATCAGTAATCACTAATCGGATTACTTTTTCAAGGTAACTGTGGCAACACTGGCTGCTAGTCGTTATTTTAGTATATTAGTATTTAGCTCTTTTATGTAATGGACTTTCTTAACTGATAATATATACCTGAAGATCTTTTTCTAGAAATGTCAGTGTAAAGATTCTTGTGTTTTCCAGAATTCACTTGTATTTTATTATGCCACTTCATTTAAGTAATGCAAATTAACTTAACCTTGAACTTTTCTACAGCCTGTCCCCTTAAAAAAAATTCCATATACTCTAGGTCAACTGTGAAACCCATATTGACCTTTGTTGTTAGGCAGTGACCTCTTGCTGTTGTGATAAATATTACAGCAGCAAAGGAGGAGGTCATGTGAAGATAGTATAAAGAGCGACAGAGTCCACAGAGGGAGGAGGTCAGGAGTGGATTGTTGGGTCAAAGAAGCACAGGACTTTTATCCAGGAGGCCGCTGTTCCTCTCTAGCGTGAAAGCGACAGTCGAGGGTGAGTTATTTCAACTTACTGACAAATGTAACGTCACATCCTTCACGTGAATTATGTATGTAACATAGGTATGTTTATACATACACAAGTGATGTAGTTAGTTTGTGTTGTTTTCTACTATTGTGGGATTCCAACCAAAATTAATATATTAGTGCATTGTGAGAATCTTTTTACAGTATGGTTAAATAATATACCTGACAATATAGTATTTTACTGTCCACAAATCTCTTAAAAAGACAAAACCCAAAAGTTGATGTTGTTTTTTTTTTCTCTGACCAAAATAGCACTTACAAGATAATCCGTTTCTTTCATTTTTTTTTTTTTTTTTTTACGTATCTCTGTATGTTGATAAAGTACATACCCACTCTCCAGCAATCAAATGAGAAAGAATAACAGTGCGCTACAATGGATTTTGTCACCTCCATGGCTCATTGTTGCATGTAGTCTGAGGAACAAGATTCAAGATTAATAAAATGTTTAAATCACAAACGTTTAAATAAAAAACTCTGTGCTCTCCCCTAATGCTAGTTGTTTATTATAGTAGTCGGTCCGTTGGGCTGTTGTTCAACAGTGAAGCAATGCCTCAAAGCTGTATGCTCATTATTAAGTACATTAAAGGGGAGCAAAGGTTAGATTTTCTCAGTGCCTTACCCAGTCAATGGCCTGGAGCTGTTCATTCTTACCAGTTATGTTGCAATTGGCATCCCTGCATATTAGTTATGATTGACTAATTCTTTCTCATATAATGTCCTGACAACAGCGCCAAAAGATAAATGTTAGATTGATAACATGTTGGTGTGTTATACAAGAATTTGCTGTACCTTGACAGTGGGAAGGTAAAAGTTTGGTGAGATGCAGAAATATCAAAGGGACAAAGACAAAGTGAATATGAAATCTTGTTAAATCTGACTATCTCTTGGAATCACGTTAACGTGTGATAGACAAGAAAACAGTATCAAGAAGTCTATTCCAGAATATTGCTTCATTTGTTGATGCTTTTAGGGTAATTTCTTGTGTAACAGCAACCTGCATATTGTATAAACTTCTCTCAGAGACATGGTATTCCTCTGTTTTTTTCTGATTTAGACTCCACGTTTCCTCTAATCACCTGTAATGCAAAGGAGGACACCCGGTTCAGAGGGAATTTTCACAGTAATATATGAACGGCGAGACACAAATCAATTGCAGAGGGCAAATAGCTTTTTGATTAAGATTCCCTGGCTGCCTAATGAAGAAAGCTCTCTCTATATATCCCTTCTCCTCTGTAGGCTTATTGGAGGGAAAGTTAGAATCTATTAAAATGAAGAGCTCTTGTCTGGAGATGCGGCACGGTTAGTGGGAAACATGTAGACCTCTGGACGTGAAGGATGAAGCAAGGGAGGCATTACAGATGGATGGCAGGCAGTGGGTGTATTGATCGCACCCCAAAACTCATCAAGCCATTCCAAGAAAATGTCCAATGGATCCAACTACCAGTCCATTTGGCTCTCATGATACCCTGGGTGGCTAATGACAGATCTACAGCTATATGTCATAGAACCATAAGGCAGGCTGTGCCATTTGTCACCAACTCCTGTTGCAAACAGTTTTTCCCTCCACTAAGATACTGACACCATGTATCTGTAGTCATTGTGGCTATGAGATGATGTTGAGGCTGTGAAGTCAACAGAGAAATGAAGGTCAGGAAAGCTGCAGAAAAAAACAAAAACAAACCATTAGATGGCATATTGAAAATATGAGGCTCTGCGAAAACTTGCATATGCACAAACCACAACTTTCGTAGAGATGCATTTGATTTGTGTTGCACATGTGCAAGTGCTTTACAAGGAGATGAAATAGTGCAAAAATTAGATATCCACCAAATTCTAGCAACCACGATACCATGTCCCTTAAAGGTGCAATATGTAAGAATTTTAGATTAAAACTTGCCAAAACGTTAAATTATCAAAAGACCGTTAAGAGATAACAGTTTTGACAATATGACTAGATGTCTATCTACTGTGTCACAGAGATATTGAATTAAGAATGCTAACGTGCTAACTACAAGCTAGTGAGTACATCAAGGGAGGATAGTTCCTATAAAACTGTGGTCCGAGCTCCCGGCCTAGGCAGAATCAACTAATACTGTGTAATTAATTAAGCTGTTTGTTTGGAGTATGAATTCCACGGGTGGCCAATTTTTACATATTGCACCTTTAAATGGAACTGGCATTTTCCAAAGTAACAGAATGCAATGCATGATGATATAGGTTAGTGGCTTTATCGAGTCGCAACTGCTAACACTAATATAACTATGTCACTGCGAAATTGAACTTTGACCTTTTGGAAGTGTCATCATGCAGTTGATTAATTGGGATTGTCTTCGATATAATAAACTAATAAACTTCATAATTTTATCCTATCAGACATCTGTTATACATTTTTTTCAGAATAAGTGTTCAAATTCTTGAGTTATGACAAAAAACATGACCTTGAACTTTACAATTTGATGTTATTCTTGTAGTGCCCACTCAAAACACGCTGTTTCTGGTAATGTGAGGGTTTACAGCCTTAAGCCTCCTGAACTGCTCACAGACTCTTCAGACTGCACCAATGATATCAAATATGTTTCATATTTATCATTGAAAATCTGGAAGATGACATTGGTACTTTCCAATCGCGACAACAACAAACAATGAAAGAGGCGACCCAGAGCGACTGACTGTGTTTGCATGCAATGGTAGAAATTTTAGCCTGTTAAGCTAACCGTAGGTAGCATACTTCTGTTGACAGTAACTCAAAATCTCACCTCCAGCTCTCTCTGTGGAATAGACAACCTGTGTTGAACACTTCTCCCCACTCATCCGGACTCGTTTAACCTTCTGATGTTGAATATGGAACGCATATATTTATGTACAGTCGTGGTCAGAAGCTTACATACACTTACTGAAAAAAACATGTATGTTATGGTAGTTTTCAGTTCCAATGATTTCTATAGCTCTCATGTTTCTGTGATGAGTGAGTGGAGCACAGACTACCACTACTCTATACATACAGAAATTGTAATATTTGGTGATTTGGATAGCCATCTACAATCTTCTGGTGAATTTTTAACCACTCCTCTCAACAGAATTATTGATGTTCAACTAAATTTGTTAGCATCCTGGCACAGACCTATTTCTTCAGCACAGTCCAAATGTTCTCGTTGGGGTTCAAGTCAGGCCCTTCCAAAATTTCAATTCTCACCTGATTCAGCCATTCCTTTACCACTTTTTATGTATGTTTGGGATCATTGTCCTGTTGGAACACCAACACTGCACACAAGACTCAATTTTCTGGCTGATTATTTAAGGTTTTCCTAAAGAATTTGGAGATAATCTTTCTTCTTCATTATTCCATTTACTTTCTTTAGAGCAGCAGATCCACTGACAGCAAAAAAGGCCCACAGCATAATACTACCACCACCATGCTTGACAGTAGGTATGATGTTCTTGAGGGATTAAAGGCCTCAACTTCTCTCCTCCAAACATAGGTCAAAGTGTCAGAGTAATGGGAGTGAATTGGTCAGTAATCTTACTTCTTTTATTTCAAAACTAAATGTTTTCACTTTGGGATTTTCTAGTGAATTGATTTAAAGTAAAGAGGTACGTTTGCTGTTTTTCCCGAGGATCCTAGAACCTCTTCACCTTCCCCTGCATATCCTTGGACCCCACTTTGAGAACCGCTGGCGTATCCATCATCCACTCCATGTGTCCAGCAGTGCCTCTCCTCTCTGCTTGCCCTCTCTGGTTTCATAAGAGGCTTTCTGTGTCAGTGAATTTTCTGCACCCATGCTTCCCGTCCACACACTAACCCCAGGGGCGCAGCCTTGTTTTATGTATGTCCTCTCCCCGTTGCGAGGCCCATAAATGGTCTCTCAGTGGGGAGAATTGGGCCAGGACTGCCGCATGCCACTCACATGGGATGAGCAGGGCAGCTGAATGCCACTGATGGTCTGCCCTGAGCCTTGTTGACTGTGGCTGATTAACCCCCCCTCCCATTCCCTTTCCCCATGCTTGCTCCCTTCCTTAATATACTTTCACACACTGCACTCTCTGACTTCAGGAAACTGACTGTAAAACAGTGATTGCACGGGTCATGTACCCGCCAACTGCCTGGTTTTGAGAGCAGCAAACATCACCAATAAATCCATTATGACTCATACTAAGCCCGTGGAAAAGTTGAGTGCAAAAGAAATGTGGCAGGAGCCTGACATTCCTGATATCACTAGGGATACATTTTTGTTTGATATCCAGTCAGATGGCCCTGGGGTAAAAGGAATATTATACACAAACACTGCGGACAGTAGAATAATGTTTCTTCCCTCTGGTCTAAGTAGACTGAGAGGCAAAGGTCCTGTTTACTTTCTAGTTATTTTTATATAACCACGTTCACATGGATTCACTCATCATGGAACAAGACTAAAGGCTGTTTTATGCTCCCTTTATGTACGAAAATAGATACATCTGTTTCAAACAATGTAGCCGTCATCACCCACATACTCCATGTGCCCTTCATGATGGAATGGATGTTAAGTAAAACATCCTCTAGAGGGTCAAGGGTCTTACACCAACCTCCACTCTTCCTTTCCCACTGTCCAACTCACATATAATTTCCATCCAATGTCCTCCCCGCTGTTCTGCAGCAACTGTTTGTCAGTATCTTCTCACCAATTGGCAACCTCTCCTCAAACATGTCCGCAAATGTATATAACTTCTTCCTCTCGTCCTGCAGTCGGAGGCACTGCTCTGTTGGTTTGTATCCATATGTTTTCAGAAAACGTGGAGAAATGTGGACTAAATAAATGGAGAGTATAGACAGAAGTCTCTTTATATCTAATGTAGAGCATAAGTGAGCCATAGGGATGCTTTCACATTAAACCAGTTCGGTTTAGTTCAAAAGAACTTGGGTTGTTTTGCCTGTCTGGACTGGTGTGGCAGCTCTAAGTCAAGCTTGTGTCAAACAACTGAGCTGAGCCCACCTAATAAAGAGGGTTTTGGTGACCCATAAAAAGGCAGTACAATTACATGCATCTTTTTTTCTTTGATTGTTTATCATTATTCACAGACTGTGGTCGAGGGGACGAGGTGCAGGGGAAGAGAGGCAGAGAAGCACAGGTTAGCAGAATGAGGGGAAGTATCAAGGGAGCGGGAAAGGAGCTGATAGGCCGAGACAAACACTGAGCCCTGGGCAGGGATAACGAGGCTGACGCAGGGCAGGTATTGGAGGAAAATCAGGCTGGAGCACAGGAACACAGCAGGGAGACATGCAGCGACACAAAACTCCCCAAGACAGTAATGGCAGGACCATAATTGTGCTGAACTTTACCCGATGCGCATCAGTCTCACATAGCTTGGATGTACTCCTTGACCAGCCGTTCATAGCACTCCATCAACACAGAGGTGATTGCCAGTGGGCAGTAGTCTTTCAGGCAGGTTGGTATGCTTTCCTGGGCACGTGGTGGACTTCTTGAAGGAGATGGATCTTACTGACCTAACCAGGGACATGATCAATGTCATTATGAACACCATCCAGTCATTTAACTCATTTGCTCAAGATTCATTAGCACGGACCACGAGGAGGATGGGTTTAAAATCTGTCATAGCTCTTCTGGGATTCCCCCTTAGAATTATAGCTCCACTTTCTTCCCCTTGTCCCCTTTTTGCCTCTTTTACTGCTCTTCTTACAAAGTAGGCTGCAGCTTTATAATTGCCCATGTTTCAAGACTGCAGCCCAACGTTTGCAGCTGCGGTGTGTGTTTATGGCCGATGGCCGTGGTACTTGTTGGTGGTTTCTGGTTGTGGAATGATTTAACTGTAGTTTTTGGGTACTGCTGCTTTTGTTACCAGAGGATCCATTGATGTCTTTAGTGACATCAACAAGTGACCACGTTTCGACCTCACATCACGGGGGCCATGTGTCGTAATTTGTTCAAATACTTTGATGGCTGCATGGTTGTTCTTTCAGACCTAAAAAATACTTTTCTTAGGACGGCAGACAAAAATTATCCAACCATATCGAACATTTGCAGGTAGTTTTCACCTTGGCTGTATGTAGGGAGGTGAAGCATCCGCTAGTGGAACAAGCACAACCCTGTGTCTAATCATGTGAGCATTTTAAAATTAATGATAATAACATGCCACCAAGACACTAATTAGAATCAGTGAAATCAACTGTTGACACACTGTGTTTGTATTTGTTCTCTGGGGACTGGATCTAGTGACAATCAGAGCGACTGTGGGTGAAGGTACTTTATACAGCATATATTTTTAATTGATCATATGAGTTGGTGTCATTTACAATTCAAGATGTTCCTCATTCCCACATCATAAAAGCTTATAATGTAAGTGGCTTTACTGTATGTATGCTCAATTGTGCCGATTTGGCTTCTAGCAAGCAGCATAATTGCAACTAGATTAACACTTTGAAGTGTTTCTTAAAAAAAAAACAAAAAAACAAAAAACTGAAGATCAAGCTCCAAATGGCTCCCCATTCATTTTGCTGAAAGTGGCTCATTAGGTACACTCGCCGCCTCTTTGGGTCCATACGGCATGAGCATTAAAGCTCCTATCTATTTGAGTCGGCTGAGATGTAGCTGCGACAATTTAACTGTCAGGGTTTTCTGCAAGGAATTAAAGCAAGGCACAGCCTGAAATAAAGGTCCCTGCTTAATGTCAGAATACATTATTATTCACTTTTACAAAATATTAAGCTTCAGGGGAAAGAGAAGAGGTGCTGTATCACACAGCAAAGGCCACATATTTAATGAGAACGACTTGTTAACAGTGTCATCTGGAATCAAAATTGGAGCCGGAGATGAAAGGAGATGACATGCATTATGATACATTGCTGTTTCCGCTCAGCAATTAGTGTTTTTAACTAGATTGTTGTAAGTAAAAGATTAGATGTAGCCTTCCATCATTTCTCCTTGTCTTTGTATTGTGGCTATTGTTGCTTACTCAAATTCAGCTAGGTATTAATACAAAAAAGGCAAAATACACACATTAGACAAAGTATTTATTCATAAAATCTGTGTAAGATTGTGCACGTATACCTGTATATCTGGCTATATCATGCTTATAGTTCGACTTGATTATGTGGTTGAAATGTAGGAGTTAACAGTAAAGGGAGCGACTAACAGCATATTCCCCATATATATTGCATTTAGCGGACTCTTTTATCCAAAGTGACTTACAATCTTTGAACCTCCAATAAACGACCCCCCCCCCCCAAAAAAAAAACAAAAACAAAATTAAAAATCAAGCAGGTACGTCAACTCCAGAATGTCATGTCTCCTCTCGCTTCAGGTCATGCTCCAGTTTTTCTCGTCTCCTTGTCTTGTCGTTCTGTTTTCTGTATCACTGTAGTGTCTAATTCTCCTCTCGTTACAGATCCCTTCCTGTCCCTGCATGTTCTCCCGCTGTTGTGAGTTTCTGCCCCTCCCTGATGTGCTACACCTGTGTCTCATTATCCCCACATCCCTTGTGTATAAACCTGCATGCTCCCCGTCTTCTGTGCCAGTGCATTATTGTCTTCTGAGCAGTCGTTCCAGCTTTTCTCCTAGTGACAGCCTTCCTAGCCTTTTTTTTATAACTCTGTTTTTGATGCTGACTTTTGCCTCTGCCTAATCCTTCTCTGTTGTTTGCTGAGCTGACTGATCTCCTGTGTACCAAACCTGTCTTCAGTAAAGACTCTTTGCCTTTTAAACTGAACTGTCTTGAGTCGGCATTTGGGTCCTGATCTAGTGTGTCAGACCTTGTCACAGAGAATATGCTGACCTGCTTTGAGTACTGCATTTGTTCTCGGTAGAGCGCATACCTCCACAAAGGCCCAACAGTCCCCTTTAAAGGTGCAGTTGGTAACTTGAAGGAGAGAGAGGACTTAGCATTAAATTTGAACAAGTACAACTTTCAGATCCCTCCCCCTCCCTCTCCGCTGCTCTCCTGCCCTGCCTCCAAAGTCCCTCCCCGAGAGGAGGCAGCCGTGCACGCGACGCACGCGACCTGTGCACGCGACTGAAGAGGCCAGGTAAACAACATGGCACAATGAATCGGTAGTAACACGAGCTACACTCCACACAGCGAGATATAAAAACGCTTTACCTTACCTAGAAACTTGTTCCTCAATTATTTGCATGTTTATTTAGCAATAAAGTTTAATTTTGTGATAAAAATAACGTTCGGAAAGGGTAGTACTTAGCTTAGGACATCAGTCACACCAGTAAATTAGCAGCTCATTTACATTTGTCGCTTTGCAAAATGTGACATTTTTATTTGATATTGTTAGTTTTGAGACTGAGACACTGGGCTCAGATGAAGACTACACCCCAGCAGCTGCTTCTACGAGCACGGGTAGACGAGGGAGCCGTGGCCGAGGTGGATAAGGCCGAGGCCGGGACCGTGGACGCCGGGGCAGAGGGGGTCGCGTGGGACAAACACCCGATAACCTCCGTGCAGATGACACTGCTCGAGTCAGACATTTGAGATTGCAGAGGATTGCATTTGAAGGTCTAAGTATTAATAGTCTGTTTCTAAACACAAACAACTGTCATTGTATCTCAGGTAATAGTTGTTTTACTAATATATACTTTATCTTCTGGATGTACATCAGGAACGCCACATATCGAGCAAACTTTGACACAGGACCCCAGCCTCATCTGTAATGTCCTCAGCCACTCAGCCCCTGCTGCTGCTCCAACAGCACCTCCTGTCCAGCTTCAGCCCAGAGATGCAGGGAAAGGCCCACTGTTGTAGAGCAAATGCTGCAACCAACAGCCTGAGATGTGCATTTGCATTTTTGAGTGTTGTGCAATACTGTACATAGATTTCTCTTTTTGTTATATTGGTCAAAATTTACAAATCAAAATATTTGTGATTTCATTATTTATCTAATAAAGTTTCTTTCTAAAAGGATTTGTTTCTAACTGCATAAATGTAAAAACACACATAGCACTTTACCTTATTTTATTGAAATACCCTTTGGACTTGTTTAAAAAACTAACCTTCATATAAGAAATTGGAATCACTGTGTCTGGGTCTAGGCATGCATGTCTCAAAAGCAAATATGCTTATCAAAAACACGTAATAACTCTATAAATATTGTCAGGCTTTATTTTTCAAAGTAATATAACAATGTAGGTTGTATGCAGAGTAACAATGCAGTTGTCAGTCAAGGTGAACATAAACTTTTATTTTTGCTGGAAGAGTCTTTATTCTTCAAAGTGCAACAGCATGCCTCGATGTCTGTGGCAATCTCTGACCTGTGGAAAGAGAATAAAGAACTGGATGTAATATACACACACATTTAGGAAGAGTCAGAAGAGAGAACAGTCTATAGTTACATGGGTTTTATTTCAACAAAGTTATTACATTGAAAATTTGAAACAGTCAAAATGATGCCTTGGTTGTTCTAGTGTGAAATTTTGAGTTTGGTCTTGCCAGATGAGGCCTGACTTGTTTTTAAATACATTATTGTGCCTTTTACATTTTTCAGTAACCGTCAGGGAGGCAGTATCTAGCTGTGACAGCTTGAACACAACTGGCCACAGTCTGAATAATAACAGCTAACTAGCATCCTGATTATGATCGTGTTTTTGGGGTATCCTGGTTATGTTTTGTGCATGTAAACATGTTATCCCAGTTTTGAGAAACCAGGATACTGTTGCATGTAAAAACCTGATCCAGGTTTCTGAACATTCTTTGTTGGTACAGAACATAGTGGCTGAGATGGTAAAAATTAAGATAAACTTAATAACATTTATTATACTTATAACATACTCTATGGAGCCGTCAGGACTTCTCTTGGCAGGCCTGTGGACATGGTGGTTGAAGTCCAGATTCAGGCTTCATAGACTGGAGGGCTGAAACTGAACCCTTGCTGGCATACATCAGGATGTAGTTGACCTACACATTCAGTGGGAAATATCTGATTATAATTTCTTTCTGAACTGTACTCTAAGTGTACATGTACAAATAAAAACACTGAATAATCTTTGAGAAGCGACACACAAGGGAAATTAAACTGCATAATCATGCCTGGAATGCAAGAACTTGTGAACCTCCTTCAGCCATCCAGTGACATGGTGCAGAAGGCCAATCCACATGTCCTAAAGCAGAACAACAACAGGAACATAGAGTTTGAACTTAGAAATGCAGGCTAGTTTATTTCTCTGAGTTGGCTTTACTTGTACACCTAGTTCAGCTGTGAGCGCTCAGAAACGTTACACATAATCATGAGGACAAAACAAAGCCGGTAAGCCTGCCAGGTCACTTCATAACGTTACAGGTATTTTCTGTTACTCTCTAATAAAACAACGCCAACCAGTAACGATAGCATTAGCATCGGAAACAAGCTAACGTTAGCATTAGCTTCGGAAACAAGCTAACATTAGCCCGACTGCAACATCACAGTAACATCACATGCACTACGGTAACAATTAGAATTAGCTTTTTAGCCCGGCCTAAAATCAAATCAAACATTGTGTAAGTCAAGCAGGAATAATTACCTGTCAAGCAGAAAAGTCGCCAACTCTGCGTCGGTTTTGAATCCTGACTAATGACTAATTCTTTCTTGTGTGCTTTTTTCTTCTGGCTTCTTCTTTTTACTCGTGTATGCTGTTGTTGGTAACGGAGGTATCGTAGTTGTGTCCTCACTGATGGTTGTTGCTCCGCCATTACTTTCTCTGGACTCCAGAAGCCGCTCTCCTAGATATGAGCTTGACCGAGCTGAGCTGAGGAGGAAGGGGGCGGGAGCTGTCCGCAGCGTGTGCGCGCAATGATCGACAGCTGTCAGACAGTCCATCAAACACCATCTTGGCTCTGATTGGTTCTTGTTGACCGGTCGCGGTGGATTCTGACAATTTGCAGTAGGAGCAGTAGGCGGGACTTAATGAGCCTGTTTTTTTTGCAGATTACTAGTTTCATGTAATGCTGTCTTTACGTAGTGACAGTTTTGACAAATGTGATAAAAAGTCACTTTTACAAGAGTTACCAACTGCACCTTTAAAGCCGGTAAGCCCTAATCCAATATCAAATGAAACACAAATATTTATGGTTTAGTACAATTTGATGTGAAACCAGATAACAATCCAGATAACACCTAATTATGGCAGATTTTTTTTTCATCAAAACCCATACATTATTCCCTAAGAAATTGACAAAACTGTCAGAAAGCACTTTATCTCACAATCTTAATGAGGATGAGAAAAATATCCTGGACCCCTCTCTTTTATCTGGATCTACACCAGAGGCTAATGGGGTCTACTCTGTGCCCAGACCCATCCTCCATCCAAGTTATTAACAGTTTAGTAGTTTTTGTGTAATCCTGCTGAAAAACCAACCAACCAACCAACCAACCAACAAACAGATACAAACAAAGACATAATCTCCTTGGCAGAGGTAAAGATAAGGGACAGAATAAGATATTTCCTTTTTTGGGGGGTGGGGGGGGGCTTGGGTGCAGTCTGAGATTCCAGTCCGCATATGAATAGTTTCTGCTGTATTGCTGTGCATAGGCTCATTCCACCATTGTAGAATCAAGACAGCAAATTGTTGTGATTTTGTTTGGTGGTAACTGCTGAAAAAGGCATGCTGTAATATCTTTGTTTGTAATATCCTGAGGGACATGCACAATATTAAGCATTCTATATTTACAATATTGATGAGACATATGCCCACTACTGCTCTAATTAAAGGGCCACTATACAGTTACAGAGTGGACATACTTTAATATTTACAATATTGGGGGTAAATTGATGGAAAACTGTATATATTATCTGATATTTGTAGTTATTTATTATTATATATATTTTGTTTCCATAACTGACTAAACAAGTTGTTCTCAGACATTCCCACTCCCAGAACAAAAGTGGTGGGGTCCGCCAAATACAAACAAAGTAAAACAGTACGAAATTGTGTTGTTCTTTAAGATCAGTTTGTTTATTCAGTTTGTTCAGGCAGAAAAAATCCAGTGAAGTTCTTTCCCTTCTGATTTAAATTTCTTCCCCAAAACTACTCACTTCAATATGAGTGTGTTTCGGGAAACTAGGTTGTGTTTGGGTAAAATATAAAAAAATTACTTCTTCAAAACTCTTAACAAGTAAAAATGCTCGTAGTTAGAAAAATAGGAAAGTCTCCTGAGAAGCAGCCATTTTCAATTGAGGCTTTATTGCTTTGGCACTCCCATATTCCTGGTGGGTTTACAACCACCCACAGACCTGCCTGCTAAACTTAAGTGGACTAATAACCCTCCATACAGCAGACCCAGCGGCAAGTAGCTTCAGGAGTGAAGATTCCTTCAAAAAGAAAAAAGAATATGTAGGCCAAAACTAACGCTGCTAAAAAATAGATGGCAGGGGAAAAAAACACTTCTGTGGGCCTCAGTGAATACTGAATAGTCCATCTCCAGTCTCTGCATTTCCTTTGTATAGAAACTGATGGGGTCAGTGCAGACTGCTTTGAACCATAAGCACAGTCTAGATTTAACAGTCAGGTAAATCCCACTGAGGCATCAGATCAAAGTGTCAGATGACAGCACTCTATTTAGACTGTGCAGCAGCCAAATGTTCCACTTGTTCCTGAACTCGCACAGTTTGATCCCAATATTTTGTACATTGTAAACACATGTGATTTGCAATTGTGCTCCAAATGATTTCTGGCCCATTATCAGACGTTTACTCTAAGAACATTGCAAATGGTGTTCAAATGTTATCTTTAAAAAGATTTCAAGTACATTTTTGTTAAGATTTAACAAATCTTGACAAATCAAGCAAAAGGCAGGAAACTCAGGAATACAATAATTACAGAGTGTACACTCAACAGTCAAGCCAAAGACAAGGAAGTCAAGTCCAAGGTGAGTTATAACAAGAAGGCAAAACAGAAAATGTGAAATAAAAAGTTCAAATGAGTTATTATCAGTAAAAGGAATACAAGTGATAAAAACAGGCACAATCACAGAAAAGTAAGGGAGGGAGGAGAAAGAAAAGTTAATTAAATACAATAGAATGAAAATAGATAATACATTTTAAAAAGTAAATGCAAAAATAGGAACAAATAAAAGAGTAAAACAATAAAGGGCGGTTAGATAACGACATCACATCCAAAGGAATTAAGAATTGAGAACCCTTAAGAGCCAGACCATTGTCACCTTAGTCTCGACTTTGGAACCATTCGAGGGGTCCCATCCGATGATCTAAGGCTGCAAATAAGATCACATGGGGTCGGCATTTCTATTATGTGACTAAGAGCAAGACCCAGATGAGCTTTAAAAGTAATCAGTAAAATCAATTCTAAAATGGACAGGGAGACAGTGACAACTTTGAAAATATGGAGTCCACACAAAGCCAGAATGTTTTCTGTGTCTGTTAATACAGTGCTTGTTTTTTTATGCCATTTCACATAAAACTACAATTAAAACCTCACAGTTGTATGCCTCTGTGCACCAGCTAAGTTGCTGTTCCTGAGCTATGGTGTTTACTAATGGCCAGAACAATATGTGCATGATATGATGATGTCACAGTGAAATTCACCTTTGACCTTTTGAATATAAAGAATGGGCAAAGATGGACAGACAACCCAAAAACATGGCCTCAAACCAAGGCTGGTGCAAAGGCACAAAAATCAAGATGCTCTCTTTTCTTTGTAAAAAACATAAAAAAATATACCATTTTGTCAGTTATTATTTACCAAATAAAGACTCCTATACATTTTTTAATTAATGTTTTAGTTTATTTTTTCAGGAACAGTACAAATCAGTTTCTTTTGTATAACATGCAAAGCAATATGGATGCTGAGGAAGAGCAGGAAGACGATGCAGGGCCATTAGAACAGGTGTCAGACCGGGCAGCAAGTGCAAGAGAGTGTGGTGCTGTTGCTCACAGGTCAGCCAAGGCAAAGCGGAGGAGCAGTGATAGTATGTTGGAGGAGTACTTGAGGAAGCCAACAGAAAGAAGGAGAGAGCACTGCAGAGAGATGACATCGCTCTGTTTCTTTTAAGCTATGCACCTGCAATGGAGCACTTGACCCAAAAAAGGCAATCCTGGGCTAAGCTTAAAATGCAGTTGTGTCATGAGGCAAAGGTCAGAGCTGTGTATTCTCAGCAATACCAACATTTTACTTTGCTGTAGTAAATATTTAAATGTTTATGTATTTCATATTTGGTTGTTTTAATCTGATACAGATGTCTCTCCTTTAATAAAGTAGTGGTGTTATGTTCCCTGTAGTCTCAGGTCCTGATTGGAGGTAGGTGGCTCTTTGTCACCTGGTTTCTCATCATCTGGATCCTCATTCCCATCAGCAGAATGCAGGAGGTTGTAGAGAATGCAAGTTGCCTCCACACTGTTGTCTGATTCATCAGGGCAGACTTGCAGTCCCCAACAGTCCCCCAGCATTGTGTGAGGGTGCCAAAACTGTTCTCTAAGACTCTGGAGAGGTGTAAGTTGAAAACCTGCATGTCCTCTTGAAGATGACACCCTGTATAGGGCCTGAGGGCCTAAGATTGAATTGTGAATGCCTCAGCAGCCACAACCACATACAGCACAGGTCCCAACTCTGGTACAAATGGTATATGAGATAGTGGCAAAAAATCACCTACCTGGAAGTCTTTGCCAAGATGGGAGTTTGCAAAGATGCCTTTATCGCTGTTGCTGCCAAAGCCTCCAATATCAACAACCAGTGACCCATAGTCCATCCACCAGGGCAAGACTACAGAGAAGCTGCTCTTATAATTGTGAAACAGTTATCCAGAGTTGGGAGGTGCCTGTCTAGTGCACCTAGACAATGTTGAAAGTTCCACCGCCCAAATTGTCTGGCAGTACGCATCCACAGAATTGTTTGGACATGGCATGTGAGCATCATTCAATTCTTCCCAAATGGAAAGTGATTTGATGTTAACACTGGATCTGTCCCTCATTCTAGTCTCTGGGCCCAGACACACCAAATTGACATAAAAGGCTGATGGTTGCACCTCCCCTGGTTGCCTATGTCTTGGCCAAGCTGCACCTGAACGCACCGCAGAGACTACAGATGGCAAATTACCGAAGAGGAAATGCCTCTCCATACCACCAGGTGGTGGTTGTCTGGATTCATCGTTCCAAAGTAAAACTGGTAGACTATATACAAACTAATTTTGATAATAAAGCACAATTTTGAGACCACTCTTGATAATATGGCCACTTCTACTCAAGAATATGTCTAACAAATGGCAACTAGTGAGGGGAGAGATGTTAAAAATAAGGAGTGACTGCACTAAATTGGTGAAATATTGTTTACTTCGATGACAAGCTCAAAGAGCTTTCCTTTTCTTATTCCTCCTCTCTTCTCTTTCTCCTCTCATCCACAGATTCTCTTAGCTGAATACCCAATCACCATACACCACCTACACATAGAGGCAAAAATAATCTTCATATTTCGCCCCTTAACATTAAATTTCAAGTTCTGAAACCACTACCACAGCTTCACTGCCATCCCTAGAACAAACATGTCATTCACTACTGATTGTTTTTGGATATAACACAGTCTGCTAACCAGAGCCGGCCCGAGGCAAAAGTGAACTATGTGGCTGCTAATACTTTTTATTTATTTATTTATTTATTTTTTGCATATTAAATACATTAAACAAGTGACATAATGAATGAATGAATGAATGAATAATTCAAGACAAGATGATTCATTATACCTGCCTACAACTGCTACGTCTGCCAGCATTTGAGTCATGCGCATAAACTAGACGCCTCGCGTGCTTAAACAAAGCAAGGATGGATTACTGAATAAGCCTGAATGAACCAAGAGGTCAAGGGGCCCTGTAGCCCAAGTTGTTGCGTGGAGTCACTACTTCAAGAAATCAAAAAGCAAAATGCTATGAATCTGAACAATACAGGAAATCACATCTATTAAATTCAGAATTTCACCCATTCTCACACACTTTTGTACAAATAAGGTAGGGGGGATGTCCTTATGCATCTGTGCCCAGGGGGACAGTAGCTTATAATCCGTCACTGTATTAATACAGTTTATAATGTAACATTACAGTGTGACATCTGTGTCAATAATTGTCAAACACAGGTGACTCCACGGTGGCCCCAAATCAAATTCTGCTTAGGGCCCCCAAAAGGCTTGGAACAGCACTGCTGCTGACATGCATCAACAGAAATAATAATTGAGTCTGATTTCTATTATCAGAAAACCAAGAAAATACTAAATTTCTCTCTTTCAGTCAGTGATTTTTCTCGAGAGAAAACACTGTGTGCAAATTGCGTAAATCTGTTTTTATTTTCT
The DNA here is from genome assembly GCA_963678695.2 of Diplodus puntazzo. Taxonomy (NCBI): domain Eukaryota; kingdom Metazoa; phylum Chordata; class Actinopteri; order Spariformes; family Sparidae; genus Diplodus; species Diplodus puntazzo. The sequence continues at coordinate 15,746,693 of OZ023178.1, forward strand.
TTATTTAAATTTTTATGGGTCCTTAATTTCACAATGGTTTTTCATTAAAGTTCTGGAAAGACTTATGACATTTAATCCTAAGAATCCAAGATATCATTCAATTATTCATTCAATCTTCGCAACATTTTTGTCTGTTCAGTTGACCTGCTGTGCACCTACTCAAAGATGATCTGGCTTACAGAAGCAATTCATTGCAATGAAATAACTGGAACCAATTTAACACTCTCTCCATTATCCCTATAATTCCAACCAAATTACATGGTTCATTCTAGGAAACTCTCCAGGAAGAAGGTTTGAAAAATGACATAAAATAAAGCATTACTGTTCAGACTCATGCAATAAAAAGAGAGAAACTCTGCAGGTAAATCCACTCTCCCTTTTTTATCTGGGTTGTGGAGCTGTGTCAGTGATTTGTACTGGAGTGTGTGTGTGTGTGTGTGTGTGTGTGTGTGTGCGTGTGTGTGTGTGTGTGTGTGAGATGACTCCACAGTGGAGGTCAGCAGGGCAGCGCTGTAAACTCAGCATCGTCCTCCTTCAGCAGCAGGCCCCTTCCAGCTCTTTAATACATGCCTGAAAAGCTCTCCAAACGCTCTGGCGGGGGTGGAAAACAGTGTTTGCATGGAGAGGCAGTGGAAATGAATTCAAGGCCAACTGTAAAATCAGAAGGAGTTTCCATCAACCATGCAAATGAGAAGGCAAACCTCTGTAAAAGCTGAACTGTTGCTGAACTAGTGTTCCACCTAGAAGCATCATTTCTCTCTCCTAGAATCTTAGACTTCACTTAATTTGCCCTCATGACCCTGAAACTACACCCTGAGGATCTGGCATCTGTGTTAACTTCATAGTTAAAACTAAAATTAGATATTTTAAGTGAAAATGAAGACAGATATGACAAAATCTAAAGCAATCTCTTCTTAATTTCAAGGTCTGTCTACTACTATTTCATATACAATTACTCATTTATTTTTTCATTAATCCTACCACGCTGACAGAGGAGGAAACATACAAATCTAAATGAGGCCCATTTGATGATGAATGTTGAATATATGTTTTATTATCCCTCAAAAAGTGTTAGTCATTATTCTAAAGACTGTCCAACCAGAAGGAATGACTCCACCAGTCATTAGAGAAATTGTCCATGACCATTCCTGTGGCCCACTGTCCCAACAAGGCTCTTCTGACCTAGTCATGCCTCCACCACCTGCATCTCTCTGGCAGCACTCCACAATCTGCCTGTTCGAACCTTGATGCAAACTGCTGCTACTTGGGGTCCCTTGAAGTCTCTGTACTCCATTGTTCTTCTTGTCCGTGTCAGCACCAGTAATGCCAGACTTTTTCCAGTAATGAGTAATCTAACTCGTTAATCTTTCCAAAGCGCGAGGACAACTCACGTGTTAGACCATGCAGCGACACAAACACAAACAATGGAGGGAGGAGAAAAAATGCGCGTTTTGTAGCTGGAATACAGTCATCATTTTGAGTTCGTGTCAGCTAAAGATGAGGATATTAAGGTTCGTTGTACACTCTCTGCTGGTGACAAAGTACGAAGTAAGCTGGACTTCGGTGGAAAACAAGTAAGCAGGGGAGAGTTGAAGAAGTTGGTCACGCAGTATGTTGTAGAGGAAATGCTGTTGACTCGCCCTTGTGTCGTACCATAATAAACACGATTCCACTACTGTCAATGCCGTACTGCCTCACAGAACATCTTTTTCTTCCTACCTGGAGAAGGACAGAAATCTGAAGGCCACACTGAATGTTTATGGGGGGGGGGGGTCGCTACCTGCTGAATGTAACTAATAAAGCAACTTGTAATCTAACTTGAAGGAGGAGTCAGTAATCAGTAGTCAGATTACTTTTTTAAAGGTAACTGTGGCAACATTGGTCACCACAAACTCTTCTGAGAGGAAACTGAAAGGGGGCTGTAGGGGGTTTGTGGACCCGTACAGAGCAGCACTGCTTAGGCTCCTTGGCAAGCCAAGCCACTTTCACAGATGGCTATCGATCTTGTTCTCCAGAGTTTCCATAGTTGACAAAGGGCAGGGGCCATAAAACCCTGGTCAGAATGGCAATCTGGTATATCAAAACCTTGAAAGGACCAGGCAACCCAGACTTGTCAATCCTAGGAAGTCAGGCTTAAAGGTCTCTGCAGGTTTTGTGGATGGCAACGGTGTCCTCAAGGCGGCAGTCAAAGAGTTTCCCTGGGCTCAGACCGGAGACAGATCACTCTTGTTGGTTGCTGGAGGCCATGTGATATACTGGTGAACTGCTTTGCATGGAGTCTGGGGCACAGGTGCACAGAGGTGCTGGGCTCTGTGGGGTGAGTCCTGGCTGTGCTCCTCATGCGTCCCGCCAGGAACTGGTCCTGTGCGTTGCACCTATTTTGCTCCTTGTCCAAGCACTTAATTCTGGCCTGATGGAATTTAAGGCTGGGTGGATTCTTGCACTCTTCGCGGCAGATGCATCTTGTGTTCATCGTCGTCTGGCAGTTTGCATGGGTTGAAGTTCTTGGGTCAGTCCTGTTGAGGATCTCATTCTCCCCGCCTCTTGGGATCCCCTGGGGGAATATTTAGGAAGGTAGCTTGGGTTGGTTTTCTCAAGCTAGGTTGCTAGCCCAACCTGCCCAGGTTGCTGTCTTCCTGTGCTGTCAACTGACTCTCCATGAGTCACCGAGTCACCACTCTGTTCTTTGTTGTAATCTGGTCTCTTCCCAGATGTCACTGGTTGTCCCAAAAATTTAGGTTGGTGGATGCACGGGGATGCATCCTCAGTTAATGCATCACCTGTTAAGGTGATGCAAGAAAATGATTGAGGTCACAGTTAAAATAATCCAACAGACTTCTCCAGTGTCAGTCATATGCTTCAGTGTTCCATCTGTATCATCATGCCCCGTACACCTTTTCTGTCCAGAGTCATAATTCACACGGTCAGAGATCCTCGTCAGGGATATGTAAACACTGGTTGCATAATACGTTTGAACATCAAATCCTGATATTTTTCCTTTGAAAACAGTCTCACAGTCTCACTCTGCAACCTGTTGGAAAATCAAAGCCTGAAGTCAAGTGAAAATCAAACTGAAATAGGAAAAATAATGTGTTTAAATCAATCCATTGTCAATGAATTAAAAGTACCTATTGGCCCATCAATTTAATTCAATTTAATTAATTAATTAATTAAATGTTTGTTTTTCAATTGTATTGTTATTAAGTTTCCGGCTCCTCAGAGGCAAGTAGAGTTGGCAAAACTACTCTAATACTAAAATTCTCTATTACTTGAAGAGAAAGTAGTCATCAAAACAACTAGTAGTAGAGTAAAAGATTTATATTGAAAAAAGAAGAAGTTAACCATAAGTATGAGAAAAAAGAAAACTGCTGGCACACTAGTGTCTTTTTTACCACTTTGTCTATTTGCTGTGGATATGACTGAGAGCCTTTCAACCACAGATGGTCTTCTTCGGGAGGGTACGCCTGTGTGGACAGTTAGTGAGTGATGAATCATCACATCATCTCCTCATCATAGATAATCTGTTCCGTACAGCAGGTCAGAATTCCCAGTCTGTGTCTTTTAAGTGTGATCACAACATTCCAAAAATTATACTCTATTAGTACAGCACCATGTAAAGACACTTTTTAAACATGTTATGAATATAAAACATGATTCATACAGAGAAGTCTGATTCATGATTATAATAAAGAAATTATGATCTACTTAAACAGTTTTAATATAAAGGAATTGTTTCTTCTCATTACATTAATTGTTTTAATTAATATAAAAAATATTTAACAGAATATTACAAAATTCTGAATGTATTAAAATTCATATCAATGTAAAAGACCTGATAAAGTCCATTGTCTCTTATTTTTCTCCAAAATATATTTATGCCACTGGAAAAAAACTGATCCTGAAATTCTCATTCAGGACTCATGTTGTAGGAATACCCAGTTTACATATCCAAAAAATTATTAATGAAGTTATTACCACTTACAAAAGTATGATTTGTGTATTTAATTCCTCTCCTTAATTCCTCTTCCTTGAATGTTTTTAGGCACATTCAATTTTGTATAGAGAGGCAGTTCTGTTTAGATAAAGCCATAGTGAAGTTATGGCAGCTACTGGCCTGATGCTATTTCTTTTGTGCTGTGAGGCTTTTATCTACACTCAACAACAATATAAAAAACAAGTATTGTTTTTCCTCCCATTTTTATGAACACGAAATAATCATTTTGAGCACAAAGCGTCTAAAATCCATGTCAGTGAGCACTTCTTTGCCGAGATAATCCACCCACCTGACAGGAGCGGTATATCAAGATGCTGATTAAACAGCATCATTAGTGCACAGGTGTGCCTCAGACTGATCACAACAACAGACCACACTAAAATGTGCAGTTTTATTACACAACACAATCCCACAGGCAAGAGAGGACTTTTTATTTCACTGTTAAACGGGTACAAGGTAATTTATTAGTCATTACACAACACAGGCTTGTATAATGAAATGAAAGTTTGTAAACTCCTTCATGCTATGCACATTACAGAACATGTGTACAGTTATTAATATGGAAATATACATAAACATGTGGCGCATCTTTTGAATCTGCGTCAGGGAGTATGGAATCAGCAGCAACGAGGTGGTGCTGATAACGTGGTCGGCATCTTCATATCAAAAGTATGACATCTGGGAAACGCTGTCCATCAGCTTTGACTGTGTGAGCGCCGAGCATCGATGTTATTATATAACACACATTCAGCCTCTCCTCATCCAGCTGTAGTTCTGCACTCTGCGGCTCGGGACACTGTCCGCTCGACGAGTGCAACAGCTTGATCCGAGATGTTATTGTGGAGAGTTTCTGTGGGCACAGCAGTCTCTGGTGTCATGTCAGTCTGAGTCCTGTTTGTCTGTCCTCAACTGTCTCCCACCACCTATTTACATAGACTACAATTCCCTCTCCTGCCTGCTCAAGCCTGCGGGTGTCAATGTTCAGATTTTTTAATAATAAATTCAACAAATATTACGTCTTGTTTGCTGACTTGCCGAGTACCAATTCCACCCTAAGCACCTTCACTTTGAGAGTTTCGGATTTCTCTGGTTTGAACAGACAACTCCATTTAAATGTAGATTTTCTACATATTATATGTGTGTTTAGACAGGTCTGGCGTACATATGGACGTAAGAATCAAAAGCCAGACACTACAGCAACAGCCCAGTGCTTTGGCTTGACAGCACTTAACACAACACCAAAATTTAAAAGGTGAAGCACACATCTCTGGGCCAGTGATGCTGCAACAAGAACTGCAGCTGAGGCCAGCAAGACAGCAACATAACGTCAAGCTCCTGAAGAAATGAAAGGCGCAACAACAGCCAAAGGCTAAAGATGTTTCAAACCAGAGTGGCATGGAGTGGCAGGAGAAGGAGAGGAGCAGCCGATCGAACAGAGGACACATCGCTAGAGACATGTTGTCTTAGTTTGGTGTGCCTGCCATTCACTCCTTGAGAAGATTTTGGAATCACATAAAAATCTGAATGTTCTCAACTTTTTAACGCAAGTAGTGGAGTCACACAGCTGGTCAATGTCACAACTCGTGCGCGCGGGCTCACTCCACGGGTGTAGCACACGGGCTGCTGGGGCCTGGAAAGGTGGACGGAATAGACAAAGCAATCTGCACCATTTGTGGGAAGAATGGGCAGGCAAGAAGAATCACAATGCGGCAAAATATTAAAAAAAAAGTTTGGGAACCCCTAAGATATTATCCTCAAGGTATTTAGTCATACAGATTGTATGACCTAGACACTTTTTTTTAACCACCTGCATAAATCTCACAATGGAAGAGTTATTTATATCTGGCATGAGCAATTATGAATTGAAAGACCCTCTCCTGCGCTCCCAAAAACCCTAGCCCTTTCCTGACCAACCCTCTCACCTAATTACTTTCATGCAGTCCCTTAGCCAAACGAGCGCCCTCAATAAGTCCTTCAAAACCCTAAATTCACTCCCATTGTTAAAAGCTGTGAAGCACCAAAGAGCTATTTTCTTTTAACACTTAACACAACAAATGTGGAGAAATATAGTGTCGGCTACAGGTGACTGCCTGAATACATAATCAGTCTCAGACTGTGCGTTATTCACTGAAGGAGGAATAACAGCCAGGTGTTGAACACATGTCCTTGTGGCTGTTACTGCGCTGCACTGCTCATGATTTCCCCACACACTGTTTGACTTTCAGGTTTAAATGAACTGGAAGCATCTAAAGTTGACGACTGAAGCAGAATAAACAGAAACAAATGAGTGTTGCGATAAGATGATTTTTTTTTGAGGGAATAATACCTTTCTCACGACAGCCACCAATCACAAAACAGGGAGGTTGTAGCCAATCAGCAATCATCCAGGATTACTTTTCTGCCAAGCAAATAATCCATCTTAATCCAACATGGCAGCTGTGTAACTGTGGCCTCCCACAATGCCACTTTCTGTCCAACAGATAGAGCTCTAATGCAGCTATAATGAACATTTGACATAGTTTGTTTCCTCACGGTGCTGACTCACACAGCCGGAGACATGCGTGATTACACAAACTAATGCCCACTGCTTATGATTTTATGTGATTAAACAAAATTCCTAAAACCAGGCGGTGAGAGCTGCAGCATCCACACCGCCTGCCAGCTACTAATGGGCTCTCAGTAACCGCGGCCAGTGAGTGCTGCGAGGTATGGCCTCTGTTTTACAGGTCAAGGGCATGGACTGGATTTGTTAATTTGATTTGATCGTGCATATAAAAGCTGAGAATGTGTATCAACAGTAAATGTATGCTTCATAAGACATTGTAAGGCTCTGTACGTGTACCATTATACAGTATATACTTGAAATTAAAATTGAACACTTCAGAATCTGTTTAATTAAAAAAAAAAATTATAGTGTGATATAAACCTTTTATTAGTTGTTCGTATACCGATTGTAAATGCAAAAATGCAGGACTGTAGTGAAGCGTTACTTCCATTCGACATAAACTGCTATTCTGAGGAAATGGTCCACAATACACTGTAAAAAGCAGTGACAATGACCTTTTCCAAAGTAGTTCCTGCCCACTAGGCCCTCACTAGTGTCACTACACATTGAGTCAACCTGAGCTGTAGAGGGTTCTCTACATCAAGGTGGAGGGTATAAATAGACATGCTCACCACTCGCCACTTGCCACCATGAAGTAAATCCTGTCACCATTGATAACTGAAGGTCGCCTTTCTCTCTTCAGCTGATGTATCACATACATGATTTTGGCACAGACTTTATTGGTTCCCAGAAGATGAAGCTTATGTCCTGTAGCCGCCACCATGAGGTTGAAACCAGTGCTGACCTGAATGCTCTGACGCTTCAAAGCTTTCACTGTTGCTATCATAGTCAATATCCTATTTTCATTTTAAAATCTCTAAAATCTGTGTCTCAATGGGGCACAGCAACAGCAACGTCTGAGTTAACAGTCTACGCAAGATACCTTAATTCTGGGGCACCATCGCTGCATCCTGGTTTTTAGTGCTGCCTAAGACAAATACGATTGGTTCAAAGAAATACGAACAAGAGAGGGCATGTCACAACCCAGAGACATGACATGTGAATTAACCTGCTTAACATCAGCATTTTAGTGCTTTCATTCTGATTGTGTTAGCATGTTGATGTTAGCAGTTAGCATTAAGACACACTGTGCCTACACCCTTACAGAACCACTAGCATGGATGTGGACTCCGACAGTCTTGTTGTATGTATTTATAGTTTATTTTAATCTATGTGTGTTGTCACTGAATTAATTAAGTTGAAGCAAGTGGCCCATGGAGACCGACTACTTACATAAAACAACAGCTGTACTATAATCTTTTCTGGGGGCCAGATCAATCATGAAGGTGGAGCGGCAGTGTCCTTTGCACTGCATTAAAGGACCACACTGACAAGAGGGGAAGGGAAAGCCATATGAACATGAATATTGTTCTTTCATGTTTGCTTTTTTCATTGCTACCTGCCCTTATGATTGTATTGTAAAGATCTTCTCTAACATGTTGTTATGTCACTGCAGGTTGAAAGGAGATGCTGCTAAGATAAACAGCTTTACCCGTGGGTTTAATTTGGTAGTGTCAGCAAGCATTGGCAATAACACTTGCTGTGCAAACAGATGGTGTGACATCATGTCAATACTAGCCTTTGAAGGTTTATTCAATCTAAAATTTCAGCTAAACATGTCAGAGTTGAAGAGTGAGAATTCTGAAAGTTGAAGGCAGAGATGCATTTCTTTACTGACAGCTCCCTCAGTGGACCATGATGTAACACAGCCATAAGACAGGCTGCGCTTCACGTTAGGAACAAGACAAGATATAGTCATAGACACACATACCTCGAAACAGATTCACTAGATTCTCAGACTTTTCGTATGCCAATGGGTCTTTGACTTGTGAAAGCAAGAGGTTCAGGCCTGTTATCTGAAAGCTGTCCAAAGGAATTCTGGGAAGAAAAGGAAGAAATAGACAGCGGCTTATAGGGAACTATAATGCACCTCTGGCATTAGGTACTGGATGTGTTCTCCAATGCTGAATGTACAGATTTTTAGTGAATTGGATGGATTCATAATATGGCATGATTTATAGGCTTATGAAAATGATAGTCATGTTTTGTTTTTTTTGTTTTTTATTCAATACATCTGTCAATCAGATGCTCTGATTTAAACCAATTGAGTGTTTCTGGACATGCATCTGATTTACTGAGAGCAAAAATACTGTATTTCTATATTGAACTGCAGAGGATGAGTAGAGGAGAACTGTTCACCTGATCTACCTCAGCTCCACCTTAGCTCCACTGATGTTGACATGTTTGTATGTCTTTGCCTCCTTTTTTCTGAATTCAACAATCAGCTCCTGGGTTTTGATTATGTTGAGCAGTAGATTGTTCTCTATTCACAACTCTGCAAGATAGCTGATTTCCTCCAGTTATTTACTATCACTACTATCATATTCCTTTGAAATTATGCCTTTGATGGTGGCGTCATCCACAAAATTCACAAGCGAGGTTTCTCCATTGCTTGGAGTGCAGTCGTGGGTGTAAAGTGTGAACAAGAGGGGGCTGAGCACACAGCCCTGGGAGGCCCCGGTATTGTGCACTAGAGTGGAGGACTTGTGACAGCCAGTCCGTACTGTCTGGGGTCTGTTTGTCAGGAAGTCCAATATTCAGTACCAGAGTGTTAAGTTTTCCAAAGTCTTTCATGATTCAGATCAGATTGCATTGAATGTTGAGATGATATCAACAAATAGCATGCTGGTGTAGGTGTCATTTTCAAGGTGTATGAAGACTGTGTGGAGGGGCAGTAGATATTGCATCCTCTGTTAATCTGATGGTTTTGAATGCATACTGGTGATGATGATGCAGGCTGGCAGGGATGTTGTCCACTTCATCATAATTAGGTGAGTACCAACCAAAGAGTCAATCTCCCCCTAGTCTTACTGGAGTCTTGTTCTCTGTTGCATTGGATCCTGGTCCACCCAACAACTGCAGTAGATTGACCTGGGAGCCAGGCCACTGTATAGATGTGGGCACTCTGATTTGAGTCACCGTAAGTCTTATTTTATCCATTTTATTGTTCTGTGACCGGGCATTGAGCGAGAGTAGGCTATAGAGGAATGGCCTTTGGTCCAGTGTGGGTTTATTTCTGATCCTAACTTTTCCCTCTCTTCCTGGGGTGATCATGCCACATAATGTTTGGTTCTGCTAGTCTGGCTTGTCAGTTGGGAGATGCCATTTCATTCATAATCCGTACGTGCTTCAGAAGTTAAAGTTAAAAAACAAACAATTAAAACAACAAGGCACCAGAGTTTAATGTAACAACAGGAGTGACATCTGCATATGACACTGTCACCATGGTCAAGAAAGCAAAATAAAGAAATGGCAATGACAACAAAGCTCGTACGAAAAGGCACTGCGACAGGACAGTTTTTTGAAAGGTGGAATCATGTGTACAACTATTGCAGCTAAACCAAATTCAGTTCAATATAGAATACAATTTGATTAAAATGCACAACAAACACCAGCTGCAGCACTGAAATATGCACTTCACCTTAGACCTTATGAGTTCCTGTACATATTGTGATCCATGACACCCCATCTGTCTGTCTGCCTGTTCGCTATGGCAGCTGCCATATAGGATTTGGATCAAAGCCCCGTTGGTCAGCGGATTGCCGCGAAATTTCCATGTTCTAAGGTCGGGGAGAAACTGTGGGCAGCATCAATCCAAATTCATGAGACTCATAGGTGACATGGGACGTCTGCGAGGTGCACTTCTCTGTTTGCAAAGCAAGGATCACTTTGAGGTCAAGGAGAAGGAAGGGTGGACACATCAATACAAACCAGAAATGGTGGAAATACCTCTGGCAATTCAAAATAGAGAAGTGGATAAAGAAGGAAAGAGAAAGATGAAGAATATGATCAAGGGTCAAAACACGGAAAGGGCTTACTGTATACCAAACATTTAGCAAACCCAGAACTTCTAAACTTATTAATATTCCTATTATGGTACAAATGACCTGACACCATACAAGCTTCACAAAAATACACAATACACATATATCCAGAAACAAATAAAAAGCTACAACATACTTTAAAATGTATATAAATCATATTCAAAATTCAAAAGTCCAATTTCTTAAATAAAAGTCAACTCTTACTCATTAGCCTACAACTACACAGCTCTAATGTTTTGTTACTGCATCTTACACGGTTGTGATGCCATCAGGTTTACAAAATCTGTCCATGGACAGATGAACAGGCATATGAACACCTGGGAAAGCACTCAAAATGGCTTCTGTTGTGTTTCCTGCTAGAATAGAACACACTCACACACACACACACACACACACACACACACACACACACACACACACACACACACACACTCAGTAGATGGAAACAATAGCAGCTGGTAATGAATACCAAGGTGTTTTAAGTTGGTCAAGAATTGTTGAGAGGCTAAACAGTGTGACCAGCACCTGACTGATTTCTACTGCTTTACTACTGGACCATGGCAGCTGGCAGCTGTTTGTGCCGTCTGCCTAACTACAAAATTCACTGAGAACTCTCTGTGGTCATTCTTTTCATTACTACAGGGTCTGTCTTACAACTGGCACAATGGGTGCCCAGTGCAAGTGTCACTGCTAGAGTGAGGCCGATGCAGTTGCCATTTCCTGCCCACCACCCACGTTGCATCCATAGCAAATGTACTTGCGCCCACCTGTGCATCCCTGGGCATGTTGGTCTTAAAGTGGGCTGTGATCAGGGCCCAGTGATGGTGCAGCAGCAGAAAGCGACAGTGCCATTGACCAACACAAAGCTGGTCTCAAGTTAAAGGCGCAGCGGTCATGTTCATGTTCATGTTATTCATGTTGATATTAAGACAGTAAGATGTGCCGACACAGGTGAGTACACTCTTATTTCATGATTAGGGATGCTACTTTGACTTATTTTTAACATTTCCATGCATGCAGTAATGTCATTGTACCAAAGCTAGCCATTCCATGGAATATTCTTGTACATTTTGAGTTAGATACCAATGATGGGAAACTACATGTGTGTGATATATGTATGAAGTATAGTATTACTGTCTGTATTTATCTCACCTGAGGAGAGAAGACTTCATTGGAAACTGGCTTATATCAAACAGCTAGAACACTTCTTCTGTTTTGTATCCGAGTGATTTTCAGACAGACTTTACACCTCCCTGTTATCTGCTTCTGTTTCTTGTTGTCTTGATGTAGTCAGCATGCAGTACCGCCATTTCCACAGCACTCGCTCCATTAGTACAACAGAGTAATGTCATCCTTGTTATGCTGCTGCTTTCACTTTTTTTTTTAACATTCATATTGTCCTCTCATTGATCCAGCCCAGTTGTTGTTTTTGTTTGCTGTTTTCCTGCTCAGTATTAAACCGCTTCCAGTGACTCAATACTTCCATCCCAGATGTTTCACATTAAGCCTTCCAAAGGACATATTCTCTCCCTTTGCTGAGTTTGATAGGCTCTTGAGGTGAAGCGACCAAAAGAGCTATTGTGTTTAACTGACAGTGGCTTAACAGCTATTATAAAAATGGAAAAGGAGAAGGTAAAGACTTTTATTATCTCTTTATTTGCTTATGCTATGGCCCAGTTGATGGATTTACATAATAGTTTGAGATATAGCTCACGCTGAATTTAACATGTTGGCTATTCCCACAGGTAGAGCCACCCATTTATGGTTTTTTCTTTTCTTCTATTTTCCGCTTCCTTCTTGATAAGGGAGCCGCCCTTAATGTAGCAACACCACTGGATATTATGTGAAACCTGGTCATTATTTCAATACCTTTTATTTGGATTGTGTATTAATTTTATTTTTGCAAATTGTACTGTACACTGTGATGGTTTGTACAATTTGTGTAACATTGTTTAAAGAGTGAAAACTGTTTCCTGATCTTTTTTGAAATGATAAGGAGTTATTTATTCATGCAGGGATTGTGTGGCAGCAATGTTAGAGCTGAGAGCAGTGTTTTTATTCTATTATAAGGTACTTTAAGACAGACAACTGTGTTTTCAGTTTCCGTATCCTTCAAATAAGCTTGTGAACTTTTTACCCAACACGTGTACATATTGCGTGGGAATTACATTACCAGGCGGGATAAGTTCACCCACAAACTTCTAGATTGTACACGCTGTTTAGGCTGGTTCTCTTTGCTTCTCAGTGGTTTCAGTGTCCTACTTTTGGATATGCTCATGTATTTACAGAAGCATCCTTCGTAAATGCCCTTCGGTTAGTAAAAAAAATCTTGTCCGCACAACCTTCATTTTACAAAATATCTCAGTACACGCGAGAATGCAAAAATGCTTTCGAATGGTGAAACAGGCATGCTTGGCCGAAATGTAAAAATCAGAGAAGAACATTCTGAGCAGGCTCAGTGAAATTTTACCCCTTTGGCAGTAATGACTTAAAAACAGTAGGAGCTAATTATTCATTTACAAAGTTATTTGACATCTATTCCCTTACCTTTTGAACACCTTTCTCTAACACCGTGAGGTGCTGTGTAGAAACCGAAAGCAGAAGGTCATCCATTAGTGTAGACAGACAACTAGATGGAGACACACCGAAACCAGAGTTTAAAAAAAAAAAATGCAGTGTGGATGACATTTTGAAGAAATCTCAGATTTCAGTGACCTTAAAAGCCGTTGTAGAGTGGAAGTATGGAAGGCCAAAACGCATAGAAACAACGGGAAGGCAAGACTAATAAGGGCCGAGTGAGACTGATAGGATGATCATAAAAGGAGGGAAAAACACAAAGACAGGAAGTGTAAAGCAAAACTCGAGACATCGAGACATGAGGATAAAACCTAAAATAGAAACGCAAATCCATGACTGAACATCATCCGAGTACCAAAATCAAAATCAGATTCACCATGAGGTGCAGGATTATCCAACTTGCATAATATAATTCTAACCCTATGTTTTTTGCAACACAATACTTTCTTTCCATCAGAGAGTTTATCCTTAATCCCCCTCACAACTACAACTACTGAACATGGTGAAGGCAGTCTCCACAACGTCAGCTCGTAAAACCAAAACCATGTGCGGGGCGAGATACAAGCAGAGTGAAGCCATCTGTTTCTTGTAACTTGGTTTAACTCACCCAGTCTCACAGAGTATCCGAATGTGGAATTTTCCTTTAAGGGCATCTTACAGACTGATGTCGTCAGACCTGGAGAGCGAAGTCTTACCTTTCCAGATTGTCCGGGGAAGACTCTGTGTGTTCAGAAAGCCTTAACTCCTAACACCACTGAGCAGCAGAGGAGTGACAGCCATTGATCACTGGCAGATCATGGTTGTTTTGCGAGGAGAGTCTGTAAAATGGTCCTGATTGGCCCTTTAAAGATTATGGCGAAAACAGACAGGCAGAAGAAGCCATCTGCTTCGTCTCTATTGCATCAACACAGACGTGTCAATTCCAATGTCGAGTTTTTGCGGAAGAGGCCTCGTCCTCGTCTTCACGTGTCAACACCGGAGAGCTGGCTGCTCCTGAAGAATCCCATTGTCATGCCTCAGCGGTCGCTTTACTGCCTTTATGTATCTGTTTGCAACCCCGAGGCGACAGGAATTGTCTGTGCTTAAACACAGAGGAAGAGAGGAGTCCTTGCTGTCTCAGATCTCCCCCTCTCCCCCCCATCTCTGTCTCACTGCATGTGGTTACTGCCACTGTTTGTCTAAATCATCAGAGGCGAGCATGTCCTCTGTGAAGTATTAAGCGCCACACTTCTTGCCCTCATCTTCTGTACGTCTACAGGTCTGACAGTCTCTTCATTCTGCAAGAGAGCACACGGCCACACACTCCACCCATCCATGCACACTCCATCGTTTCCATTCTGCACAGATCTGACGCTTCATGCTGAAAGTAGTGGTCTTTTGCGCTTTAGTCTAAATAATCCTGATGATGTCACAGTAGTGTCATCTGTGTTATTTAAGCTTGGACACATGCTGTGTTTTGCATACATGTACTCTATATACCAGCGATGATTATGTCACTGTCACCTTGCCTCGCCCATGACAACAACACAGTCTCATTTCATGACCTAATCACCAACAGCAATTAATAATAATGGCAATAAAACTACTTGGCGAGGTTTGGTAAAAGATCGTGGATTTGTCTCCACTAGCTGTTCACCTCACAGTCGACTTAGACCCTGGTGGACCCACCAGACGTCCCCGACTTCCTGCCAAGACAGAATTTTTGGCTCTTTGAATTGTGTCTGTCTTTTGTTCCTGTCACTATTGCCCCCTGCTGGCACTGCACCTTCATAAGCGAGTACTTTTCGTGCCTAAGGAGGCAAACGGCCCCCCTTAAATGACCTGACCTGATCTCTGGTGGGTTGGCAGGTCACATGCTTTGCCAGAGGACTGGGCTGAATATTTCTTAACTGCACAGTTTGAGCTTTTCAGTTAAATTATTTGACATTAAGTCAACGTATCATTTTCAACTTAAACTCAAGAGTACTGACACGGTTCTGAGTGAGTTAAATAGACTCTTAATTCTGACCTGACTTCATACTGACAATGTATCCTATTACACTGAATTAAAAAAGAAAAGAAATGGTGTTTTTATGAAATTGAGATTTAACGTCATATTATTGAATTATTGCCATATTTTATAACATTTTGGCAAAACTAATCTGGAATACAACTTTAGCAGATCTGCAACACTTCTACTAAGGCCTTCACTATGGCTCTACATCAGATGATGAAATTGTCAGTGACAGAGGAAAGGTCAAGTGTGTCATATTCAAACTTCCCCTGCCACACTTGTTGCAGGTGGATTTGTTGGACTGCTGAGTATTTGATTTGGCTTGGCCCAGGCAGCGGTGACATCCCCTCGTCAATCTCATGAAAGTCACCCAGTCATTCTGGGCCGAGCTGCTGACAGAAGCTGATATACACTTCAGAGGCGCGGAGGATACCCCCGACTGCTGAGGGTTATGATGTTGGGAGAGGGAATAAATGATGACGATATCAAAGGGAGGCCTGCCTTCTGTGGCGCTCTCTGCCCGCCTCAACTCAGGCTCTGACGCCACTGTTCAGTCGAGCTGTAGGCCTGTTTTCTCCAACGCGATGATGAGAAGCATGCGGGTCTGAAATTAACTTGACCTTGATATCACAAGGAATCCTATGAAACTTTAAAAGGTTTAGCATCGGTTTCCAGCCTTTAATCATTATCTAAATTTAAATGTAGACTGGTGAAGTGAAAGGATATCATCTGTGGATTATGAATATTCTTGTCCTTGCTTGCTTAAGATCAAATAAAACTTGTATGTGAATTACATACAAAGGCTTATATCTATAGATCTACATCTTAGAAAGGAGAAATCATTATAGGCGTTTGAAAAGATGAAAATGAAATGAAAATGAAAATTCTAGAAAAAACGTTGAGCATCCTAATGTCCTGGAGCCCCAAATACATATCAATGTGGGCTGCATTGAACTTGAACTTGAGGACTTGTATGACCTGTGTGTTGACATGTACAGAATAAGAGTTTTCTGATCCGTCCTCACTATGATTAAGGTTCACTCAAAATAAAAAATTATGCCTACAACGCAACACATCCTCCTACTGAAACAACTGAATAGGTCCGATTGACAGTGACTAACAAAACACCATGACTGTTGCAGCGTACCGGGGACATGTGTACCGTACCTTTGTCGTGCTACAGTTTGGTTTGGTATAGGTCAGAAAACTTGGTTAGGTCTTAGGCTATGTTACATACAGCTTGATAATGACAGTCTTGTTCAACCAAGATACAAGGTAAAAATATTGTCGTTTTTTAAATTACAAGGGTTTAAAGAAACAACACAAGTCTTGCTACATCTATTTTGGAAAATGGAGTGTTGAGGATGGTCTCATGACCAGTGTTGTGGGTAACGTGTTACACAGTAACGCGTTAGAGTACTCTAATGACTTTTTTCGTGTAACGTGTATTGAACGCGTTAGTTTCGTGTGTCAAGCAATCAGTAACTTTGTTATTTTTTTAAAAAAGTAATCCGTTATTTTAAGACTGTGGCTGGGGTGGATGTTGTCTTTTAGTATCCTATAGGGTCTGTGTAGACACCTTACTCCACTGATGTCTCTGATGCTCTGTAGATGGTACCAGTGATGTTCTGGTGGTTTTTATCACCCACCGTAGAGTCTTCCTGTGATCCTGAGCTGTGATGAACCATGCCAGTTCACAGTGTCTTTGCCCTTTTCTTCTAAAAATAAACCTTGGTTTGTTTTTCTCATGTGGGCAGACTATTAAAACGTTGACTTTCACTTTTATAATGACATGTAAATTTACACTCTAGTGTGTTGCTCTTTATATTGGAATTCCCGACTTCCTCCTTTGCTACTGTACTAATTACCACGGCTGAAAACAGGCGTTCACACCTGACCTGTACCAGGCTGCTAAAAGCTTTACATTAACTATTTTAATTACTTGTAAATTTCACATTTAATGTCACACACAATCTTTTTCTTTCATGTTGTGTCAGTGTGAATAAATTACGTCTTCATGACTGAATTGATGCACATTTACACATGGCATGCGTTTATTCAATTATTGCACGCATTAAGGGGATTTTACATAAACATATGTTTCACATGTTTAATATTCAGTTATTAAACATAAAAGCAATGCATTTCAAATTGGCTATTCCGTCTCTTATAATAAATCACGCATCACATATCACACATCTCGTGTAATTAATACACACCGACTTAACATGTGATTCGTTACATTGAACCCATGCAATAGAGGTAGAAAAAAAAGTAAATGGAAAATTATATTCAATATAAAAAAATACTACAGTTGATGTTTGAGGCAAATCATTTGTATTGTTTATTATTTTGTTGATCACCCAAAACAAACAAACAAACAAACAAACAAACAAAAACACTAAAACGACACATTGCCTCTGTCTGGGGTTGCAGGGACCCGTGCTGTAAAACCTTAAAGACAATTTTTATCTGCTCGATATCTGTCATTGGTGTTGAAAGGACTTTTTACTGCTTTGTGTGTGAGACGCAAAAGGGAACTCTCTCTTTCTCTCGTTTCAAAGACACAGATCACAGAGCTGTGTCTGCCAGCCCTGGTTGCTCTCACTTGTTTGGAGCATATACCAAAAAAAAAAAAGGAGCTCGCATTTCGTCACCTTCATCAAATGATCATCAGATGTGCCAGTCTGCGGGTTAAAGCTTAAAAAGGTCAGACGAAAATATATTAAAAACATATACGGTATGTTCTTAGTAATTGGGGGAAAAGCTGTTATTATTATTCTTAAGGGGGAGTAAAGCAGCTGTCAGGGAAACACAGGGGTTATAATCAAACTACAACAAGGGCCTCTATTGGGTTAAAGGAACAGTTCACTTATATCTCCTCACTCTGAGCCGATGGGAGGTCGGGTCCACAAACGATTCTGGAGCATCACAGCTAAAAACAACCAAGGATGGCAGTCAGTAGAGCGCATATGTCTTCTGAGGCCCAACTGGGGTCTGTTCTGGGCCGAGATCCATCCTCCATTCAAGTTTTGTGGAAATGCGTTGTGTAGTTTTTGCGCAGTTCTGCTCACAAACCAACCAGCAAAGACACACAGTCAGCCTCCTTGGCAGAGTTAAAAAGAGAGAAAACAACAACTCTGAGATGACCAAACTGATCTGAAAAGGTTTAATGTATTCCCATTTTAAGGCAAAATCTTAGCTGTGCTGCTAAGCTTAAAGTGTCAGCGGAGTAAATAGAGTAAATCTATTCAGGATCTAGGGGCTTCCGGAGATTTGGATTACTCCAGACTCAACGACAACCGCAGTAGCTGAGGACTTACGGATTGCCGCAGCTCTGTTTTGCTGTGAAGTTCCAGAAGTATTTTGTGGAAACTTCACCTGACTTCCAATCAGCGGGGGGGGGGGGGGGGGGATTCTTTTCCTTTAACCCGGACCTGACAGGACAGCTATGTAGCCTTTAGTCCTATCAAACTATGACAAGAAAAAAAAAAAAAGAACTTTTGTCGGCATCACAGTGGAGTTGGTATTCCTCACGTGTCTGAGGTTCAGATCCAGGTCTGAAGAGCAGCCGGTGCTGTGCTCCATGCTCCGTGTCAGAGCTGCCACAACACAGCGGCTGGTTAAGGGTGATGAAGAGAATGCGGCAATCCATTGGCTGCAGGCTTAGTAAATTTCAGTCGATGTAGTCCAATGGCAAGCTAGAGAGAGAGAGAGAGACAGAGAGAGAGAGAGACAGAGAGGGAGAGAGAGAGACCTGGTTTCTCTATCACTAATCTTGTCCTCGCAATACACTCGCTCTATGAGAGCAATTAGATTCAGCGCCGTTTCCAGTGCCTCTGCAATGACTCATTGAAACATCCTCTGCGCTGATAAAGCCGCATCTCTATTCTCCCTCCACCACACACACACACACACACACACACACACACACACTCACTCACTCACTCACTCACACTCTCTCTCACACACACACACACACGGGCTGACAGACACGCGCGCACACAGGACGTATAGTTGGGCTGCCTTCAGAACATCGGGACTGCGCTCCGTACTTTGGATTTGCAGCGCGGCAGGGCTGGACGTGGACTTTATTGTATTTTTTCCCCTATGTGGTGTGTATTCCGCCTGAAGTCGGGACTTACGGCTGAGAGTCAGACGGTGGAGATACAGGCTGAGGTAAGTGTGCTGCCGGCTTCATGTGATGCTCAGCTTTACAGCTTTTTTTTACCTCCCAGCGGAGGGGAAACGGACTAAATTTATAGACAAGCGGCTTAATTTCTGCGCGTTTTCAGGCGCTGACCCCCTTCCCCTCCTCCTCCTTTTCTTCCTCCTCCTCCACCTCCTCTTCCTCCACCTCCTCCACCACTGATGGCTTGTCCGGACGCGCTTCAGTCTCACAAAGGAGCATAATCCACAGGGGAATCCATCCAGAGACATTTAGCCCCCTGTTAACCTCAGCTGGATGTTTTTTTGTTTTGTTTTGTTTTTTTTAACAATCAGAACTTCCCAGAAAAAAAAATAAATAAAAATAAAATAGGAAACAGAAGCATGGAAAAAACCCCAAAACCCCGCAGCAGCAGCAGCAGCAGCAGAGGTTCATTCTTGCGCACTTTCATCCGACTCCAGTAGAGGTTTTTGTTCATGCGTGAATGTTGATGGAAGAATGAGAGTGACCAAAACGGCTGCAACCACCACCACCACCACCACCACGGCCAAGTCACAGATCACACAGATCACACAGATCACAGATCAGCTCTGTCTTATTTGTTTAGGTGAGTGTTATTCCCGCACGCACCGGGATGCTGCTTTAACCCCGCAAAAAAAACTCGGTGCCAAAGCAACAGCTCGGTTAACTTTACTGCGACAGGGGACGACAGGAGAGGCGGTTTGGTTTGTGATCCGGCCGCCACGAAGCGCGCTCTCTCCCTCAAGACCTGCGCAGCGTTTAAAACCCCATTTCACACCTGCGTTTTCTACCGCAACTCTTTTGTGTCTGAACGAGGCGCAGCAGAAAAGACGAGCATCTATCCAAGCGGGCTCTCAAGCGCGCATCTCTATCCAAGCAGCCACAAGATGGTGGTGTGGATATCTGGATGTGGATTTTTTTTTTTTTTTAGGGGGAAAAGAAAAAAAAAGTGTGGGGGGGGGGGTTGGAGGAGGATTGAGAGGGGTTTTGTGTCTTGCATGAATTTTTACAGCTCCACCGCTGCTAATGCTGTGATTTTCAAGCTTGTATTCTCGCTGGGTGGCACTCACACCGGCCCTGCACGGCCTGGAGCTTCACACAAGGCTGCTGGTTTAACATGTAATGACCTTGTGTGCGCTGCCATGCACATACACCTGCTCCGAAATGACATTATAATGTTCAGAGTGGCGTTCAGGTCCTACAAAGAAAAGGGAGCACAGCAGGACACAGACAGACAAAATCTATTTAGGAAATACAAGATCTGTTAATATCTTTGCAGTGATGCTGTTGTGTGTGGGGGTGTGTGTGCGGAAAAGGTGTAGGTGCAACCTCTTATGCATTTTAATCCTTCTCAGGTCTCCACTGCTCTTGTTCCAGAGGTAATAACCGATAATAACTGATTCTCCTAAAGGATTTAGAGTTTAATATCTCCCTCCAGTGCCAACCTCGTCGCAAGAATAAATGTTGGTGAAGTCCGTTCTGCAAAACTGCAAAAAAGGGTTCCAGATAGTGCAGTTTTATTAGCATTCACTTTTCAATGTGTCTCTTTTTTGGATAGGTTTAGGCACAAAAAACACCTGGTTAGGGTAAGGAAGACATGTTTTTGATTAAAATAGCTGTTTTTGGCATCACAAACACGGCTCGAGGTGTCCCGAGGTTTCGTTAAAACCACATTTTGTTGCTACAAAAAGAACTGGAGGCGGGCCTGAGCTTTTGTTGAAAACATCTGTTAT
The DNA here is from genome assembly GCA_963678695.2 of Diplodus puntazzo. Taxonomy (NCBI): domain Eukaryota; kingdom Metazoa; phylum Chordata; class Actinopteri; order Spariformes; family Sparidae; genus Diplodus; species Diplodus puntazzo. Next base: position 15,767,668 of record OZ023178.1, read on the forward strand.
TGTCACCACATACACGGCTGGAGATCGCCCCAAGGTCCCATCATAAACATCCAGTGGTTTTCTCACTTACAAATGTCGAAACGCAGACTTGAACTGTGGTCACTGGCTTGGGGAGCCATCTCGCCTCTTAACTCTTACCATCACCCCCTCCACCTCGCAACATGAAAGTCGGGTCATAAACGTGTAATTTGAACACGATGTGACACATTTTTAGAAATCTCAAGATAGCTTGTGGAATGTGGAAACTTGAAGGCATCTTCAGAAACGTTAACTGCCAACACTATCCTGGTGGATGGGCTGCCAGTGCAGCTAAGCTTCCACTCATTCCGCCGTGGCTGCGTGTCGTTGCCATCTTTTGAAGAGAGGGGGAAAAAAATGGCCGAGCAGGTGTTAAATTCACTCCAGGATGACTGAGACAACATTTGAAGATTAAAGTAAATCTCAATGAGTTGTTGTTTGACAGTGATTGAGAGGGATGGACATGTCCTACTTTTAGGATGTTGTTGTGAAAAAAAAACAAAAACATTCTGTTCAGTTTCTGTGTCCAATCAAACCGTCATCCACTTTCAATCATTTTCCTCTCAGGGATTGTGATTGTCCTACAAGATTTTTTGTCCATTTTCAACAGACTGCACCGACACAATCATGTCAGTCAAAATGAAAGTCAGATATTTACAACATGCACACAACATGGCCCCATAATCTGCTCCTCCTGCATGTTCCAAATAAAACCGAGGATTCCTGGAAGCATGTCAGGGGACACGTGCAGGAAATTGTTTTTTTTGCGTTTTTTCTAAGAGTAATCTTCGGTGAGTGCAGGTGAAGTATCCACCCACAGTTGTGCCTTGAATCTTCGTTTTTTCCTTTCATTTTAATGATGTCGCAGGATTTTCATTTTTCATTTTTTTTTCCATGGATGTCTGACCTCAGTCTTCCATGTTTGCTTTTGCAATTGCACGAAAGGAAATTACCATTGTTAATGCCTGACAATTTGTAAAAAGGGACTTAGTAGAGTGCAAGCCTCCGCCAAGGCCCAGCATTCCCCTGTTTTGCTCGCTCATAGATAGCAGCCACTGAAATACATCTAATTTTTTTCATCAAAATCCATGCATTATTTTCAAAGAAATTCACAAAAATGGAAAAAAAAAAAAATGCCGTATCTCCCAATGTTAAAGAAAGTGAAGAAAAAATCCCGGATCTATCCCATTATCCAGATCAGCACCAAAGGTTAATGGGGTCTAATCTGGGCCGAGAACCATCCTACAATCCAAGTTTAATGGAAATCTGCTGAGTAGTTTTTATGTAATCCTGCTGACAAACCAACCAGCCAACAAATGGACGCTGTGAAATCGTAACCTCGTTTGCTTCGGTAATGTCTTCATTTCCACAGCGGGCCCTCCATCATAGGGTGCATCAACGTATTCATCACTCGTCTGTCAGGTCAGTGATGACATGCGGATGCTGAGCAAGCAGCTGTTTGCTGATCCGTCCAAACCGTATGCATACAAAAACACGTAACTAATAGGTCGACACAGCAGCAGAGTCGCGTAGCGTGTTGCGTTTGCCATGCTGGACTCTCCGCTACTGATGCATTTTAATTTGTGTAAAGAGATCTACCAGAGGTCTGAAAGAGGGATTATTGCACAGTAAGACGCCCTGTTGTCTGTCAATTCCACACACACTCGTCACTCCCCCATCCTCTGTGTGTATCCTGTGTGTGCTGCGGTAAGACTAAGAGCATGGCAGTGACATCACTCTGCCAGGTCTGTTAACTATAGGTTTAACCTTTGCCTATGTGAGCTGTATTTGGAAGAGTGAGGGCTGTTTTGCGGTCTCGGGTAAGAACATGTATCAATGCAATTTTTACTTTATCAGTTTGCGAATGAATGGCGCTTGGTAGCACAACCTTTCACCCAAGAGCTATGTTTGGCTGGCTTACACTCTATAAGTGTCAGAGGTGAACCCGTCGAGAACCGATAAAAATTTAGAAAGCATGTCCAAGCTTCGGTCGGTTTGGTCACATCAGTTGGCCTGTTGCTTTCAAGTTCTTTTAGTCAAAATACAATGTAGAAATAAATACGTATAGTGTCAAAATAAGTGATAAGTGATATTGAGTGAATTTATAAGCGATGGGCCTACTATGTGTTCTGGCTAATTTACATGGCGACACTTTGAACACATTTAAAAACACTGAAAAATGAACCACAATTACCAACACAATGTGAAGCCATAACAGTGCTGACGTTATGTCGTATGTGACGTCTATGGATTGTGTTGCAGAGCATCAATTATGTAGAGGGGTTAGCATGCTAGCCAGTTAGCCTCTATCCCCTAAACGGCGCCAGTCCCAAAGTAAACAGCGGCAACGCTAGCAGCAGTTAACGATTACTCTGTTGATATGCTCCCCCTATTTGTTTGAAGAAATAATTCGACAGGTGGCCAAGTCTTGCATATTGCACCTTTACTCCAGCTAAGGATGATGTAAAGGTTTTGATTTAGTCATCAAATTCGACAGTATGACAGAGTAACACAAACTCAGCGCTTCTGCTTACATGAACTGAGGCTTGGATGGAACAAACAGTTTGGGTCAGGCCTGCCCACTGTCTAGTTTATTTTTAATTCTATCTCCACAAACTTGTTTAATAAACATTTTTCCATAGACTTGAAAAAGGCGAAGAAAGAAAGAAAAGGCTGATTGTTTATGAGACGGTGGCTCCAGTGGGTCAGCCTCCTGTCTCGCTCTGTGGTCATACAAGAGAAAATGAAGGCTGACCTCTCTGTGTGACACCAAACGCGAAGCACGGAAGTGTCTCATTTATAGTTCACGCATACAAATGAAGAGGCTGTCTCTCGCCTCAAGCTGTGAAGCACATCATTTACATACTTAGCTATAAGTGGGCTCTCGTTTCATCACACGGCTCCTATACACGCGCATGAAAAGGTAGTTTGTCTCTCAAGAGGTGCATTTCCCTGCAACAATTTTCCTCTTTCAAGTCATTGTAACTTGTTATGAGCATTATTGAGAATTAAAAAGCCCTGATGAGGTTTTTTCTCCATCATTTCTAAAATGATCTTACATTAATACAGATACAGAATTATCTTAAGCCTTCCTCCTCTTCCCCACGTCGTGCCAATGAGTTACTAGCATCACCAGAAACAGCACTGTGTTTGTCACTTAAAGGTGCAATATGTACACATTTTAGAACAAACATTCAAACAAACGAACAAAAAAGAACATTTTAACAGACTGTGAAGAAATAAGAGTGTGTTGAAGGGATATCTACTGAAGCATACTTACCGGGCTAACCAGCCTGAAAACCTTTTTCTCCCAGTGGTCTAATGTTCCTGTGCTAGCAGTGTAAAAAACTACACTCCCCTGGTAGGGGCTAGCCACACGGCTAACTGAGATGGCAAGTCAACAGTAACTAAAGTGGTGGATGTATAAAATCTAGGGCTGTCAAAGTTAACGCGCTAATAACGCGTTAATAACACGTTATTAACACGTTAATAACGTGTTAATAATGCGTTAACTTAACGTCCTCTTAACGCCGTTAATTTTTTAACGCGCAGTGATTAACTCTCAGTATAAAAAAAATAAATACATTTTAAAAAACGCGCATTGTATGATTTACGGCTGTCCTGTAGTCTTGATACAGAGGGTGGCAGAAGAATAAGAAAGGGAATCAGAAGAAGAAGAAGCAGGGTTCGTGGTTCGTTAAAAACACGGCAGACTGAAAAGCAGCACTCTCTGCAAACTCCTCATCTCTGCTGTCACTCACGGTGGCGGACATTTGTTTCGCCATCGCCCTGATCATTTTGCGGGACACTCTCTCGTGGCGTGCCCGTTTGCTGATAACTCATCCCCGCATGTTTATCTCAGGCTCCTCGCTAGCCTTCTTCCTCCCTCCAGCAGGCAGCCTGGCCCTGCTGCTGTCCTCCTCGGACAGACGCTGAAGCTCCGTTTCTCTCACTCTCTTGGGGTCGACAGAGAAACGTCTAGCGGCTGCTTCTCCCGAGTTTTCCTCTGAATATATCAAGACAGAAAGTTTGAATTTCAAGTTGTACTTTTTATTGTTTTGCTGCACCGGAGCCATGGTGATCATCAGTGTGAAACTGACTGACAGAAAGCAGCACACTGCGTGAAAAAGGCGAAGAAGAAAAACGTGCAGTGTCAGTGGACACCACTTGCAAGCCAAACAGACGGCAGATGCAGAGAGCCCGACGTCCCCCCTCGCCAAAAGCAGACAACCCTGGATTTATTTTCCTGCATGATTTGAAGTGTTGAATAAACATTTTCATAATGCAAGCATATTTGACCTTTCTTATGTTGTTAAATTTAGAACAGAAAAAAATGTGGCAAAAAAATTGCGATTAATTTGCGATTAATCGCAAGTTAACTATGGACAAAATGCGATTAATCACGATTAAAAAAATTAATCGTTTGACAGCCCTAATAAAATCATCTTAATAATTAAGCTGAGAATTAAGTTAGCAGCAGTTAGCAGTTATTCTGTTGATATGCTGCTGCTATTTGTTGGGAGTATGAATTCAAGGTGGTCAATTCTTACACAATTCACCTTTAAATATGATAGTAAGTAAAAAAAGAACAAGCACCAAACAAGAACAGCACCACCCTGCCCTGACTTTGTTGCTCTTTATGCTCCTTCTCATGACCTTCTCCTTTATAATGATTATAATACCCACAGTTCTGGTGTTGGGCTCATTTTTTCCAGGTTGGTGATAAAAGCCAATCAGAGTGTGTCAGTATTAAAAATTGGGGAGGTCGTCTCTCTATAACAGAGCCAAATAAATAGCACTGAAAGAATGTAGCGAATAAGTGTGTACTCATTTTTAGATAGATAGATAGATAGATAGATAGATAGATAGATAGATAGATAGATAGATAGATAGATAGATAGATAGATAGACTTTATTGATCCTAATCTGGGAAATTACAGTTTTGTTATGTGTGTTGTATTGTTACAGGAAAAAAAAGCAAAACAACTCTTAAGTCAGATACAGAAGTCACAAATAATGAATTAAAACAGAAATGGCGAAATAAAATGACATCCCAGTCTCATTGTTAGGTTAGAAATATATTCAAAAGGCTGCTGAAAGTGAGCTCTCATCAGTGGGAGCTGGGAGGTAAAGGTGTAAAGTTCAAGGCACGCAAGGCCTTTTAAAATTTTAATTTGTGGAAGACATCATCAACCTGCTAGAGGAAATGTTGTTCATTTGCAAGGTGGCTCATTGTGTAGTGCCGTCAGAAATTAGGCCAGCTGGTGCCCCTTGTCTGTGGACGTTCTTGATGTTCTTCTGTGTCCGTTTGCATTTCGTCCTGGTGTTCTCTTCAAAGTAGAAATACATACAGTTAACATATAGGTAACTTGGTCCAATAATGGATAGATATGATGATGTTTCTTAAGACCAGGCAATGTTAGAAATGAACTAGTTCAGACAAAGTGTATCTATGACCATGTTTTAAAAAGAGGATGAACAGCCATACTTACTGGCGGGTGAAAAGCCTGCTTTCATAACGACAGGCACAATGCAATGAATCTTTTAAACGAGGACAACTGTACGCCTGTTTGGAAAGTACATCCCTAGTTATTCGTGGTGTTCATGGAAAGCAAGAAAGTAGCTGTGTAAAGTATGAATAAAAAAAGGAGCTTAAGAGAGATATCTAAACCCATTCTATTTTCACACCCACACATAACACACTTAAAGTGGGTCATGATTGTTAAATTGTCTGTTTTAAAATAATGTGCAACAAATGACTAGACCCTTGTCAAGGTGACGGTGTGCTTGACTCTGTTTGCCTGCCACTATTTCTCCTGGTAGAAAGTCAGGGATTGAGGAAAGAAGTCTGCAAATGAGACTCAGTGCAACAGGAATAAAACTAAAACGTTTCCACACACCTGAACATTTGTGCGTGGTTCACATACATGAATATTTTTTTGTTTAATGGCGTGCTCACCAGCACCTAGGTGTTGCATGTGCAAGGTTGACCGCGGGATCCTTGTGTTTACAACCAGAATGCTGTACTTTAGATGTAAGCTAGCAAGCAACAGCCTGTGCAGAGGATGCGGGTTACTCTAGTAACTCGACAGGACAGCTTGAGTTGCAAGACTGAGTAGTTCCAACGATAATTACATAATCACGCACGACCGCTGGTATAGACCACACAAAGTGTTTCCAAGCAAAGGATTAGAAGAAGTTCTTGGATTTGTCTCTTTTTTGAGATTTTTGCGCAAGCGTCAACACAGAGTGTTTTATTCTGAAAATGAACTGGATATTATGTGGTTGTTTCGGTGTAGGGCTTCCTGTCTGCTCTGTGTTGAATTTGGCTGAATTGTTCAACATGCAACAGATACGCAGCAAAGCTGTGACAGAGCCTGTTTGAACAAGGATCCGGTGGAATTTAGGGGTTAGGATTAACCACTCTGTATCAGAGCAGAATCTGATGTGACTCCAGGTGTTTATTCCTCCAGAAAGTCTTGCTCTGCACCCAACTCTCTCATCTCTCATGCTCTGGTTACTAGTTACTTACTTGCGACAAGAGAAAAATTACTGTTGCCGAATATGCTCTTAAATAGTCCACCAGCACAACTAGTGGAACATTGAGAGATGCTCCACAGAGACAGGTGTGTGAGGTGCAGGTTGATTGGCAGGGGACCAAACCACTGTGAGGTATATGGCGGGGGGGGGGAACCAATCTTTAGAACCTTAAAAACACACTGTTCTGCAATTTTTATTAGCAAAAATGTTTCATTGTGTATTATCATATATTTTCATATACTTTCCCCTGTTGTCTTCATTTTGCAAGAAAACTCTCTTTCTTTTGTTTTCCACTGCTTTCCAGACATGCACAACATTCATCTCAGCAGCCCTGCAGCAGGTCTTACTTAAATGTGTATCTCAGTTCAAACTATTATAGAGTAGGCTGTACCCACTAACTGTTAGAATGCAGTGTGCACATTTCAAAGGAGAAATCAATACAGACTTTTTTAACCGGCAGTAGGTTTAGTAAACCTGATCCACATCATTATGCTCCAGCTGCTTTTTGTGACAGGAAAACACATGCGCAGTGCATAAAAAACACGACAACATATACACAAACAGCTCATGTAATGTGCATGTAGCTCGTCATCAGCTGCAGTGGTTCAAAGTGTCTGTGATATTTTATAGGTAGGAGGACGGGCGCCTCTGACAGGATCATTCTATAATGATTGAAATGCAAATGACAGAGAGCACCTTCATTGATATTCATAAGACTTATCTCCTATCATCATTAAGTGTGAGAACAATGTTCGCAATCTCCCGTGTGCTCCTGCCAAGGAGAGCCACGGAGCGCGCTCTGAATTCAGCCCGAGCCATTTGAAGGACGCTTCATCATAAAATGCCACATTATTACAAATACTGTACACCGGCGCAATTTATCACAGACACATTTACAAGCATATAACCTCAGTGAACAATGACCAACAATTTCGACCTGAGCAGAGCCTCGCTGCTTTCCCACCTTTTGCTTTTTGTCGATTTCTGTGCTGCCATGCAAGCACAGTCACTCATATTCTTCATGTAGTAGTACATTTCATCTCTATATAACCGCTCAGTGATGAGCAGCCTGTGGTTGTACTCAAACTCCACACGAAATGATGTGCTCAATCCAATCCATCTCCCGTTGCTAGAATATATATATATATATATATATATGAATATAATTTAATTTCAATACAGTCAAAGGGGGGTACAAAATGTCCCACCATAATTATACTGTTATAGTAAAAACATAACTGGAGCTGTTTAATGAATCAGTAAACACACTGCATTACTTGATAACATGTTTATGTCTTTCCACTGTAGGTATCAATTTTTATTATAAGTACACTCCAAGCATTTAGGAGTTCAAAGAAAGTAAGTTTTCTTATTAATATGTAAATGTATATGTCACATATGCACATTTGCATGTTATTGTACTTTACACTATTGCGCATATTGCACATAAAAGCCGTGGGATGCATATGAAGAGCTATTATGTTCTGTTCTCGGGTTCCTGTCTTCACTGCATCATGGTCATATTAACACTAAACAGAGACTTGTTAATGTGAGTTAAGCGTAGTTTCATTATGGCTGAAGACTTTCCAGGGCTTTTCTGGCAAATGAAGGAGTGTAAGAAACCTGGCAACAATTTCAATTCCACTATGAAAGGAAAAGTATGGTGTTCGGTCGTAAAAAGACCAAACCCAGCAATGTGTAGGTCCGTCTTGCAATATCATCTGACGTGCCTAGACAGTCTGTGGCTCTGAGCTCAAAGACCATGTTGTTGATAGTATGCTAAAGGTACATTGTAGTATTGTAGAATTTGTATTTTTGAATATTTACTTTGAAACAAAATAGATATAGAAAGGATTCAGTTCATCCTCCTCATAATTATATTCCTGGCAGGGAGCCTGGACTACCAACTGGTCATAGTGTGCGACTGCCCCAGACCCGTAGGGAACCTAAAGGCTTCGAGTCCACCAAGCAATTAGTTTGTGATACAACACTAAAGCACACTATCAACTGCATACCTGCCAACACACCTCCCAATTTTTTTTAACCCTTCAACCTCCTGCTGAGCTCCTAACTGGTCATTTCTTCCATAAACCTCACAATGTATATATAGGAGAACGTTGGTGTCTTTGTTTCTTGTGGGACGTGTTGTGGTACCTGGCAACCCCACCAAGAGATGAGGTGAGCTCTCGCTGATGACCCTGCCTAGTGTGCATCACTCGACACGGTGTTCCTTAAAGCCCTCCGTTCAGCTTGCCACTGAAAATGGATGAAACAGGTCCGAAGAAGAACTGATATGCTTTCAACCTCTCATATTCTCTTGACAATCACCTTCTGTCTCACTTGCTCATCTCTGCACTCCTTTTTGAAGGTCTTCCTGGCAATGACGGCTCCTCAACACACACACACACACACTCTTCTAATGTTTGCTGCATGAAGGGAAGGCTGATACCACTGAAAATCTCCCCCAGCCTAATGCTGGCAGATATGCAACTGAAATTATAGGGGCCTTAAAGTAAGGCCTTTGTTAGTTTAGTGCATTACAGTGATAACAGTTATTACATAAATCTGTGCTTTATCAAGCTACAACAAACTAATTGCTTAGTAACTGGTACTAGGTAATCAGGTATTAGTCCTTGGTCTCCTACTAATATTTATCTGTATTAATACCTTTATTTTAAAAGCATTCTATCATTATGCAAATGAATAAATAAAAAAACACACATTAAACAACTCAAGACTTATTTTTTTTATTTACTTATTTCAGAGGTTTGACTGCGGATAGTTTGAGCACTGTAGGACTCAAGTTTCCACATCACACACTTGTCTAAGTTGAATAACGGACCATGATTGGAAACATTCTTCTGGTCTTAAACTTTTCTTTAAATCAGTCAAACCTGTCTGAATCAATACTCGGTCTTATCCTGATCACAAGGAGGCCGGTGAAAGCAAAGAAAAAAAAACATTTACGACACTGCATGCAGTAACCCGAAACCTCTTGGTAAACCATCTCTACCAATGATGTTTGTCCAAGCTACCCCGGCAACTGTTCTGAGTATGAATTGGGACACCCTTACATGCTTTAAGGAGAGTTTTTTAAATCTTCCCAGTCAATAAAATTGATTTTATATAGATATAGCTTTATGTGATTCCTCTTCACACTGGGAGGTGTTATGACACCCTAGTGTCACCTTCGAGGAGAAGCTTCATTTTTGTTTTCATGCAATCTTTAACTGCAAAGTACTTGGAAACTGGGATTCAAACTTCATTTATATCCCGATGTGACTACTGATACTGCATAGTGTAAACAGAAAACATGAATCAAAACAAATCATACAGTACGCAAGTGTGTTTTGTTTTGTCACCTTAAGACTGAGCCAAATGAATGAAATACCCTTTACAATGTCAGCAGTGCGTGTGTGTCCATGGAAATTCAACACTGTGATGTTACTCTACAGTCGGTTCAATCAATACTTGTACAACTCTGTCCCTGTTGAGGACGCTTTGTGGAACAACTCCATTAACAATGTATCAAACCATGCTGTGGTGGATTTATGCTATGCTATCTTGAGTTTCTCCAGCCCAGCAGCCTTCATTCACAATAATACGTATGAAACAGGACATATAACATGAGAAAGGTCCTCTGGGATGTCCAAAGAGACTCCCACAGACAACACATGATCATGGTACACAATAAAGTCTTCATTAGACTTGTTAACAGCCTTATAAGTGCAGACCTATAAGGTTAAGTGTACCAGGGCAGTTCCAGTAAAGAGACCGTGATGAGCTTGAGAGCTCATGGGGTCAGCATTCTTATGGCCTGAAAGTTGTCCCTGAACCTGGTGGTGCGAGAACAGATGTTGCAGCAGCAGACAGAACAGTGTGTGGTTGGGCTGATTGAGTTCTGTGATGATCCTGCTGATCGAGATTGATCTGATTTAGCTGGGTGCAGAGGTTCTCCACAGAGTACCACAGGAATGAGTGCTAAAACCTGAAAATAAGTTATCTTCGGCACGTATTGTGTCGTTGGAATCATAGTGAACACTTTCAGATAGGACGTTGAAGTCATCTTTTTATTTTGGGCGATTGCATTTACTCTTCAAACATCACAAAAGTCCTGTTCATCTGTGAAGATCGCCTCACTGAAGAAGATGCGTACGTGTCAGAGTCCATCAGCGTATATTTTCCGCAGTAATCCAAATCCTATGGAACAATCCCAGGGTTTTTGTCAAGCGAACCAGGGCAATGCTAACTTCTGGGCAGACTTCTAAAAATAATTCATCCCTGCAGTACTCTATTGATGGCAGCTTTGTCCTGATGGGGCAGCTTTTCACTGGCTGCAGCAAGTGATGCAGCCAGTGAGCAGATTTCCATCTTTTTGTTCTTCATCATCATCATCAAAAGATCTAAACATGCAAAAGCAGATCATAATAAATCAAACCCTTTGTGGACTTTGGGACATCTCAAAGGAATACATAAAATCATCACTTCCACTGTCTGACACGCAGCAAGGTGCATGAGACTCGAACCCGGGTCCGCTGCAGTGAGGACAAAGCCTCTGTACATGGGACTCCTGCCCTACCAACTGAGCTAAACGGTGCCCCTGTCTATCTTCTCTTGTAAAACCACACCTCCCGTGTATGTTTGCAGAGTTAGGAGGACGTGTGTTTATTTTGCAATGTAAACTGAGCCCAGCAAACATCAGCCAAAGTATAGATTTCCAGCACCAACACTGAAATCCTGTAGCATCGCAGTGAAAGGTGAGCCATCTGTATCTGACCACAGGTACTTACATCCAAATATCAAAAACAGCGTATTATGGGTGTAAAGGGAGCATGATTGCACTTTGCTGTGTTTGCTGGGATGTAATTTTCCTGAGAAAGCTCCATTTTTTTTTTAATTCTGACCTATATGAAAGCTGTGGGCAGGCTGCTCAGCCTCCTCTGACAGACAGCTACAAGGAGTATTTTCCTCTCAAATACCATTCGAAAGGCTTGTGTACTGAAGTCTGGAAGATGCATTCTCTTCCCACTGCCCGCTCCACAACACTGTCAGCAAAGCAGAAATTACAAGACATTTTTTCCCCTTGGTTTTTGCCAGTTGTCAGCAGGTGTCATTGATTGTTACCATGGAAACACCATTGCTAGCTCTGAGATGAGAGGGTAGGATGGCAAACTTCTACAAAATGAATAAAATTTTACCTCGAGAGTGATTGAAGTTCAGGGTTGCATTATTCCATAAATATTTTTTCTCATCAACAAAACCCAGGAATAAAACCAAAACAGATCTGTCTCTCAATACTTTCCGACCTCCCTACCTCGCTCATCTCCGAGTTGAGAGCGTGCATCATTCATCGTCGCAGCTCCAATCCCATTGGCTCCTACTAAAAACGGAATCACTGCAGCTTTAAAGAAGGCTCAATATTTTTCTCATACAGCCGGCTGCTGTAGTTTGTGAAAAAAGTTATTGCAACAGGAAGACATCGTTCACTTGTTGGGGACTCTTTTCACCAGTGGATTAATACTCTACTCTCTCGAGTATTTGGGGCAGCAGGATGTTGTATGTGGGATTAAGGAAAAAAATAGCCTATATTAGTACTTGAATACACACACAATACTTTTTCATTGTACTAGTTCAGGAATAATTGGAATAATATATTGTGGTATAGACCAGTCCAACTAGCCACTGAATTCTTTGACAGCTTAAAGGTAGCTTGTGGGGTACAGGTGTTACATTTACATCCAGTTCTCATCAATACTGTGTGTGTTGTTGTGGCTTAAAAACATGCTGAATGCATTTCTGTTGTCATGAAAGACTTGCAAACCCAATATTTTGATTATGGAACATGCACACTTGGCACACTGCTATTTTTTTGTCCCTTTACCTTTATCCAGAATGTGAATAACACAAAGACATTACAAAGACGTGCTGCCTGCTGTCTGCTCCCACTGTTAAAACAATGAAGCTAAAATATCCTGCTCTGCCATTTGCGCCTGCGACGTCTGGGCTATAGTGACTGGGCAGTGGAGCCATTCATCGAGGTACAACCGCCCAAGCAATAAAGCTCAGCTGTTAACGATGATATCACACCTTGTCAAATATCAAATTACCTAAAAGTGACAGAAACAGTCTTTTGGAAAAATAATTTGAAATGTACTCTGAGTTTTTAGTTCGGCCCATCTGCTTACATTGAGGGTGAGGACTTCTGCCTGGCCACAGGGGGCAATCAATATATTTTAGCTTCAGTTTGCGCGGACATTTTATATAAAGTCAGTGTCTATCCTTGTTAATAAATGGAGTCCATTACATACATACAGTCTTGTATGTTTTTTGTAGTGTGATCAGCTTTGACGATGACTCCACACCAACATTTGTCCCAATTAAATTAATGATATTATAAAACAGTCTCTAAATCACATGAGAGGTTCCTACTATTTGCCGAAACATAAATTAAGCTTTTTCTGCTTGTTTGGGTGATGGTTAACTCAGCCAGTTACTGTGTGTTGCTGCCCTAAAGCATTTTCCTTTCTGAGCTGATGTGTTCCCAGGCAGACAGGCCTACATGACAGATCCTTGCAGCTGTAATCAGGAACCTGAATCCTTTCTGTTCAGCTTCACTAATCCATGTTGGAAAACTGTTTAGTTTAAAAAGCTTGCTTGCAAAGATTGGCATGTACTTTGACTCTATTAGCAGAATTCCGCTTATTTATTTATGCAGCCTTTTCATTTATATTTGATTTCAGAGAGTCAGTGCTGGTCAGCGTGAGACTTAATAATTGATTTGGCCTGACTTTGAGTGGCACACACTGTTATTTGAGTGAGAGGATAATTAATCAACACTTTCAGATTAAAGCAATCAGGCCTGAGATTTCTTTAACCAAACCGCTTAAAATTTGAAATATAAAAATATATATTAAAACATTTCTCATGACCTGGGGGCAGTAGAATGACGTGAAAGCTCCAAGAGGAAAATGAATTAACAAGTGGAGTGCCATCTAGTTTCCATGCGATGCCTCAAAGTCCAAAGTCCAAGAGTTCTAATTCAGAGGGTTTGCTGAAATTCCTTAACAGAGGAGCCTGGAAATATACTGTCATCTATTTAGCCAAAGAGTTTTGGAATAAACAAACACCACAATTCCACAAACACAAACAAACAAATTCAAATATTTGATTGTCAGTCTTTCAGGCTTCAGCATTTCACTTGTGAGACGAACTGCTTGCACAGGGCATAGCAAAAAGCCTTTTAAGTAGACAAAGACTCACACCTTACGTTAGATGTTAAGCATGTATTCTTCCTGAGGAGGTCAGTGGGGAGGTTGCCGGAGAAACTATTATGGCTGAAATGTCCGGTGCTCAGCAGAAATTGCATGAGTATCAAGACAAGGACCCACCAGCAGCACTTTTAAGGCTTTAGAAGTGATAGCTAAGTGGGCTGAGCAATTGAGTATTGACTCAATTAAATCACTAACCTAGATCTTTGTGAATGTATGATACGCCATACCAATCACTCTAACAACGAGACTTAGCACTCTGTTTGCATGGAAAATGCTGGTTCTGGTGCTGTCTGGACACTGGCGGCAAGTATCATGGTGTCTATGAAAAAAGTGCACAAAAAACCGAAAGGTTTACCATATTCATACTTTAAATTATACAAGTAGCCTAAGCAGGCTAATGTTTGCACTTAGCACTAAACACAAAGTACAGTTGAGGCTGATGGAATGTCATTAGCTTCGGAGGTATTGGATCATGAAACCAGACAAGACTCCTCTAATTAAGACAAATTAACCTCCTGACAGCGCTAGATGAAAGGTTAAGAAATCTCTAAAGTGAGTGTGGTGTAGCCCGGCTCCAGCTGAAACGTGCCATCAGATAAATTGCACTATATAAATAAAATTGACTTGACTTAACTAGTCATGTGGGGAGCATGAATGTCTTTATCAAATCAAATCAATTTAATTTATAAAGTCCAGAATCACAGTCACATTGCCTCAATGGGCTTTAAAATCTGTACAGTGAATGACATCCTCTGTCTTTAGACCCTCAACCCGAGTGAAAAACTTGCCATGTTGATGGAAAAAAAAAAAGACCTCAGGAAGGTCCATGTCTTTAGACTTGAGAGAAAAAAGTTTACACATAATTTGTTCAAACTAATATATTCAAACAAAACCCACATAGGCAAATTATAATATATACATACACTGTAGATAAACAATGATAAATTATTCATTGGGACTCCGCTGCCTCACTTGCGTTCACTCAAAGGCAGTTGCATTTTTAAAAGCCACCAAACTGCCTGACCTTATTGCATTCCATAAAAATATCAGTTGGTTTGGTGTCAAGATTATTCTTGCAGCTAAACTCGCTAGTATCCTCGATTTCATATTAATGAATAAAACAACAGCCCAGTTTCTTGAGGGCAACATTGAGGTCCTCAATTGAGTCAAAATTCTTTTTTTCTAACCAGCATTATAAAGCAAGACCTATTGTGCGAACCTTGAGGATTGTCTTGAAAGCATGAAGTTCAAAAAGATAGTTGAGTTAGTAAGTAAACTTTTGAGTTGAGATTTTGTTGTCACACTGTCAACATTAAAGACTGGACATTTAAATGGTAGACGAGCAACTCAAGATTTGATTGTTTTGCTGGTTGGACTGAACCATTGGTCCACTCGCTTACTATGAGGAAAGCAACAAAATCTAGTGTTCAGCTATTATGGTACAAATGCTATATGAGCACATGGGTTAAACTCTATTTTATTGTCTTTCAGGATATCCCATCAAGCAGGAGACCGGTTAACGAAAGAGCGTCCTAGGCTCTTTCTTGCTCTGGACTGGAGAGTCGAACAGCAGCCGCCCATCTCCATGCAGGCTCTCGGAATGGGGAGCTCTGAGAAATCTGCTTTTTTTGACCGGGGCTGCTTTGCTCAGCTCACAGCCTGAGGAAGAGCAGGAAGCATCTCGGTGGAGGGGCAGGGGGGGCGCAGAGGACCCAAGGGTGGACCATAACCACGACCTGCCAGGCTAAGGCTTAGCACAGCAGGAGCATGTCAGCACCCGGAGGCCCTTCATGCATGTGTCGCTCCACGGCCAAGGCCTACCTTCTGCTGTGGATGGGGCTGGCGTCCATCTGTGTGGCCGCTGCTCAGGCCCAACAACACCCTGTGGTCACCACCAATTATGGAAAATTGCGTGGAGTGAAGGTAACATTACCCAATGAGATCCTGGGACCAGTGGAGCAGTATTTGGGGATCCCGTATGCGCTGGCTCCAACGGGGGAGCGGAGGTTCCAGCCACCGGAGCCACCCATGTCCTGGCCGGGCATCAGGAATGCTACTCAGTTTGCTCCGGTTTGTCCTCAGTTCTTAGAGGACCGCTTTTTACTCAATGATATGCTCCCTGTCTGGTTCACCGCTAACTTGGATACAGTGGTAACCTATGTGCAGGAGCAGAGCGAGGACTGCCTTTACCTGAACATCTATGTCCCCACAGAGGACGGTAGGTCAACTGTGTCTCTTGTCTTTTTTCTTTTACCTCTTCCCGGATGTCTCTATGTTGTTTGCCATTGTATTTCACGCGTGTGCACCTTCAACTTCGAGAGTTGAGGTGTAGTCGCACAGTTATTTTCTAATCACAAGAAATGGTATATGACTTTGTACTTGAGATTAATCCTTAAATGAATATGATTTCTTGAGGATTACAATTATTGTCTGTAACGATGGTGCTCACTAACACTGTAACAAAATCATGTTTAATGTCATCATCATTTGAAGGGAAAGTTTTTCTAATCCTAACTCAAGGATTAAGAGGATTAATCCTAATCCTTCTAAACTTGTCATATCAGGCCTGCTACACAAGCCTGGACTGCTGATTGTTGATGATTGTTAAATTGGCTGGGAATTTCCAACACTGAAGTTCAACACAAGCAGAAATTATGGGCCTTTCTTTTTTTTATGTCTCTGTGCCATCAATAGCTGTGGCTTGAGGCATTATGTGTTTGGGTTGTCCCATTCTTCGGAATGCTATCTCAAGGACATGTGGAGAGGATTTCTTCATAACGGTCCATTTGGACTCAAGAATGATCTGATGAGATTTTGGTGGTCAAAGATCAAAGGTCAAAGTCACTGACCGCATGGAGTGCCATTATCACAAATGCCATTTCTCAGAAACGCTTTGAGGCGATGTCGTGAAATTTGTCAAAATTATCCACTTAGACTCCAGGATGAAATGAGTACATTTTGATGGTCAAAGATCACTGTGACCTCACAACACACATTTTCCACCATTAATCAACAAATTGCACAAATGTCAAATAGTATAAAATGATGAAGTTGTGACGTTGGTTAGGGTTAGGATGGTTCATGCTCTTTGGGAAAACTTGTTTTTTCAAACAGTAGTGCAGAAAGTTAATTAATCTGTTATTATTTTCAATAATAGCAACTTAACCGAGCATAACACAATGTTTGAGTAAGCAATTATTTTTACTAGCTCCTTTGATGCATGAAATATTGACTGACAAAGTCGTATTTATTGTTCAATATTTGATTTTGTTCTCAAACAAGTGAAAATTCATGTCAGTGACTGTTTTTTTAAAATGCATTATTTTGAAGGAGTTATACACATGTTCACTGCAGTGAACTGTATATGAAGTGTTTCGGGAATAACTGTGACATACTTTTATTCTCAGAAAACCATACAGGTAAAAACATTTTATTTTATCCAGATGAAAATTATATTTTTTTGTATCTCATTCTTCTTTGAATGAGAAAACATCTGTCCTTCTGTGTACATCATGCACCAATGGGTTTATCTGACCACTGGGGCTATATTTACACAGATAGAATCTGAAGACTGTTGTTTTTTAATTAAAGCTATTCAAGGGTAAAGTAAACCATAATTAATTAAATAAAACATGAAAAATTATGCAGAACCTAAATCGGCAGAATATACCCTTTTGCGCATAACATCCACTGAAGTGAAGGGATGTATTTTCAGTCACTGAAAGAAAATGTTGTAGTAAATTCTGGATTAATTTATCTTACGGCTTGATTTTCTTTTAACCCGAGAAAAAGAGGATTTAATAGTTTTCGAGAGGTACTCTGTGCATTTACCGTTTTGAATTTATGATGCCATATCTCAAAATGACCGAGATAATAATCAGACGGACATAAGAAAGCCAAAATCAATCATAAAAATTCATAAAATTGCTTAAAATGTAGTAAATAAATTAATAACTTTTAAATCAATTCAAAGAAAAATCTGAATATGTCTGTCTAAAGATTATATTTTCCGATCCATCTGCAAATTAAAATAATTCAGGAAAGATGCTAAATCATTATCTTGTAAAGGATAATGTTGGCAAGTCAAACAAACAAAAGCAACAGTCTCAAATCAGTTTTGCACGGTCAGAGTTTCCACTGTGCTCGTTGGAGAAGCTGACTATTGAAATGCTTGACTTTTTGATTCTCTTTGGGGCTGTGTAAGTGACCCTGCACTCTGACCGATGCATAACTAAATTTAGGCACTTCTGCCCAGCAACTCTGTGACCCCACAACCCTGACTTGTCTTTGCAAGCTTTGATTTCTGTCTGTGTCTGCACATTCGCCTGGAACATTGTCTTATTTGGGTTGTATTGAGATAATAGGAAGTAAATACAGTCTGTGTTCCAGTGAAGATTCGATCTCTGCTAAGATAGAGTCTCGGCCTGTCCTCCCCGTGCTAAACACAACAAGCCTTTTTCCTTTCTTTTCTGCACTTCAGGGACATGGTCTCAACCAGCCTGTCACCCACACCTCGCCCTCTGTGGATTAGGGGATTAGGACAGATGACCATATCATGTGGCTTTGTAGTGCAATTTGCAGACTCTTGAACTTGTAGGGCAGTGGTTCACCGGTGGGGTCAGAAAGCCAAGGTTGTGTGCAGTTTGAGACAAGGGGTTAAATTGACCTCTCATTCACAAAATTGTGTGTGTTTTTTCTTTTTTTAAATTATAACTGCAATGCCAGGTGATACAAGATGGGATGCTGCCTGTCTTTAGTGAGTGCAGGGCAGTAAAAGAGGATAATGACAGTAAAATATTCATTAAAACACAAATTAAAAATGTCATAATAGCATGCTAAGCAAGCCACACTATGCAGGGAAGTTTCCTCTGACAAGTTTCAGTTTGAGTGCACAATTAGAGAAGAGAAACACAGAGGAGCAGAGTGGTCAGTATGGCACGACTCTCTTGTTGGCCTGATTGAATTAGTGCTGTGGAAATGGCAGGGTAGCTGCAGGGTTTGGCTTAAATGGCATTGAATTTAGTCTCCTAAAAGTCATCCTTTGAAGGTATTAAAAGGTTTAACATTTTATTTACAAATGCTTTAAATCTTGTCTCTTGCGTGTTGTAGGCAGTAATGTGAGTGCTTTACCGTTTCTGTATGTGATTGCTGGCTGTCAGGAGACGTTACACACCTATGAACTGTAAGTGTGTCAGTGGATTGTGCTGCAGGAGGCGTTTTCAGTCAGCACCATCAGAGCTGCAGCACACGCTGTCTCCCTTCTGCTGGCTCCCGCAGCCTGGAAGCTCATCCATTCTTTTCACGGCAGACATTTTGACTTGTCAAAACAGAAAAGCACAGGTGGAATTAATTATAACTGCATACCATTTGGGGGAGCTTGTTCCAAGACTCTGGTATTGTGCATTTTCACTCACTGATGTGACTTACCGGTGCACTTAATAGAATGGAGCCATTGTTAACATCATTGGTCACACTTCCTTTACTGCTCTGACATGTCAGACTGTCTGCCATGAAAAGGGTCTGCTATTTTAACCTGGATGAACTTAAATGATTTAACCATTTGTAATTGGTTAATGCATCTGTCATTTCTGTCTGCGTAGCCTATATTTTATATTTGGCGCTATCCGTGGTTTGCAGTAATGTTAAGTGCTCATATTATATCTGGACTGGGCTGAACATTTTCCAGGACAGAACCAATCACAATGTTTGTAATGCAATAACTACTGGCCCAAACCCTGCACCACACACAGGCCTTCATATCATATCATTGATAACAACACTTGTGTTAATGTTAGATTGGGGCCACAGGAGAAAGAAAATGACAGCCTGAGTTTGCGCAAAACTAGCAGTTAGTCTGAGATGTCGGTATTTGGTAGATTATGTTTATCAAAGATGGTTAAAAGCTCCACATTACATAAAATAGGCACAGCAGCAAAAATCACATTGGTTGGACCACCGTGTTTGAATACTTGTCTTCAAACTTTGGATGTAAAGAGAGCTAATGTTTTTTTTTTTGCTGATTTCACATAGCTCCACAATGCAAATCAGGTGCTAGTTTTCTACCTGGAAGTGACAACTTCACAGTGATTCAGTCTATTTGGAGCACTGATTGGTTTCTGGGGCTCTGGGCAAAAGATTATAAAGCTGCCGTATTTAGTCTGCTTGTGTGCTCTGTAGCCGATGGCAACTTAAAGGCAACACGATACGTACACAATGCAAAGAGTCACGGGAACCAGAGCGGTCGGTGTCAGCGAGGAGTGCTTCAGTCTTATTGTCATTTTTTTCAAAGCGACATATTTTCACTCTTCTGTAAGTCCCATTCCTACATCTGCTCTGTAAATAAAAAGTGAACTGAATAGTTGTATAGTTAATATGTTTTTTTGGTTGCACTTCGTAGGTTTGGAGTGGAAATTTCAGCTCTGAATTTTATATTTACTCTATTAATTAGTTAGTTAGAAAGGTGGCGGGGTTAGCAACATATCAACAAAGCAGTGTGAGATTGTGTTGTCCTTTCAGGTCAGTTTGTGTATTCAGTTTATTCAGTCAAGGAAACCAAGAAGTTTTGTTTGTTTATGCAGAAAAATCAATCAATGAAGATCCTTCTCTTTTGATTAAAATCCCCCAAAACTACAAAGTGCACTTGTAGTTAGTTTTCCGTCTACATATATGGAAACTTTGGAGGTTTCAGCCTGCCGGCACAGCTGTCAATCCGGCACTTCAACACACCTCTTCAGAGGACTGTGGAAAAAGGGAGCATTTGTGACACCCCAAAGAGCTTTTGTTCTTCCTTTGAAAAATGAAAGAAAAAGTAAAACAGTACATTTAAAAATCACTTTGACATGATTGAGCTCTTTTCATTTGGGATTTTCGTTAGACTTCGTTGGACAAAGGCGCTTTATTCTCCAATGCAAAGGCTTACAACAGCCCATGCATGCCATTTCACAATGTATTTGTGTTTTTCTTTTTCACTGACTAATGTGTCATAACCTCCTTTTTACCCTTTCTCTTGAAGTTGCCAGAAGTCTGATGGATGAACAATGGTTTGTCCAAACGACAGGAAATGCACAGCCTCTTGACACAGCACCCTGTCGGCCCATGTTGTTTTGTACTAGTACCAGTGTTGGACAAGTTACCTTCAAAATGCAATGTATTACATATTACTAGTTACCTTCATTTTAGAGCAATATATAACATTACAAAATTGCTGTGGGTATAGAGTAAGATATTACTCATTACGCTACTTTTAAGTTACTTCAAACAAAATGCCCAAATAAACTGTATAGAACAATGAAATAGCCTAGATCTTTTTAAATAAAGGAATGGCTCTATGGATACATAATGAGATAGGAATACGTAATTTTAATTTTAGGCTCAGTCATATGAAACACAGCAGATCTATACTTCTATAATGTAGCCTATAATGACATGACAGGACAACAACCTCTTTCTCTATGCCTTTTTAGTTTCGTCCACACAACAAGGAATGCGTGGACAAATGTGATTCAATAATGTGATTTAAAGTGATGTGAAACTCGGAGGATCAGGCTTCATCATTAGGCTCATTTCAGTCACACAGAGAGAGACAACAAACTTCTAGGCTTGGCTGTATTAAATACACGGAGCCTGTGTTAATATGGTTATGTTGATGTGGATGGATTCTTCAAAAAAACAATAAATGCTTCACTGGTCGATTTGTTTTGTAACACGTTACCCATGACTATGACTGATAAGAGTGCTTTCACCCAAGAGTGATATAATACAATATTAAAAGAAATAAAGAGAAGCACAGGATGTAAGGTTCTGGATTGTTCTCAGGTTCGTCCATTATCTTTTTTGCACTCCGCTGTTTCGGCGAGCACTTGTGACTTGGAGTGGGTGTGACACTCATATCAGCAGAGCACTTTACCCCATTCAGGTCGCGCAGTAGCTTCCGTGAACAGGACTCGGTGTGCGTTTTTGTACAACGTGTGTTGAGCATTACCTGGAGTGGTCGGAGGTCGTGGAGGGGAGGGGGAAGCAGGCCAGCTGAGCTGTTTTGGGCAGTGTGAATGGACTCTGGAAGGACAGCGAAGCACATTAACGTGTGTGTCTGCCGGAGATCTTTGACAGCTCCGTGCTAAATTTAGTCTGAGCTCTTCAGTACATGGCAGATTAAAAAGTGCAGGAGAGAGATAATCTCACAATCCAGCGTTGTGCGCAATTGTGGGCTTTTCTCAAATGCCTCCCCCCAAAAAAAGTTATTGTATTCGAGTCAGAGAGTGAGCTCAATAAATCAGTGGGCAGCCGTGCTGTATGTGCGATTGGATACAGTTTGTTCTGTGCCTGCTTGGTGGCAGCCTGATGGTCTCCTCCCTGTCTGGCACCGTCGTGTGGCTGCACTGGTGGCTAGAAAAAAGAGCTCTGCTTCTGAAAGTCCCTCTGTGTTCATCGCTCTGTTGTTACTCCTCACCGAATCAATGTGTTTTCACATTTAGTTTCACTCTGTACTAAATGTACAGTGTTTCTGTACTGTCACAAATCAGCCTTATTTGCTGTTTGCTGTTTGCTTTCAGCCGAGCTCTGTTACGCTACTGCTAATGCTTTTATCGTGAAGAACCTATAGAAAATGCAGTGTGTCAACAACGGACAGCTGTACATGTCCATTTGTTATAATTACACAACCTCAGCAGCACTGCACCGAGTTTTGAAGAGGGGGGGCATCCAGCTTTGCATGACGTAATGGTGAACTTTTTCATGTCAACATCCTTTTAATCTTATTCTAGCCAGCTGCTTTGGACAACAAAAGAATGGTACAAACTGCTCTTCTCATCATAATACTGTTAGATGCTGTTGTTGCAGTCGCTTCATGTTTTCACTTTGAGAACCAAACCAAAAAAATGTAATATAGTGAATGTGTCCAATGCATACAAATAGATACCAAGGTTCAGTCCCCTAGGGTGAGTCAAACCTAACCCGTGTAAAAGCATAATTATGATGAAAGAGGCACTTCTAAGATTTACCGTATTTTCGTTTTCGGGTCAAACTCATTTTAAATGGGAGTGCTAGGGACATTTTAGCGATAGCATCAAAATCTCTATTTTTAAAACACTAAGAAGGCTCGATACAACATGAAACTTTGCTCGTAGTATCACCAGGGTCTCTACACATAAACACGAGCATTGAGAACATTGTTTGTGTACACAGAGTTTACTAAAAAGAAAGTTTTTGAACAACTCACCTAAGCAGTAGCCTGCTCTGCTCGCCGCCGTCATGGCAGCTGAGAAGTATTGATTTCAGAATGTGACTTAACATGGACGAGAGTTAAGGTGGAGCGCAACTGTCTTCCGGCAACAACTATCCACTCGATATCTCATGTGACTTTTCCAACTTTTGATTTTAGTATTATTTCTAATATGAGGCTCCTTTTTCAACTTTAAGGTCAATATTGTTTTTTTTTCTAACGACAAAACAACAAATTATCCGTGCAATTATATGGAACTAAGCTTTAGGAGCGGTCCACCTTAACTGTCCTCCAGGTTACTTCGCATTCGGAAAACGACACTTCTCACTGGCAGGATGGCGGCGAGCGGAGGAAACATCTGCTAACATGAGTTGTCTAAAAACTCTCTTTCTAGTAAACTCATGAGAGTTTCACTTTAACTGTTAACATAATGGGCACAAACAGGTTAGATAACAATAACTACAAAGATAATCAACTTTAAAGATACTTTCCCTAGTTACTAATTACTTTTGGTATACATTGGTAAAGTAATTCAAAAACTTTTAAAAGACGTTACTAGTAACTGTAACTAATTACTCATTTTCAGTAACTTGCCCAACACTGTTTATTACACAAAGTTATAGCGTAAATAAAACCATAGGGACCTTTTCCAGAGTGGGTTCAGGGGACGTGAGAGACTTTTTTCAAAGATTTCCAGTGTTTTTGATGAGGAGGAGATCATGTCTTGGACCCTGTGTTGTTTCCTCTGGCATATCAAGTTGAGTTGTGGTTGAGACAGTGTATTGAATTGGCTTTTGGGTTTTATCCCCACTTCTTTCTAGCCGCTCCTCTCCTGACATGTTCATTGTCATAAGTCTGCCTCCTAATCTGCATAATATCAAGCCCACACCAGCAAAGGGTATCTTCAGTTATGTCTGTTATGGACTGTGCATCAGTGCATTCCTGCATCCTGATAAAATCCTCATGCACCACATAGTCACTCCAGCTCCATCTAAGGACAGCTGCTCTCTTTACTGCATGGAACATACAGTACTTGGACAACACTGTTTGTGGACAGTGATGTTTAACGCAGTGTCTCTGTTAATTTGTATTAAAACTTCCTTGTTCCTGTCCCTTTTCTTTCCAGCCTCTTAGTCAGTCACTTTTCTTCTGTCCTGACGTCCATAGAGGCTCTTGAACTCAGCTCCGTTTCCTGCTCAACCAGCTCCGGTTATTTTACCCATTCCAGCAACACACTCTGTGCTTGAATACTTCCTCCCAGTGGTACAACGCTTCACTGCAATGGCTGTAAAGAGCAAAACTCTGTGTCTGGTTTGGGAAGAATCGGCTAGTTGCATGGTTAACTGAGCTAACTAGCTAATAGCAGCTAAAGTTCACAGCAAGTATTTTTTATTTGTTCACATGTTTTTTAGTTCATTCCAATAAAATGCTACTGATGCATCTTAGATCCTGTCCACCTTATAGATGTGAACACATTATGGTTAGAGTTTCTTCCCAAAGCCCCAAGGGTCAACCAACGGCCCAAAGATATTTAGTTTGCTGAGGGGCAATTTGTAAGATAAGGCCAGAAATGTAAAAAAATGAAATGAACTAACAACAAAAACTTTAAAGAACAGCAGCGTTGACGTTAGACTGTGTTTCAGGGATGTCTACTGAAGTTAGCATTCTAACCAGCTAACACTCGCCTATCCTGTCTCAGAATACTACTTTGTACCAGCAAGAAGGGAGAGTCTGACTGTAGTTTCAGCTAGCTGATTAACGCCACCTGTTAGGGTAATAAATGAACAAAAAAGTGTCATGAAATGAAATACTCTGACTTCAATTGTCCAAAGCAGTAAATACAACTAACTCGGTCTGTATTCAAGTTTCTCGATTACTGAACTAAGACGAGCTCAACTGCCTCATTGACTCGTTGTGAAACACATTTGCTGTGTCCTGTCTTCCCAAAAGTCATAGTCCTGGTCAGAGCCACTGAATTACGTTCATATTTATCTCTTGTCATCAAACTGAGCTCAGTTGGTCCCTGGTGACTACAGTTGTGATCCAAGACCCAGTCCAAGCAAACTCTAGGGCTCACTGACACCAGCGCTAACTGAAGCATGAGCTTGATAGCTAAAGGTGACTAGCTATAGCCAAGGATAGCTAGCAAAGAGCAAAAGTGGTTGGTTAATCAGGTGATATGCTTCCTGCTATGTTTTTGGAGCCACCTTTGAATTTTGGCCAATAACCACAGATTAAACCTTTACATAATAAGACAAGCATCAAAAAGTTAGAGATAAATTCTCTGTCAGTCGACTTATTGATAATCATTGGCTATTTGCGGTATAGGATTTTTATTACCTGCAAAACATCAGGCAGTGTGTCCTGAAAGCAAGTTTCAGGGTTTGAAAAAAAAATTCAAAATGTGCTGCTGTTCAGCACAGCAACTCAGACTTTATCCATTTATCCAACAGGGCTTTGAAAGGTTTTCATCAGAGCAGGCATTGTGAAACATGATGCACTGCATTAGTCCAGGCAGCACTATGTCTCTAAGCTATTTTTAATGGATTTTTGAAAGCAATGGGAGCCAGCGTGTGCTTCGAGATGAGGTGAACCTGTAGAAAAACACACCGCTGTGACTTCAGACTGTTTGTGTAAACCACCCAAAGGACTTATGAAGTTTTCATCCGCGCACAAAAGAAAATGTGAGGGCTTGTTTAACATCTGCAGTCTGGTAAACGAACCATTTGGATCCATTTTTCAGATGCAGATAACGTATTCGGATAGTCACATTTTTGCATCGCACTATTTCTCAATAGTGCAATTAGAGGAAAAAAAAACAGTGTGAGGAGAGTCAGGGAGAAAAGAATTACACTAATGTGTCTGTACAGTATGAGCTCAGCGGGGAGTGACATGTCTATCCCAGTTAGAGCTCCCCTCGCTGCCCATCATCTTTATATCCCCTGAGTTGGCCTTTTCATAAATCCGGTGTAATGTCAAAATATCCTGCCAGCCGAGGATCAGGGAGGGATTTATAGTTTTACTGCACCTCAAGTGGGTTGACAGATTAAGCGACGCCTATTCTTTTGTCATCTGATTTGGAGTTGAAAGAGGAAATCCACTATGGCCGTCACTGAGCATGCCCAAATGACTCTATTGTCAGAGCCCTTTAGATTTCCTTCTGAATCCATTGGCCGAGCAGACAAGGTGCTGGCTGTCTGCGGCTGAAATGCCCCAAGAGAGAAAGAGGCTATGAGGATACGGATGGAGTGTGGAGGAAGAAGAGAAAGAGAGGCTAGTTGGGATAGGGCCTGTGTGAGTGTTAAGGCAGTAAAGCTGGCTTTATCAGCCTCTGCAGTAGACCGACTAGGGACAAGGCACGCAGCTATATAGTGAATTAATCAGAGTGAAGATGTTTCCTCGGGTGGGGGGGGGCTTTCTCAGAGGGGGAGACAATGCCTCGGCTGCCTCGTCTCCATTTTTTAATTGTCGACATCTACCGCATTACTGTCTGTTTTACTGCTCGACACTCAACTCAGATGTAAAACCCAGCGCAGTGTTAAAGCCGCCTGTTCCCTTCATATGCCCTTCCACAGGCACGACCAGCGGCTTAATGTTTCAGCAGCGGCAGCAGCCCTGATTTATTCCAAGCGCCCAAACCAAAAGATATTTTTCAGCTTTTTGTGCAGTGGTGGAGCAAAGTGCTCTCCTTAAATTAAAATACTCTTTTGCGAGATTTTATAGGGAAAAGATAAAGTCAGGTAAACAGAGAGAGAGAGAGAGAGAGAGAGAGAGAGAGAGAGAGGGAGAGAGAGAGAGAGAGAATGGCTGTAAGACTGCATTTTTTTTTCCCGAGCCACTGCAGCTCAGTTTTATTTACTTGCGTCTCGATGCCAAACACATCAAGTGATTATGTAATTTTGTAGGGTGTAAAGTCAGCACTTCCCCTTTATTTGCTGTAGCCTACTGTCCAAATCTGTGCTACACTCAGGCACAAACTGCCTGCACTGTTGCGGAAATAAAATGGACCAAGATCAGCTTTGTGAGTTTCCAGTGTCTATTATCGTTCTAGATTTTGCTGCTAATAACTTAGGGGAAAAAAACAAACAAACAAAAAAAACACATTTTTTTTCACCTGCTTATACTTCCACACAGTGATATCGGCTGCTATAAATGCTTGCATAACACCGGAGTGCTGAAGATCTATAACACCCATATAAAAACAAATCTAACAAAGTGCAATACAATTCACATTGTTAACTGTATTTCTGTTTTATGTACACATTTAATGTTAATGCTATAATCAAAATCTAATTAAAGTATATGATAAAATGAGATGCATATACATCTTTAAAGGATTAGTTTGCCTAAAAATAGAAATGCAGTTATTATCTCTCCTCATGTGACTATAAAGTCAGGTGAAGTTTCCCCGTCCACAAAACGCTTCTCTTGCTGACATGAGCCGATGGCAGCACCAACATACAGCCTTTCTATTAGCGGATGCCCAGTAACACTTTCTAGCTGTCAACATTTTCCAATTATTGTGCCAAGATGATCCCGCTGAGCGTCTGTTTGTAAAGCTTCCCTCCTGTCCATCCAGCTGGCTACCCCACAGGAAAGTGTTTTCATTTGAGTGGCTGTTTGTAACTCCAAGTAACACTAAGCCCCACCCCCGAGCCGTGATTGGACAGTTAATTGTTTTCTCCCTTGGCACGGACAGCATCGCTCTGTCTTCAAAACGAGGCTAGATGGGATTTCACTGAGACGAGAAAATGTCATGCCAGAGCGAAAAACAAAGACAAAAAGCTCAACGATTGTCTTTAATTGTAATTATGACAAGAAGAAATGAAAAGAAGGAAGAAATATAAGAAGGAGGAAAGAAAGGAAGGGATCAAGGAAAGAAGAGAGAAAATAAGGAAAGAATGACGCAGGAAGAAGGGAAGGGGGGAGGGTGGGAGGGATGAAGGAATGAAATACAGTCCATTCTATTTCTTTATTTGATTTGGTTTGATTTAGGCATTTCAAATCTTCTAGACTGGAGATTCGGCTGCAGCAAAAAAAAAAAATGTTTCAGCAGCAGCAGCAGAGATTTATTCCAAGCTCCCAAACGGAACATAAATTGTTCTGCTTTTTGTGCAGTGTCAATTAGTTTCACATAAATAGATGCAATGTAGATTTATGCAGGACTTATCAACAGTAAGGTGAAAGGAAGGACCCTGAGTGAAAACCTGTTTTTTAAACAGAGTTGTTTAATGAAGTGCCTCACTGTGACTGTCCTGGGGCCAGGTTGTAGTTTAGCGCTCCAGTAGTGTTTGGCTGAATAATGCAAACTTGGCACAACAGGGCACAGAGGGCAGGGGAGCAGTCAGTGGGAGTGGTTGGGGACAATCTTTTTTTTTATTTTTTTTTTTTACAAATACTGAATCTATAGTACACACAATGATGCAGAAACTAGTTGGTAGAAGACAGGACCTGCATTTTTTTATGTGATCAGTACAGAAGTGGAAAACTGTGGCCTAGACCTTCACACTGTTCTGTCGTCTATGTGTCTGTTAACATAGCACACATTGTAGTAGAACAACCCCCCTGTGACAGAGCCAGCACCTTTGGACCTTTATAGAAACCCCAGCTCAGGGCACACGAGCTAATCATTCTGCTTGTTTGTCAAATTTGTCAAATAAATAGGAATGGAATTAATTTATCAAATTTATTCAAATTTTTTGTGTATATTTTTGTCTTTGAATCATTTTAAAGTAACGTCCGTGTCATTATCGGCTATGTTTGAGATTAGCATAATTGTGTCTCAGCATGACATAAAAACGGTTAATCATCACTGATGCACTGATACACCACCCAGTTAGCATACTAAATGGCCCAAATCCATCTCACCCACAGTGTTGCATAACCAACAGGTGCATGCTGGGTCGAGCTAAAATATTATGCTAACCTGCTCATGGCCGACCCTCCAGTAGCCACTTTTATGTTCACTTAAATGTGTTAGAGGCTCTGCTGATGTTTTTGATAATCCCAGACGTGTTGGCGATTGTCTGGAATAAGATGATTACCCGGACACTAGTTTTCTGCTGCCGATGGCAAGTTTCTTGTTTATGCGTGGGATCACTTTTACAGTTTATCTAATAATGGAGTCATCTCAGTCCAGCTGCCTTCCAAGAGGCTTTAATTGGTTTTTGTTTGTATATAATGTATTTAAGAAATGTTCTCTGAACAATTTCAAAAGTAGGATTTTTCTAAAATGAGTTTTGCCTGTAAGGAGCAAGGCTTTACAGTAACGTGTCATTGTCATGTCTCCCCAAAAGCCACTGACAGCTGGACAATGGTGGAAAATAAAGTAGTGAGGCATGATGCTCTTTGTGGTGTTGGGCAAGTTCCTTTCAAAATGCAATATATTACATAGTACTAGTTACCTTCATTTTAAAGTAACATATTACAATACAAAGTAACTGAGTTAATTATTAATTATGACACTATTTTTTTAGTTCATTTCAACAAAATGCCCAAAAAAGATATTGTCAAACTTGGAAAAAACAGACTCCGTCATGACTGGCCTTATCCCAATGTTTACTGTTTAATCTAAGAATGTTGCTATTACCAGAGCTGTGATCCTGTGGCCCTCTTTTTCAGCACTAAGTGGCCGTCAAGTGTTCAAAGTGCCTTTGAATGCAGCTGCCATTTTCTCTTTCATTGCATGGGGGCTTATGACAGGAATATAATGCAGGGAGAGGCTGTAGGACTTCAGACTGAGTCACGACGCAGCAGAGCGACGGAGAGGTAGTGTCTGTTTCATGAATTCCCCATTCTCTCAGTCCGCCTAATGTTGCGTCAAAAGCAACAGATATAACAACATTCAGGATGTGACATTTGAATCTGTAATCTTGTGACATGCAGTGCTTGGTTGCCATCAGGCTGTCTTCAAGGTAGCCCTGGAAAAATACAGGATGTCACGTGATGCGGAATGACACATATCAAAGATGGAAAACAGCTTAGACACTTCTTCACTTCTGTTTCTCTTCAGGAGCTTGTTGTGGCGGCTGTCAGCACACATAATATGGTTATTGTTCCTCTGTGGCATTTTTTTCTTTACTTTGACTCAAAAACATACCATTAGTCTATCAATATGTGCGTAATGTCATTTATTTTCTTGCCCATTTTTCTCAAAGCCTGTGTTTCTTACTGTCAGTTGGTTGCTGTCAGCAGCAGTCACACTCACCACACTAGCATTCTTCTAACTATTTGTTTTTCTTCCGTGGCTTTATTTTGCACGCTGTAACTCAAAATCCTCGTATATCATTCCAGCCCATTCTCACGCCTCTAGCATTGCAGTAATCCTTGAAGTGTCCATCTACTGTAGTAGTACACAGAGTTATATCACTTATGTAACCCTAACCCTATGTAAAAAAACTGAAGGTAATTATTTTAATCCAAAATATGACCTTTTCCTAAACATACACAAACAGGTTCGGTTTGTCAGCAAGCTTTATTCTGGACGTTTCTCAGTATGTTTTATTAGCAGCTTGACTGCAGAGTATTTATTTTGAATGTATGTTTTCATTTGAGTGTAATCACTTTTACCAAGCAGCAAAACCTCTTGGTTAAGTTTAGGAAAAGATCGTACTTTGGGTTGAAATAACGACATTCAGTCTTGTTACATAGGGTTAGGGTTATGTTTACTTAAATGATGTAACTCAAGTCATGTAACATAAGTGAATTACTGTAAGTGTGTCGCAAGTTCTGTAATATGTTAACATAATAACCAACGTTATTTGGAAAAAGTCGGCTTAGTCATGGGGGCTAGGAAGAAGGTGGATAAATTTCATCTAAGTTTTTTACAAGTTAGACTGTATATAAGAATAATAAATTAATACATGAATAAATCATAATAACTCTATTGGTTCCTTCAGGGCCATTGTATTTATAACTTTGCACTTGTACACATTGCAAACTTCATTTGAATTTCAGAATGCTGAGCTTTGCACACTGATCGACTGTCGTCATGCTGGCCATAAAGTCAGCCACATGTTTAATTCACTCCCATCGCATCTAAATCGCATCTGTCAGCCGATTCATCACAATCAATGCACTTTATATACTAAATACAGCAAAGGTGATTGTAAAATCAGCATCCAAGCGCATGACAGGCACATACTGTACATTTTACTTTTCTGAGTGTGTAAAGCAGCTGTGAAATATTCAATTCACAAAATGGAGGTTGTGCATATACATCTTTATGTATGTTTTCTTATTCACTGAAGTTGGCATATGGTGTGTTTGTGTGCGTGTGTGTGTGTGTGTGTGTGTGTGTGTGTGTGTGTGTGTGTGTGTGTGTGTGTGTGTGCACGCCTGCGTGTGTGTAGGTGTGTGCGCAAGAACAGCCTGAACAGATGTGGTTGTTCACGCCTGGCCAGGTTACACTGACATGGCACTAGCCCGTATTTGTGCAGCTTTCTCTCTCAGTGAGCAGCTATATTGTGCAAACACTCCATCCCAGCTATGCTGCCACATTATGTGCCTGTTGAGACCTATTCTCCACCATTTGCTGATCAGTGAATGCTACAGCACACATCATGGAGGTGGGAGCACAATGAGATGAGCAGATGATACATTTTGAACAGTGTAAGAGCTCAAGGACTATTGGGCAGCATGGATAATAAGCTTTTTTTTTTTTAAGCAAAATCACTTATTTATATCATGCCTGCTTTGGTTTATCACAGTGCATCAGCTCTTGCAGCAATAAGCCCATATTATACCTCCCATTTTAAAGATACACTCCATAATTTTGTTTTAGCGGCAGGTAGGTATCATCAAAAATGATTACATTCCCACTGAGCTCATTGGTTAGGTTTTGAAACTCACCACAGCTTACAGATCATGAGTTGCAAGAGCAAGTTGAGGAAACAGAATGGTTCAGCATTTTGTGAAAAAAAGACTGTTGTTCCAGAACATTGATATCAGTGTCATGTTTGTATGTTAAATACAGAGCTGAAGTCAGGATGCAGTATCGCTGGAATCAAGGGGAAACAGCTAGTCTGGCTCTGTCCAAAAAACATGTCGCCATCTTTTTAAAGGGGATTTCTTAAATGTAAATGGCAGTTGTCAGGGCGTAAAACCAATGATCTTTTGATCTTTACAAAGCCAGATGTAGTGGTCTAACAGTAGCATAGCTGTCAGTGATGAAAACAAACAGATAAAGACACTAACCAAGTGGATATTCTGCAGAAGGCTTTGAGTCCTGTACATTGTAGATCTCCAGCCCAGTCACTGGGATATAATGTTAGCAGTAAAATTTCTGCAAACAACAGATACGTCCATGGTTGACATCTGTGCCAAACGTGGCGCGTCACGTTTACGATAAAATGCTCATTAGCTGACTTTGACATCAGGAGGTGGAGTTCAAATCACATCATTGGATATTGTTCAGGACGCCTGTAGACGTTTCCAACCATTTTTCTGGTGACCAATACCGGCTATTTTTCACATGAAGTCGGACCATTTCCATTCATGATCATGGCGACCAAAACAGGAATATTAATCCATAGCAAGATGTTTCCCGAACCATTTGTTTTTTTTTTGGTCTAAACCTAAGCAGAGCATGAACACAGCGTTGTGACAAGAGAGACAGAGAAATGTCCGGTTTGAACTTGTCTGTGGTATTGCAGAAACGTCCAGAGATAACATTTATTGTGGCCATTGGGTTGGATATCTCCCAGCAGCTGTTGGTGAGCAGTAGAAGAGCTGAGAGTTCAGCATTAAAAGATTTTTTTTTTTTTTTTTCACCATTTACAACAGGTACAGCTATTTTTTTGAAAAGACAGTGGAGTAAGGTGGAGCCTGAGCTAATATCACACTGCTTTATAAGTGAATATGCTTACATCTTATAAGTTAACACTGCTGCCTGCTGTCCATTCCTGTCCAACAGGTCAGTGCTATCTGACAACATCGAGAATGAAGGACCTAAATAGATGAAACTATTGAGAGCTTTTGCGTCTCAAATGTTGCTGTTAGTAAAGCTTGTTTGCTGCTGTTCATGTTTATTTGGCAAGCCACCAGCTGACAAAGAGAGCTCCAATTACAGGAGATATATCTACAACTAATGTCCATCACCTCATGTTTGACATCCAAATACCTCTCTGGGTTGGACTGCTTGATCAAGTTCCTAGAATACACTTATATCAACCCCAACCTTACCACTCAATATTTTGATCAACATCTATAATTGTAACCAAGCACAGGTATACTTAAATAATTATATGATTCCTTATTAGCAGTGACTGTGTTTTTTCTCTGATCTGACACGAGTGATCTGCCCTTGTCAGATCAGACACAACAGTTAATGCTTCCGGCCCGATCAGAATTGTATATGTACAGACAGACATATATGCTGTTACAGATCACCCCCCAAATCACATTTCTCCCCTCACTTTAACAGTGTTTCTTCATCCAAAAGGATATGGTATGATTTGTCCTGGTTCTGTCTCTGTGAATTCTGCCTCTAATTCAACAGTGTATTGACAATAGAAAAACAAATCTGCAGGAGCATATATTCAAGATTCAGAAGATCAAAATAGACCCTGTGACAACTACTTTTTATTTCCTTTTTTAGAACATACCTCATCAAAAGACACCTGAGCCTTTATTAACATTATTATATTACATTATATTATACTATATTATATTATATTATATTATATTATATTGTATTATATTATATCAACCCTAACCCCTAAAAGTCAATATGAGCGCCACAGATAAACATTTATCTTAAAATAATTAATATATGCCATTCAAATAAGCCAATATATCAACAGAATTTATTTCAATTTCTTTCCATGTATACATTTTTATATTCAAGGCAAGCATAAAAAAATCAAAAACAAAACAAAACAAAAGGTTTCAGGCACTTTGATGGCGCCTGGTGTTAATGTTTGGAAAGACAACAGTGTGAGTCCACCCTCTTTTTTCATGCACACCAGAGATAAGAAAGCCACATCACATATGATGTTGGGAATACACAGTACAGTAGTGCCAGTACTGTTGACTTTGATTTTAGATTGGTTGGTGGGCTCAGATTCAGTCCTGTTAGACTGTGTTGAGCTTTGTGGTGTTTGTTGGAAGATTTCTTTGAGCTCAGTTTGTCCTTTTTTTATATATTTTTTCCTTACTACTGAGCTCCTGAAAAAACTTTCTAGCCAGAAAATATAAAATCACATTGTGTTGCCTTGACAACCAACAAACGTGAGTCTTTAGCTGATGAAAAATTATTAAAAATGCTCAAATAGAGTTGTACTGAAGGCACCCCAGGGTGCAGCAGCACCCATTAGGGAACAATGGATTGTGTTGTGATGTGTTCCTTTTATTTCTTTTATTTTTTCTTTTATTTCTTGTTTGATTAATGTATTTTTTCATCATTGCTTTATTTGTTTTTTACTTTTTTGGAAATATTTTTTTGTACTGCTATAAAATGTGAATTATATAAAACTACAACTTCACTGTTTTGAGTGTTGTTTTGGTTAAACCAACCAGATATATATTGTAACCAATTAGATAGAGCATGGCTGATGCAGTAAGAGGAGTCTGTTCCACTTGTTTTCTATGAGCAGAGAGCGTTTTGCATGCTACTTATGGCACCCTGCTCATCTTGCATTTTAGACACACTCTGAACAGAGTTTTGAAAAGAAAAACTTCAAATCAGAGCAGAAAAGCACCCATCACCATGCCCACACAGATCACTGTTGCCTTTTTGAGGAACAGCCTCAGAACAGTTTTAAAAGGCACAGCGCAGCGCTTTTTTTGACTGTTGCGCTCTGCCCTCTGTCTGATTGGGACTTAATTTGTAAATGAGAGCGAGGCTAAGCTAAGCTAACCATCTTCTTGGTGTTATCAATATACCTCATGGCAAGGACATGAATAAGCATATTATCCAAAATGTAGAACAATTAAGTATAAGAAGAATTTGGGGAATTTGGATGAAGCGGCCCTTTAAATACATAAAATACTGATGCTAGTTAATAGTTAGTGGCTATGAGTCATTCATACCAGTTTACAGAAGTTATATAAGAAGGGGAATATTATATTATGTTCTTTGAATAAAAACATAATAATAACACTTTTCATCTGTGAAATACAATATGTACTTGATTTTGGCAGCACGTTAGCCAAGAGACCAAGATGCAGTGTTGACAAGCGTGCGGTGAGAATATTTATGTCAGTCTCATGTTTGTGTGTTAATTACGCAGCTGTCAGTAGTATGACTGTCACATCTGACAGAAATGGGTCTGACCTGAGAACATTGCTTTGTTTCTAATGTCTTTCAACTCACAGACCATCCTTTGAGCGATCATCACATCCCTGAGAAACATGAGCTCTTCATGTCTGAGTGATGGGCTTGCTTTGATGCTGCACACTGATTGTATAGTTAATGAGAGTGTGTATCACACCAGTGTGGCAGATTTGTTTCAGCTGATGGAACTGTTTGGTCACAAATTGCTGTTTTGGCCCTGCTGGGCTGCTGTTTTGCTCCTTGTTAGTGAAAGACTTCATCACAACACAGCTTTTTCAGCTCACAATGAATCTGTTTTTCCTCACACAGCACCCACCCCCTAACCTTTTTCATGCATTTTTAAATCTGATTTTTTTTTTCTTTTTGCTGAAAAAAAAACATATTTTTTTCTTTTTTCTCTATTTTTTCTTTTTAAATGTCTCCCCTTACTCTACTTTTCTCCTCAACACCAGGGGCCAACTCAAACAAGGCGCAAGGCGCAGATTTCAACAGTAATGATGGTGGCGGTGATGAAGGTATTTTTCTCTCTTTTTTTCCCTTTTTGACCAACAAAATAAAAGCCTGACACTTGTGCATGACAGCAAACCTGCAGACTTCTTTTTGAATCAGTTTCTTTTGACCTCCCTCTCTTTTTTACCCTTTTGAGGTGCATCTGAGTGCACTCGTCTCAGCTCCTCATTTTTGTATCAACCTCTTTCCTCTTTGGAGTCATGCAAATCAGAGGATCTTCCCTGAGGTGAGAGGGCACTTCTAAACAGGAAGGAGGTCCCAGTAATCCTTATCTCACCTGTCGCTGCTGACTCGGACGTGATCTGAATTCAGTTCTGCATGTCATTTTGCCTCCTCTGATGAATTAAATTTTTATAAAGCGATCATGCCCCTCTACTCCCTTTCTACATTTCCTTTTTTTTTTTCTACTCCCATTGCTCGGTGAAGCATGAGCACTAACCCATGTTGTTTTGACAGTAGAAATTTGCTCATCAGTGGCTTGGAGAAAGAGAAAAATCTCTGCCACATGTTTTTTTTTCTATTAACACCTCGTTTCTCTGCATGAAAATAACCAAATGGTGCCGCAATTTTTCTTGACTGTGTTGGGTAATCTGTGGGGACTGGCAGATGACTGGAGGTGAAAAAGCCATAGGAGACATTTCAGTTAAAGGGCACCATTTGTCTTCTGGCGGAGAGACATGCAAGTGCCAGGAAAAGCAGTGACATTTCTGAATCCCATTATTATGGCCAGTTGTTCAGTTTTTACGGATGTTGCCTGAGAGAGTGATATTTGACATAATCCTCAACATGCATTCTTCTACACGGGTAAGCATTAGCCGGGCAGCTCTGTGTGCTGTGGATAGACCAGAAACCAGTCTTTAAAACAGATTTTTCTATTGGATTGTTCATAGAACACAAATATATGAGAGTGATAGGTCACTGCACTGACAGAATGGATTTTGCTTATGGTTAGATATAATCATAAATTATGACAAGCTATAAACAAATCAAACCTAAAAGTATGAATTCATTGGGTCTCCAAACTCATTTTTCCTTCAGATAGACATATTCTGTGTATGAGCTCTGCTGCCATTATTGCTCTTTATACAAGGAGTGCTGCAACTCTCCACCTCGACTCCATCATCCAATTCATCCAACTAAGGAAATGACATATACATTAGCCATCTATGGGTCAAAAAACTACTGGTTGGATTTCCACAAAACTCAGATGGAGGATGGTTTGAGATACAAAGACAAAGACTTACTTCCTTTAATATCCCAAGATAGGAGATTTTTTTTACATTGTTGTTAATTGCTCAGGGAATAAAAAAATCAGGGGTATTTAGGATGGCGGCTATCTTTGAGTGAGTACAAGTTGACGAGGATCCTAGATCCAATGAGTTTAAATCATGTTAGGTAGCTAAGGGTGCTTTAACATTGACAGTTAAATGGGCTATTAAGACTTAAATCAGTTTGTCTTAATATAGGCATTTTCAGTCTTCCATACTGTGTTGTAGGGCGGAGTTTTAACATAACAAATGCTAGAGAAAATTATATAAAAATAGAAAGTCACACAGTTGATTAGTTAATTTCATTCCCAACAACACTGCAGGCTGGTTATGGCTGAGTGTGGAACAAATGCACAAACACTCAAACACACAAACAAACAAACAAACTAACTAACTAAAGTTACTTAAGTTGGTGATTATCAACACACTGACAACCTGGCCAGTTCACTGCAGGTACAGATGTGTTGATCAAGAAGAAAAGTAAGAACATCAGTGATGCTGTGTTTTACCTGGTAGTAGGCCTGTCAGTGATAAACTGGTGTAGATCGGTGATCTGTGTGCAGCACTCATCAACCTCATCAATTACAAGCTAAGTAATGATGTAAGATATGATAAAGTAAGAGAACAGACAATACAGCAGATGTTGTTAAATGCTGATTTGGTGAATTAATCAAGGTTCATATCATTTGCAAAAAGTGTAAAAATGAATTAAAGTGATGACAATATAACAGCTGTCAAAAAAGAGAGAGAGAGAGACAAGAACATTTAAAGAGGATAAGCTAATGATGTAAATGCATTTGGCTGAATTTACCTCCGTTTTCTGACTTGCATCAGTGTAGGTTTACAGAGTTGTCCATGTTATAATTTAGTGAGTAAAAGACATTTTTATTCTCGAGTGACGTAAATGTGTCTGCTTTATTGTTATGCAGCATCACATTATCCCTCCTGTTCTGAGAGAGGAGATCTCAGATAAATCCTCCACCGACCTGCTCCGATTGCTCCACCTGCACAACGATGCCGGTGTAATGAGCCTCTGTGCTGGCAGATCAGATGCTAATTAAATGCAAAGTCTGAGCCCAAGCTGAGTGAAAAGGCTTTGCCCTGTGCTATTACATTTACATTTACTTTACATATTACATTTGTTGGGGACTATTTTCAGCAGCAAATTAATCCACATTTGGTGGTCTAGTGAGTTTTTCTGGCAGCAGGACGGTGTATGTGGGATTGAATCAAAATAAACTGCAGTGTGTGTGTGGAGGTTCATGGTAATGAAGGAACAGTCACGTAGTGGAGCAGTGTGACTCGCTGATGTGTTTTTAATGGTTTTCAGACAACAATAAAGCTTTATGGGCAGCCAGTGCAAACCTTTGCACAACTAACAGATCTGGCAGGTAAAGTTAAAAGTTCGGCTTTACATGCTGTCAGAAACAGGCACATCAATAGCAGGCAGACTTGGAAGATGAAATAATGTGGAGGGCAGACGGTCCAAGAGGCAAGCAAGGTTAAGGATAAACAAGGATCAGGCGAACAGAGATGAAAGCCATAACGTAATTGGCATACTCATTAGAAAATCTGACCAAGAATGAATAACAATGGGCTGGTATTTATTGTATACTGCAAAATGAAAGGGAAATGCGAGCAAATGTGCTGATGAGCAGGGGAGGACAGGTGATGGGAAACACAGGGGTTATGAGAATGGTTAAGTGAATGGCAGGATCTGAAATGGCAGGTGATTGACAGCAAAATGTGATTCAATTAGTTTTGTAGAATTCAGCCTGTCGTCATCAGAATAAATGACCACATAGGTCGACTGTGAATGCAGCTTATTATGACCTCTATTGACGTTTGTTTTAACCAGCGAATTCTGGCAGTGTTGAAACTTTCCATTTCTGTATGTTACAATTGTATGTATCTTTAGGTTTGATTTTGTAGTATGTGTTGGGACAATGCAGTACAAATGGTCTTTTGGCCAGAAACCACTTGTTTTGGCTCGGAATACCTGTTTTGGCTGCCAAAACACAGTGAAATGTTAACTGCTAACATTTATCCTGGCACCTGGGCTGTGACAGTACCACTCATGACAGGTGAAATGATGTTTACATGTAAACCCCTTGAATCCCTAGGCTTGCTGGTCTGTTGCCTGGCTCCTCCCGTCTACAAATCAAAGTGCCCTCAAAGCAAGACATTGATTTCCAAAATGAAAATGCACTAAAGAGGTGTGCCAATTACAACCAACTGAACACCCCTCATCTAACCGTTATATACGATGGCCGCAATAAATGTGAGGAGCACTGTGAAGAGCCATTGTTTGGTTAGGCCTTTCTGAGCCACTGTGGAAACGACGGTGCAACATGGCAGACTCCATTGATGATAACAGGTTCATTCTAAGGCAACAACATTATAATATTCTTAGTTTATTGTCATTATACACAAATGAAAACATAATTATGAATGTTCTGCCAATTAATCCTCCTAAATCCTACAGACTGTACCTTTAAATTGTATGCAAATTAATGCATTGAAGTGGTACACGAAGATTCACCTTGCATACTTCTTTTATGTAATCTGAAAGTTCCTCTTCACAGGAGAATGATCTCCAAATTGAATTTGTGAAGTGATACCTCTAATTTTCTTTTGGAAACTGTAATTTATTTAGTCTTGCGTGGCCCTGATCCTCTAAAAGCTTGAATTTCCTCTGGGTTTTCATAACGCCGGTTCGTAAATAACAACATATATTGGATTTGCACCTAACAGATGTAGTATAGTTTACCTCAAATTAGAGGGGCCAGATCTTTGGGAGATGGTACTGTTGATAAAACTGATTAAAACTCACCATCTGCCCACAGCTGTTGTGGAGATAGACAATATACACCTTGGAATTTGAGGAGTAAACCCAATGCATTTGATTATGTAAGCAAACAGCCTACTCAGACATTATTTGAACCGTTTTACTGAATAGAGATGAGAGAAGCAAACAATTGCATTTCAGCTTTTGGTGATGTGCTGTGCTACCCTGAGACGACAGGAAAAAAGACAAACACTTTAACAAAGCCTCCGATATGGTGAAAGGTCTGGATAAAGAGTGTGTTCAGGCACTACCTTGGCTTGCCTGTGTTTCGAGGATAGAACGCAGGATCGATGCACTCTGACTGTTTGAACATCTGCAGTGGCAATGAATTACTCCTGTGGATCCCCTGTGGTTCCACCTATACCTCAGCGGCTGCTGCAGAGAAACCTCGCAGCACTGCAGACAACCTCTCTCAGACCTTGTGCTCAGTCGTTCCTCCTGGAAGTTTGCTCTTTACTGTTAAATGAGCTTTTGTCAGAAGTGCTCGCCTTGAGAGTTCCATTTGAATCAAACGTACCCTCAATTCTAATTATTCAATTATGTCCCCAGAACAAGACGTGTTAAGGGCATTACTAGAATTGCTTTTTGAGATTTTACTGTAATTACTTTGCTCCTTTGAAAAGAGACACTGTGGAAAGAAGATTAGGGTGCATTCAAAGCACAGCTACAAAGCTGCATGTACAACATTCAGTATACATGTATTTTCCCATACAAAAATCAGGTAAGTGGCCATATAAGGTGCCACCATGTTCTCACTCTGAGAACAAATACGATGGCTTGGTCAGTGACCTTAAGCTTCCCCTTTAGTACCAGTTTTGCATGTGAATAGCTCCGTGGTCAAGTTGGCAATATGTAATATGCATTGTTGAATTAGACTTTCAAAATAAAGCTTGCTGACAAACAGTTCACATATTTAGACATATTATAACTTTTTGGACTGTTTTCAACGTTGTCAACGGTCACAGTTTGGTTAGGGTTAGGCGGAAAAAATAATTTGGTTAGGTTTAAGCACCTAAACTATGTGGTAAATGTAGTACTTAAGGTAATAATAACTAGGTTCAGTCAGTCATACGTTACGTAATGCACTTTAGGTAAGTGGTACAAATCACGTCACATAAATGCATCACTTACGTCACATTAGTTGCTTTGTTTAGTTAAGTTAGCGTGATACTTGAACTTGAACACAAATCACCCTTTTCTACTGGTCACTAGCAATACATAAGCATGTATTGATGGACAATATGTAGTGAAAAGGAGTCTACATGTATGACAATACCTACCAAAAAATTGTCATTTCACTTCTAATATATATATATATATATATATATATATAATATATATATATTATATTATATTATTATATTAAATATGTGTATATCTTACCTATGTTAATGAAAATGTACATTCATTATATGTATCTTCAAATTGACTACTTTGAATATAGATCACTATATTTCTGCATACACTGCTATACATCAATATAGAAAAATATATATGAAAAGTACTGGAAAATACATATTTTTACAATTTATATAACATGGCAAGTACAATATTAAGTATTCACTTTAATATATATGAGAGTGACGCTAACCTACACACTGTTTGATTGACACAATAAGGAAAAAAAATGTATTTCATTGCATATTGGTAGCAATAGGGCTAAATTTGGCACATGGCTATTCTGACAGGCTGGCAGTTGTGGATTAGTTTCTAATAACCACACAGTATGACTGGACATCTCTGACACTCTGCTCTAAATGTCAATGAAGCTTGAAACATGCGTGTCTGAGATATAGAGACGTGGCATGTGAGGCTTGGAGAGGTAGAGACGGACAGCAATAGAGCCATGTTAACATGTCTATGTGTGAGCAAGGGAGGGAGATAAGCTGCCTGTGTGTATGCGAGCGAGAGCATTATGTTTCTGTGCGACATCATGTTGCAGTAGCAGCACTATGAGTGTTCTCGTGATTAAACAGCTGTTAGTGAATTGTCTTTTTTTTAATGTCTATAGCTAACTAAGCAAAATTCTGTCAGGATTAAAACTTAAGAAAGCCTCATGAAACATTCGTCTTCATTTTAAGGGAGATTTTGCCTTGTGATGCAAGCAGCAGGACAACAAAGTGCAAGATCAAATATGTATAATAATTATTAATTGTGCTCCCTGCTGCCATTTGGCAAGTGATATGGAAGTATCTACTGCTACAGAGAAGCTGTTTTACTCAGGCTTCTGAACTCAGCCTCAACACTCCACCATGATTGGATTATTTTTCCCGATTTATACTGTA
Organism: Diplodus puntazzo; assembly: GCA_963678695.2. Lineage (NCBI taxonomy): Eukaryota > Metazoa > Chordata > Actinopteri > Spariformes > Sparidae > Diplodus > Diplodus puntazzo. The sequence continues at coordinate 15,809,902 of OZ023178.1, forward strand.
TATCCTTTATTTAAACAGGTGAAAGCCTCAGTGAGATAAAAAAAAAAAAAAAGTGTCCTGGCCCAGAGGGCAGCATAAACAACTTTATAACAGTGAACACAACAGATACCCATTCAACTGTTGTGCACTATAGATGCGTGAACACAATATATAGCTAAAGTGCAGTAAAAGATCAGAAGGAAAAAAAGCAAAACAATTTTTGTGGAGATTTAAGAACAATCACATTAACTGAGAGAACTTTTTTCACAATCTTTTAAAATCGACTTAAATTCTGCCATGGTAATCAACTCTGACAAGTTCAGGTCCTTCCGTATATTACTCCAGGAATTCGAGGTAGAGTATATAAAATCCGTTTTTGACTAATTCTGTTCTAACTCCGGGCACCGACGTCTGTAGAATATTATGAGAGCGCAGGCTATATTGATTTTAGCTTTTACAGCCCAAGGAGGGTTTTATATGAAAACCGACCAATGTGTACACAGAGATGGGGCAGCAGCACACAGACTGCAGTGGTGTGTGAGATTCCCTCAGCTAGTAATAAAATCAAAGGTACGTTGATAGACAATGTCCAACTTCTCCAAACCTTGGTCGGGTGCATTCATAAAGAGCAATTAAACCAATCATGTTAAAAGCGTTGTTGAAATCAAGCGTTTCCTTGCCTGGAGGAAGAAAGAGGATTTTTTTTTTCCCAATAAAAGAACCTAGTTTAAGTTTCAGCTTGGTAACAAGTTTTTCAATGTGTGATTGGAATAAAAAATTCTGATTAATTCTAATACCCAAATAATTATATAAAGGTACAAGGCAAAAGCCAATTTATTCCTCATTACACATAACAAAATTAAAGTTTGTAAACTCCTTCAGGCGACAGAAATGACAGAATATAACGTTTTATTATATACAAATATAAACATGTAATGCATCAGGGTGTATGGAATCAGCAGCAACAGTATGGTGACTGTGTGTGAGCATTAAGCATCGATGTCATAAATACAGAGTCCACCTCGCCTCGTCCAGCTTTAGTTCTGCACTCTGTCATCACAGAACACAGCGCACCCATCGTGCAACAGCTCGATTGGAGATGTTGTGATGGAGACAAGTCTCTGTGGGCACAGCAGTCTCTGATTTCATGTTTTCTTTTTTTTCCCATTTTGTCCTTTTCCTGCAACTAGACATTAGCCAGGAGCCAGAATGCCCACTGCATTCATCCAACACATGATTTCCTCTCCAGTGATGACAGTATTTTTGCCATAGGCAGCACATACTTCAGCTATAAAGCCAGTTCAATGACGATTAAATAAAACAAAAATGTAGCATAATTTGTAGGAGCTATTGGCTCATGCATCCTTATGTGCTGCTGTTGCCATAGCACATGGTGCTATAATCAACATCATATGTTATGACTGGTTCATCCCCATGAGCAGCTGAGATCATAGGAAGAATTACGGTAACTTTTTATCGCTTGAAAACAGCATGAATTTGGATTGTCCATTATATAATCATACTGTACGTGTACAATTGTTATGCCGTATACAGGCTTATATATGACCCATTATATCATACGTTATACAAACATACAATACTCCAACTTAATATTAACACACGTTTTTAATTAGCTCATACTGGATCAAATTAAATGTTCATTTACTGTACATTAACATACACTACTGTATGTAGTCTTTATATTTGTGACTGCATTCTTAATGTTTGGTTGTTTGACAATATACTCAACAACCGTTTCTCACTAATTGTATCACTCTTCCTGACAGATTTGTTTGACTTTGGCATAACAACTTGTGCGCGACTTTGGAAAGAGGGAACAGGCTTTTTTTTGTGTATGTCACTAGAACTGTATTGAACAGGAAGTAGGTTGCTGTCTGTAGGGAGCATACAGGGACAGACACTGTTGATGGCAGTGATAGTGGTGGAGGCGGAGGCAGCAATGGGAGACGCACTTTACGTTGCATCCATTAACTGCCATTTGTATTCGTCGCACTAACAGTAGAAAATGCTGAAAGCAATGGAAAATTCAGACGGACCCCCTAGAACAAGCTCCCCCCTCCCCTGAACTCCCCCCCTCCCCGTATAAAGATGAGTAATGTGTGCCACGCCGCGCAGCCAGTGGAGGAATATATTATCCCCCCGGCCCGGGTGGCAGTGATGAATGTCCGGGACAAACTCGCTGCACAGTCACCCAGGAAGCTCCACAGGCCCGAGAGAGCGCAGAGAGCGAGAGACACGCAGATATTAAGACAGGGAGAGAGAGCGAGAGAGAGAGAGAGAGAGAGAGAGAGAGAGAGAGAGAGAGAGAGAAGAGCACTTGAAGCAGTTTGATTTCTTTAGTTTTAAGTGCACTCCACGCTGACAGGATTGGGACACGGTGCCCCGAGACCACCCTCTCCTTCCCCAGCCATAAAACACGGCTCTAAATCTGCAGGGCGTCCTTCTGTTGGATCAAAGTGCCCTGAGTCTCCCCCCACCCCTCCTCCCTCTCTCTCCCTCCTGACTTCTGACTCCACCGCAGCACTACACAAAAAAGAGATGGGTAGTAACAGTCAATTTGCCTGTTTGTTTGATGGAGAGCCAGCGGAATAGTTTTGTCTGAGCCCACAGAGGCCCGCAGTGACCATCAGATGCGTATCAGTTAGAGACTGTGACAACTTAATGGCACCGCTCTTGTTTTATGTGCATCTGCCTCTTCAAGGTTGTTTCCGCCGCCCACACTGTTCCACCGGGCCTTTCATAATGTAGAGCTGAATCACAAACAGGAACTTATTGACACCCTCCTGCCGTCCTGCCTCTGTAATTAGTGGGCCTGTATTTAACCGAGGGACTCCCGTCTGGTTCCGTCCAGGATGTTGACCCCAGCTCCTCCTCAGGTTCTCTGTTTGGTACCCCTCCACCCACCTCCTGCGTGGTCGCAGGTGAGGAGTTGTGAAAGAGATGCAGGCAGATTAGTAAAGCTGAGGCGCCCACTCAGAGCACAGCGGAGATTAATAACCTGTCTTTGTGGGTTGCTTTCCACTCCTCTGCCTCGCTGTTTTCTTTTGCGGAGGAGGAGAATGATACACTCCTCCTGCCCTGTGCCTGCCTGCCGCCCTGTCTGTCTGGTTGGCTGGCTGGCTGGCTGGCTGTGTTGCTCTCTGCTAAGCCCACTGAGGTGCAACATATGAAGTACAGCCAGCATTCCAGTCGCATACTGTCACAGAATCTCGTCACAGCCTGTGGCAACAGGAAGAGAAACCAATAATTGGTGTGGGCAGCAGGCATCCTTTTAAAACCAATTACACGGCACAGACTGGAGCTCTTCAGATTAGATTAGATTAAACTGGAGCTCTTTAGATTTTTTTTTTTTATGGCACCAGAAATCCAGACAGACTCTTTAAAACTGGAGAGACGCTTTCAAATAACGTTCATATTCCTGAGCGTATACTAAATGGAACGTGTTGAATTCCAATGATGGCAGCTTCATAGAGATAGCGAAAATTGAAAACAATTGGTGAATGGAAACAGTAATTATGTCAGAAACAAACAGCGGCAGAATGATGAGTTTGACCTGACTCTGTTATTGTACTGATGCAGTTATTGTTTTGCTTGCGTGAACAACAGAGCGAAACAGTATCAGAAAACGGGCTTTTCACTAAATTATTATGAAACAGGAAATTAGCAATACACTCATGGAAGGCTCTGCAGCAGACGATTAAAACCACCCAGAACATCATCGCTGCCTGTCTACCGTCGGTGATTCTGATTAAATGAGGTGTCTTCAGAGAGCCCAAAGGACAGTAAAAGGCACCCTGCCGTCTGGAAACAAGATACAGCAGTATCAGCTGCCATACCACCAGACTACAGAGCAGCTTCTTTCCCCAGGCTGTGAGACTCCTGAACTCATCCTCACCACTCCACCATGAAAAGATTTTCTTCAAGTCTTGTGTAGCACAAAGGGACAAGCCTACAACTAACATTTCACTGTAGAACCTCAAAGCCCCCCCTCCAGTGTGTTTTGGTATTTTTATGATATTTTTATTTTATACATAGTCCATACTCCTTTATTGGCAATGCTGAAGAGCCACTGTTTGACAAATTATGTGCCCAAAGTCACAACATGTATGCTGTTGCTTGTATGGAATAATGATTCTACTATCGTCATAACTATAGTAGAATCTGGGAGTCATGTGTCATCCTCTAATAGGAGTTATAAAAGCTCCTTTAAGAAGCAAAGCAGTGTGTTGTGCATGAGCGGTCGAGCAAAAGAAGACATTGGAATGTCAGTCTGGTTGTGATGTTAATAACTATGTATGACAATTAACCACGCTCCCATTCTCTGTTTGACGAGGAACATTGACAGTGGGACTGGAAGAAACACTGACTGGTTGAGGGCTTTAAATGGAAGACACTTTCTTAGAATTTAGCCAACTGGATCTCACTTCCACCTCATCAAATACAGCAGCTTGGTCAGTGGCCTTAGCTTCAGCCTGTGACGCTCTACCTACCCCTCTAGTGTCAGGTTTGCATGTACAGATTTCCCCATAATGTTCAGCTATACGTTCAAAATAAACCTTGCTTTACCTTACAACAATCTTTCAATGGTTATTTCCTCCACCCAGGACAATACGTCTTGGTTTGTCAGCAGGATTACACAAAAACCACAAAGCAGGGTTTGGTGAAACTTTGATGGAGAATGGGTCTCAGCCCAGATTAAACCCAGGGAATCATGCATGGATCTTGAGGGAAATAAAATCAAGCGTAGTTAGATGACCCTTTTCTACAACATGAGTGAGCACATATTGATGCAGATCCATATAAAAATCCAGATCTGTTGGATTTAAATATGTTTTATTTCATATTGGAAAAGGGTTGATTGAATTGAAAGGGACTATTTGGCCTTGGCAGAAGTATGCGCTCTAATGATTATAGTTAGGCCGTTAGGTTTAGGCAGCAAAGCTTCTTGGTTAGGTTTAGGAAAAGGGTTCAAATAACTGCGTTACTCTACTAATGTAAGATGATTCGTGCCACTCATGTTATTTTTGGAATTTATGCAAGATACAATACTTGTAACATAACTTCAAGCAAATCAATGTTGACACTTGAAGTTCAGTCTCCTGAAGGAGAAAGTCCTTTATATGACCCATTTACCCACCAACCATCTCCTGCTCTTTGTGCCACTGCTTTAAATGGGCAAATGATGCTAGGTAGATAATTACAGCACCATACTTAGATGCGTTGGACTACTTAAAATGCTGCTGTATTTGATGCCTCTGGAGTGAGAACGGGCAGAATAAACTATAAGCATAATATCGTGGCTGTAAATTTCTCACATAGCAGCACGAAAGCAGGCCAGCTCCCCTTTCCCCTCAATATTTTCCCCAGCAGATGCTGTCACCCGAATGACATTTAAGAGACTTCCAAGCAGCCCGGTCGGCATGGCTGGGGATAATGGGTTCGTTCAGCTGTTGGTTCCAGGCAACCGCGGCTTACTGTAGTGCAGGAGATGTGAGATGCTGGGCCATGCAAGGACAACAGTGATGCGGATTTGTTTCTCGGGTTAAAAGGAGTGAAATGAAACAAACATTTCCACAAACCCTATTTCTGCGACAGGCTGCCTGTTTTTAAGTGTCAGAGTCAGAGTGCATCTAGAGGACTCACTGTTCAAATCAGCTGTGGGCCTCACATGATATATATATTCTGCCGGCTGATTTATTGTGAAACCTTTTTTGTTATGAGGATTTATATCTTCTCCTTACATCTTCTTTCATGCAAACGGGCCCACTCCTAATTTATAATCACCACCTACACATGTACTAATCACCCAGCTTAATCACAACTAGAGAGCATCATAAACAATGTATTCATCTGGCCTAATTGCAGCGTTCCCGGCATATTACACAAAGAACAAATGGTGCAGGCAGGGGAGGAGACAGATGCAGAGATTGCAGGGTTAAAGCCATTGGGATGGAGCCACAAAGTGTTCCAGAAAATGTCAAACCATATCTCTAACGCCATCTATCCTTCTATTTCACTGTACTGTTAAAATAGATGAGTGTTCACGGTTAAACTTATTGGCCTGTGGTGTAGAAACTGATACTCTTTAGGGTTAGCTTATTGTTTACTACGTTGAGAATGAATGCTGTCAGTGTTTTCCAACATTGTCAGGATTTTGCTCCAAGCTGCAGCAGATCTTTATATTGAAGACTCACACCGTAGTGGCAGGAGTATTGGATCTGTAAATGAAGACCACTACATCTCTGCCCAATTCAGGAATTACCTGATCTTTGTATTGAATGTGATCCCTAAATGCATAGGTGTCAAGGCACATTCCTCAGAGAACCATACGGGTCGAAGAAGAAAGCAGATCAAAATGACCGATGGTTACATTTGTCGACACTCTCGGTCCATAAAATGCTTACTAGATGCTGGATAGAATTAGATTCAATATCCCTTGCTTTTCATCCTTTGCAGATATCCACGATGAGAACGGGTTAAAGCCGGTCATGGTTTACATCCACGGTGGCTCCTACATGGAGGGAACCGGCAACATGATTGACGGCAGCATCCTCGCCAGCTACGGGAATGTCATCGTCATCACGATCAACTACCGGCTCGGAGTTCTGGGTGAGTCCACCCTTTAATCAGTTTTGAGAAGGCGTGTTGTGTCTGACAGTGATTTATTGATTTTGTGATTGATTGAATGACTAATTGGGTCCCGTTGTTTTACCATTGTTTTCACTCCTACGGTGGATGACATTTATTCGCAGACAAAGGAGGTGGACAGTGGGAACCTTCTTAAGCTCCTTTTGATTACAATGTTCAATCTTTAATGCCTTTAATTCAACTGGAATCACTCATGGTGTGTGTGTTATGAAAGAGCAAATATATACTGAAGCAAATCAAGCAGGTTAATCCACTCAGACTCACATGCACACGGCAGAGATATCTGATACACTATTTCATGGTTGTGTGCATGGTTTGCGGGCTGCTCTGCCTACAGCTATCAAGAGTTTTGTTTTCACAGTGCCAATCAGCTGCTAATGGTAGCGTAGGTGGTGGTTTGCATTTTTTCAGCATTCTTCTCTGTACTTCAAATGGTTGTATTCAGACTCAGCCTTGAATGACCCCCGCAGAACAAGATAAGCGCATGCAAATTAAACGAAGACTCTTGCATTTGTAGCGTTTTCAATTACTTTAATCATGCCGCAGCATCAAGCATCCAGCAATCCTCCCAAAAATTCCATGCTGGGAAAAATTGATCCGTTGTGATCTGAGCGTGTATCTACACAACAGTGCTGCACATCTGATTTTGTTTCTGTCTGCAAGATGAAAGTAGTTTCTGGCTCGCACAGGGATTGTTTATCTTGCCTTTGACATAAAGGTTTGGCTTCTGAATGTCTGTTGCCCAAGAAAATGTTTGTGTCAGAGAAGATTCTGATAATATCAAACATTTTGAGGCAGAAAGTTTTAAGGCACTCTGCACTGGAGGCCTTCAGGAGTGGGGACAGCTGTGGCCATTTTGTGACAGAAAATCTCTCCTGGTAAAGTTGAACAAGCGTTTGCTGCAGAAATTGTTTCTCAGAAAATATTTTTTATCCATGTTGTTATTGCTGATTTGTGCATGACAGCCCTGCATTCTGACGCATTCCAATGTTCCATTCCCCCCCCATTAAAGGAAAATGGCACCCAAAATGTAGCCAAAGTCCCACAGTGAAGTTGCTGCACTTAGTACCACTCCTCTTATATCACTGACGGGGCAGGAGCACAGGTTGCTAATGTTAGCCTATAAAACATTGATTGTGGTCAGGTAATGAAGCAGTGCTCTTTTTATTTCATGATTTGAAATGGGATTGTGCCTTGGCGAGGGTTGTTTCACTGTAGTGGGATATTTATGACCATCAATGATGGAAACAAGGAGTTGAGTTCATTTGAATACACTGCTGTGTTGAGGTCTGGTGCAGGGCTGTTTAAGCTTGTACTTGTTTGAAAAGTGAAGATTGAGAGTCCTGAGCCACCAAGCTTGAAATGTCAGTTAAAGAAACCATCAAACATGCTTCAGAACTGCACTCACTCTCGCTCTTTTGCGAGATGGAGGCTCTATGGGAGGAAATAGCGGATTGAAAATGCTCTCAACTCGACAGAAACCTCAGCCATAGCATAAAAATATTCTCATCACTGCAGTCTGGCATGAGTCGGGAGCTTGTAGAATGTTCCCACATTCTCCTCTGGAAACATGAATAGTGCTGTGTGATGAAGAGACAGACAGGCCTCTCTTTTCTCAAATATCCTCTAACAGGCCAACACTTCCTCTTACCAATGAAAGCAGACTCCCTGTCTACACAGAAGCATCAGAGATTTTACACCAGATTTTTTGTTACTTGTGTAACTTAAGTAATAAACGTACCAAGGTTGCTTATTTACATGACTCACAATTTATTTTTGTTTTTTACACTGGACACAAACAGTGACTTCCTGAACATGACATTTAAATACGGGTCTTTTTTTGATGATGATGGGCTGTCTATTTGATTATATATACATATAATTAATTTGCATCAAAGTTATGCTGTCCAGTTATAGGCAAATGTACTTGTGTAGGCATAGCCTTGGTAAATAGCAACATACCTCTATAACATTCTCCTGGCATTAGGTGTCGATTTCTGTTTACCTTCATTGTTTGCAGTTTTAAATTTAATGCATCTGCTGTGCGCTCTGCTTATTTTCTGTGAAGCCAGAGCACATCCTTATGCTCCTGCTGCCACCGCTGCTGCTCTGCTCTGCTTACCATTTGTTATAAGGCCGAGCTGTCTGCACCAGTCACTAAATTTAGTTGCCTGAGAGCCGGGGGGAAAAGGTGTTCTGGAATAGTGTGCACTGCAGAGAGGAAAAAAAAAAGAGAGATGAAGGGAGAGAGACAGGGCGAACGAGAATGCAGATGAGAATACAGATAGAGACAACAGAGAAAGACGAGTGGAACAGCGAGAAAGTGACAACGTAGAAATGGTGATCTTGTTGGGCTGCAGATTTCGATGTAAAAACCTGCCCGTCTACAAATCACAAAGTGTATGCGGCTCTGACGGGGATGAGTGCTCCCTCTCCACTAATTGACGCACACTAGTTCTCATCGCGTGCTCATATTAAATTCTTGTGTTGCTGCAGTCACTGGAGGGAAATCATCCGTGCACAGAAAAGTGACAAAAGTTAAGACTCTAACAGTGTCTGTCCAAACAGAAGTGGGCTGGCTGGTGTTTGCTGTCGTGTTGGTCCCTTTGGTATCATTAAGCATGGCAGATCAGTGTTTTGCCAAAAGCGATTTTGCCAAGAAGAACCTGTCCCATGATGGTGTTTGTTAATTTGGGAGATTTAGTGATATTTCACCATTGCCAGTAGGGCTGTGAATCCAATTTTTGGGTGTCTCAATTCGAAATTGATTATGTATTGAATGAATAGAAAAGGGGCCGTCACATCTTTTCCCAGAGTTTACTGTGCGCCAAACCGTTAACTGTGGGGTCCCTAGTCTGCTGCAATACAATATGAGACACAGCTGGAAATGAAGATAAGTGATCTGCAGCCTTTTCATTTTAAAGTTAAGAGCATCAATTAATGAATGAATTAATTTGAAAACATGCATGCCTGTTTGTGGATAACAAAATAAGGGCTGTGCTCTGCTGTGTTACTAACATTATAAGTCCAGCAGTGAGAGCAGCGTGCTGCACAGTTAGCTCTAGGGGTCTTCTTTATTTTTGTTCACCACAGAGTTTGTTTAACTTGTTAAATGCTACAGTGTGTGTTTGTTAGCCTGTTAGCAGTTGTCAGTTAGTCTTGTTTGTTACTGCTGACCGCTGCTCCGCTCTGTTGACGCTATGTCTTGTCACCTCGCAACAGACTAAGAAGTAATCACAAACAGACAATCCCATATAATTTTTTTTCTTACATATATTCATTCAAATTTTAAAGGAGAAATGTACACAGCGCGTGCTAAGAAACCCTGCCTTCAAACAAACTACAAGGACTTCATTAAAGTCGCGATGACACAATTATATTGACACCACCTTCAACTAAGTGGTTGCAAAAACACAGGCAGAGCAGATGCGAAAACATTTGGGTGGTGCCTGTTCAGGCTCGGAAGAGGCGACCAATCAGAGCAAACTGGGCTAGAGGCGAGCCTTAAAGAGACACTGATTGTTCAAACAGAGGGTGAACAAAGGTGCTACAGTAATGGAAAGAATGAAAAAACATTTTCTATCAAATCTATTCAAATATAAAAAAAAAAATATGCGTAATAAGGGACCTTTAAATGCAAAGGAAATAATGCTGAAGCTGGATCAGAATGAAAGCTTCCAAGTGAAAAAAGTTCTCATCTTGTCAAATTAGAAGTGTGCATTAATTTTAACCTCTTTCACTTAACAAGATTTCTTTTGTACAGGATGTTCCTCATGAACTGACATCAAGGTCAGAAGGCGCACACTTAGATTCACATTTAAAAGAACACGAAAGGCCTGCTGAAGGTAGCAGCGCCCTCACAAGATGTCTAGGTGTTGTGGTTCAAATGATTCAAACAGATACCTCCAGCTGCTGCTGTGGAAGGTGCTAATGTGCGACGCTGCTCCGTGCGCTGAGCGTGTGAACAGTGTGAGGCTGGGCTGAAGCAGACATCTTGTGTAAAGAGATGACGAGGCTCTGCAGGCTCTCAATAGTGTCTGCGCCGGCAGGCTGGTGGAAGAAGAGTGCGAGTGGAGGGAAAGAAGTCATCAGATACTCATCACCCTTCGCCACTTTAACCTCACACATCCCTTTGGACAGTCAGTGGCTGGATCACTTACACCCTTAACTTCAGATCGCTTTCCACGGGTTGATTCAAATGTACAAATGTGCTACTGTGTCCAGCGCCTGCATAGTGGGATACAGTGAGGGGGATGCAAGCTAAAGTTATTTTCTCTTCCTGTTTATTTGCATGATAGTGTGTAACATCTTTTTGGGCCTAACATTTATCTGCAACAACATGGAATAGATAGAACCAAATATCATCACAGTGCTATAAAAGGGAGAAACACATAACATGAAGATTCCTCAGAATTTTGTCTGCCTCTTGATAGCCAAGGGTTAAATCACTTGTTATTTATAGTGACATGACTACAATGATGATGAGTAATGCAAAATGATGGTCTGAACCATTGAAGGTCAGGTCAAATTTAATTAAAGTGCTTGACAAACTGTTTCGTTCAAAGCTGAAACTCAGGCAGCAAAATAAACATGCTCACAAAAAAAAAAGTAGCTCGACATGTTCAAAGTGCTGCGTGGCTCAGCAGACTGAAAGAATCAGTGTGGAGTCAGGATGAGTTGGTTACATTAAAATGGAAATTACAATGCTCTTGTCTGGTATGGAAGACCATCAAAGATAAAGAAATGATTAATGGCTCAATAAATATTCCACTAAATACACCAACATTTGCATATTTATTATTTCTGTTCATTGATTCTGTAATTATTAACTTTTGATTAGTTATTTACTGTCCCATTTTGTTTGCCATTTTCTAGTTAATTCAATCATTTGAAAATATATTGATTTATGTTTTTGTTTTTAAATCAATGGATTAATAAATAAAATGGCAAAACAAATGGTAAAGTAATTGAATGGGGTAATAAATAGTAAGGGAAATAAATCCTTAAGCAAATTAAAACTGAAATATCAATATGTATTTAATAGCATTTATACTTATTTCTTTATTTAGTTTTATATTGGTATATTTCAGTCCACCACAATAATGATTATTGATCAGTGTTAATTATCATTCTTTTTCTTCTTCTTCTTCTTCTTCTTCTTCTTCTCCTTATATTATTATTATTATTATTATTATTATTATTATTATTATTATTATTATTATTATTATTATTATTTCTCCACTCACATAACTATTATCAATACATTCACAGAATTTAAATGTCAATTATCAAAATCCTTATGACTGTTGCTGCCACGCAGAATAATCCATTCTTTTTGGAGGGTGTGTATTCATTTCAACTGCAAAACTCCAACCGTTTCTTTATATTCAACTAATGTGCAACAACTAACACATATTGTAGGAAATGTGATGATAATAGATGATGATGGATCACAAGCTAACATACGATTAAAATGTTAATTGACAACGTGTTTCCTTTGTTTTGAACGATCAAGTCTGTAGGGACTTAAAGCATGAGACATGATGTGTTTATTAAAATTCAAAGCACATGTAATCAGCACTATACATGGGCAGTAATTATCAAATGACAGTTTAAAGACATAACGCTGTAAATGTGGTCCCTTATGGGAATTATCATATGTGGCTCCCCTCAGCATCACACAGGAGTCGCAGAGAGTTCCAGCTCATTGTTTAGCTTCCTGTCCAACAACAACTGCCACAGTTTTCAGTTAATAGACAAGATACAGTTGGAGAGTAGCAGGTGAAGTGCGGCATTAAGCAGCTAAATGGCCACTAGTTCCCTCAGGAGTTGGAGGAACCAAGGAAAAGAGTTAAAAGTGAGTGGGCATTTGTATTCTCTCCAAACGCCAAAGACTGAGAATGTTGCTCTGTAAATGTGGGATATCTTTTTAAGCAGTGTTTCCTATTAAGTTTGCCATATTTAATTTAGAGCCATGTGCAGCAAATGTCTGTTGCAGTTTAAAAACAGATCGGCCCCACCTCCTTGGCTCAAATAAACTGAGAGAGCATCGGTGGTCAAGCAAACTAGACGGTGAATGAAGAGGGAAAGAGGTGGTAACATCTGGAGCACATGGCGAGTGCTGGCGTTTACACCACTGGCACGGGAGCTGTGGACTGTAGGGAGGAGTATAGATCGCTCTATGGCTAACTAGTAGCTAGTTAGCTACAGTAAGCAGCTGTTGGCGATTACTGTAACAACAAGATAAGCCATTTGTACAACAGTAAAGTTCCCTAAATCACCAGATGAGGCAGAGCAGCAGGATGACATCAAATGGAAGACCAGAAACATTTTTTCTTTGATATGATCCAAATCAGATAAGCTGTAGCTGTAAATCTCTATACGACAGTGATGTATTAGTCAATTGCTTCAGAGCAATCCAAGTCAAGTCTTCTTTGTCAGTGCACATCTCTGTTGAGCACTGACAAGACTTCCTCTGCTATGCTAGCAATTATTGGAATTAACTGGGAGTGAACCAATTGATTCTCTATAATTATTACCAAATAACACAGTGGTTTCCAAGAAACTTCTCGGACGTTGCTGAATTAAAATGTCACAAATTGCAAATGTTTTAGGTCCCTTACCAGAACATCACAGTCACACAGCATTTTGCATTACTCAAAACCATTATTGTTTTGACAAATTATCAAACAGGAATGGATAATTTAAGGCTTCGCAAGGCCTGCCGTCAGCATGTCGCTGTCGTGATTTTTTTTGTACTGTTCTCAGGTTTTGCCAAATGAAAACTTGAAACCTGGGAGGGTTTTGGATTCCAATTCTCGATGAAAACCAACTCATGTCTCAAGTGAGTCAAACTTAGTCTTAGGTCTAGTCCAACGTCTGCAGCTCTGGTGCTCTTACACAGCTGGTTCTTGTGAGAGGACCATCTACTACCATGTTTCCACTAAAATGTGCAGCTCAGCTCGACTCGACCATACAAGCTAATTTTTGGTTTTCCATTAGAAAAAGGTTGTGGATAGGAACTGGTACTTTTTTTTGACTCCACCTCCATCACGCTGAGTTGATACTAAACTGTGGAGTGAAAACCTATTATTAGAAAACAAAACTAAGAAAAGTACCAGGAACGTAAAGGGTATCGAGTTGACCCAACCTGATCCATTGATGCTGGAGACACAGCTCCTGGGATGTCTAGAGCTGCTCAAGAGACACTCTGCCTCAACAGTTCAGGCCGGGGGCCAGGTCATATTGTAACTTTGTTTCTTTTAGGCTAGCTCTTCTGTGCCCACTTGTACCTCTTAAATGAGAGAGTGACAAATAGGAGTCTATTACAAGCCAAGGTGCTTTCTCTAAGTGGTTATGGTTTTCTCTCTACAAGTGGGAAGCTGAGAAAGCAATATTGGCAGCGAAAGTGTATCCATCCACAGTGCAACATCAAAAATGGCTATACCCAACAGAGTGGAGGGCAGTGCACTAATCCTAGGTATCTTAGTTAGGCAGTAGCAAGACGTTTTCAAGGCCAACGCATGCCATTAGAGACAGACAGCGATGTATCAGCATCATACATCAACATGGCCATGATCTAGGTTCCTAAAGCAAAATGGCTCACAGGATGTAGCCTGCACCGTCACTACAGTGGGTCATCAGTGAGTAAAGCTTTCGGTTCCAGCAGCGGGGTGCTGGAGGTACCAGGACGTGGCCTCTTGGATAACACTGAGTGCCATCTGGCCTCAGGAAGGTGTCACACGAGCCAGAGTGACGGTGAGCTTCATTACGCTGCAATGGGATCTGTCAGCCACACATGGCACTCTCCATTTTCTCTCCTTCAACCCCCCCCAGCCCCCCCAACCCCAACCCCCAACCCCACAGTCCATTGTGACCAGACGTGAGACGACTAGTGATGGCTGCCTGATGGAGATGTGCTGCTGCTCTGCTTTCTATCCAAACCAGTCAAGGAGAAGGAAAAATTAGCCTTTAACATCTAAATTCAGCTTACCCACTATTTGACTGAATGTATTGATTCATTACAATTACATGAGAGGTCCTTCACAATAGAGAAAGTGTTTTTAGATTCAGCTCTGAATCACATTTAATGAATAAATATTTGGCCTGAAAAAACTTGAACCCTCTGTAGATTTCTGAAACTAATGCAAACACTGTTCTGTTAGTGTTGAAGACATTTCCCTCTCTGTTTTTTGTCTACACCAACTCAAACCTTTGGCTCTTCAGCTGTAAGTGCTCTGCTCTGTTCAACTATAGCCTCTACATCTCATTCTCTGGCTGCCTGCTGCTGCTGAAAACAAGGTTGGTGAATACAGAGTTTTCCAAAACACTGAGGTACAACAAAACATCTGAAAGGCTTTGTGGAGCTGATGGGAACCGCAGAAGTCGTGATTACATTTCCTCAAACCTAAAAGACTGAATAAGGTCAAACGAGACAGGCGTACCACAACTTTGTTGTAAGGTCACAGTTTGGTTTGGTTTAGAAAAATACTCAGGCTTGGGAAACACTGTGATCAGAGCAGTTGGTCACCTACACATTCATATAGACATTATACTGATGGAGATACAAGTCAGTTCATACAGTAATGGCTCAGTGAGCATCTCTTGTGGTCACAAACACAATCCATTTTTCCCCGTATTGCAAATACTTATCCATCCTTAGACTTAGCGAAAAGGTCATCCTTTCCATATTTTGAATATTAGTCACAATATCAATCCAGTCCGTCTCTGTTTGAGGTGTGGCCTGCAACCACTTTTGGGTTACAGCTTTCTTGCTGGCTGCTAATAATATTTTAAAAAAGATATTTGTCTCGCACCAGTAAATGGGGTGCAATATTGCCCAAATAGACTGCAGAGAAAGAGCAGTAAATTTCATCACCAAAGATATTTTGTATTACCCGTATAATCTCTTGCCAGTATAACTTAATAGCTGGGCAGCTCCAAAATATATGAAAATGGTCTGCCAGCTGTTCACCACCTCCAACAAAGACCTCTGACCATCTCCCCTGTCTGCACGCATTTTAACTTAGGAGTTATGAAATATCTAACTGGATTCCGCGAGCAGAAGTCTCTCCAAAGGCCAGAACTAGTGGAAGTTGACGGCACAGAGCATATATTTAACAATTCTTCTTCTGTAATGACACTTCCAGATTCTTTCTCCCATTTTAATCTAACATTATCCGTTGAGTGTTTCTTATTAGATCGAATACGGGAGTACAGTTTTGAAACAAGTTTCTTATTGGCCATATTTTTGTACATGTCGATAAATATGTCGATTAAGTTGGTCTCACATTCCTCTCTTGGTTTTATCTCATCATTAAAATAAGACCTGATTTGAAGATACCTAACTCATATGTATTCAAAATTTTCTGAAAACTATCAAATTCTCCCTTCGATGAAATTGAGCAGTAAGAAGGGATCTCCCTACTATAACAATGTTTAAACCTCTCCTTGTGGTCTTGAATTCAGGATCAAATGCTACCCATCTCAGCAGTTTAGACTGTCTTTCAAGTAATGGTGATTTGCATTCCTTAAACCAAATTCGAAGGCAAACTTCAGACCATTGATTCAAGCCACTAGAGTGCTGCTCATACAGTATTTTACTACCCAGTATAGATTGTAACAGTATATCTAATTGTGAAATTTCCAAATCCTTCCATTTTGCTGTATAATTTAGGTTGCAGCAGCATGCCAGTGGTCTTAATTGTGCTGCCTTATAGTAGTCTGCCAAGTATGGTAGTGATCTACCCCCTTTCTCTTTAGACAGTTGCAGTGTTTTGAATTGAATCCTTGGTCTTCTACCCGCCCATATGAATCTTAAGATCCACTTATCCCATTCATTAAATTGCAATGGTGTAACCATTACTGGCAGGGATTGGAAAAGATATAAGAGTCGGGGAAGTAGGTTTATTTGTATTGTTTCTATCCTATTGTGCATGTCTAAGAGCAGCTGAGACCATCTATAAATATCTGACTTGATGTTTTTACTTATGGGACCATAGTTGCTTTCATATATCTTGGATAGATCTTTAGGTATTCGAACCCCCAGGTTCTTAATTTCCTTCGCGTTCCATTTAAAATCAGATTTATTTAGCATGTCTTTTCGAGGCGGGTAGTTATAGCTTAAAATGTAAAGATGAATCTAATAGAATCATCTTTAAATCCAAATCTTCTCAGCGTCAGATATAGGTATTCCCAGCGAACCAAGTCAAACGCCTTTTCGGCATCTAGACTCAGTGCTACAGCTCTGTTATTCCCCTTAGACACATGATCAAGTACATGCAGCACCCGTCTAATATTGTCCTGCGTCTGTCTATCACGCACAAAGCCTGTTTGATCTGGGTCCACAAATTCTGGTATTATATGTTGTAGTCTTTTAGCCAGTATTAATGCGTATAATTTATAATCAATATTCAGTACAGAAATTGGTCTATAAGCACTACACTCTTTTTTATCCTTCCCCTCCTTATGAATAACTGAAATTAGTGTTTCCCTCCATGTTCTTGGTGGGTCACCTTCTTTAAGTGTGTGGTTAGAACAGTCCAAAAGTATAGGTACTATTTGCTCTTTAAAGGCCTTATACCATTCGGCCAGAAAGCCGTCTGTTCCCGGTGCTATTGGTCTTCAACTTAGAAATTGCCTTTTCTATTTCCTCCTTTGTGATATCTGCCATTAGGGATTTATTTTGTTCTTCACCCATGGAGGGTAAAAACTAGTGATTCCAGAAACGTACTAATTTCCTGAGGGCTAGTTGTATTTGGTTCCCTATATAGTACTCTGTAGTAGTTTTCAAAAATGTCTTGTATGTCTTCTAATTTGTGGCACACTTTTTTTAGTTCTAGGGTCTCTAATTTCAAATATGGAGCTCTCTGCCTGTTGCTTCCTTAGCCTCCATGCCAGGAGTTTTTGGGCCCTAGGGCCATTCTCATAATATCTCTGCTTAACAAACTTGGCCTTGTTCTCTAATTCCTCCTCATAGAGTCCATTTAATTCCTTTGTGATGTTGTTGATTTTATTTAGGATGTGGGGATCCTTCCTTTCAACATCTTCCCTCTCTAACACTTTGAGATTTTCTTGTAAATCAGATAGCTTTTTATCTCTTTCCTTTTTCTTATGTGATGTGTAGGAATTAAGCTTTCCTTTAATCACTGATTTAGCAGCGTCCCACAAAACACTTGGCGATACTTCCCCATTATTGTTGTTATCCGTGTAGTCTCTAAATTCCTTTTGTACATAATTCTTACATGTGTTATCATTTAAGATACTTATTAAATATACGTATTAAGTCGCCAAAACGCGTTTTTTCTTTTTATTGTTTAGGTGTAGGGTTAGATAAACAAGCGAATGGTCAGAGACATCTCGAATCCCTATACAGCATTCCCTGAGTCTGTGCCTGTCTGAGTTATATGTAAAAAAATAGTCAATTCTTGAGTGCACTCTGTGACTTGCTGAATAAAATGTGTACTGTCTATCTGTTGGGTGGAGCTCCCTCCATACATCAATCATCCCGAGCTCTGTCAACATATTCTTAATTACTCTAGCGTTGGGAGCAGATCTCTTTAATGTGTTAGAGAAGTCTAGCTTACATTGTAGCTGGGTATTCCAGTCCCCTCCACATATTAAAACCCCAGTGGCTTCAGAAGCAATCAAAAATTTCTCTGATACAGGAATTATACACATTAACTAGTGTTACTTCTTTCTGTTCAAGGAACCCCTTAACAAATACATACCGACCTTCTTTGTCACAGAGTTCAGAAACCACTTGGAAATTCACTCTATTAGGAATCAGTATTGCTACCCCTCGTTTTCTCCCATTGTTATAACATGAGTAAAATGTATTTCTAAAACCATATTTTTTTAACTTTTCATGTTCAATTCGGTTGAGATGTGTCCCCTGCCAGAATATTACATGCAGTTTCTCCCTTTTCATCTTTGCAATAACCTTGCCCGTCTTAATCGGATTGTGTAAGCCATTTACATTAAGGGTAACTACCCTATGATCCTGACATTGCATTTGATCCCACAGTTAACACAGGTAGGTGAATGACATGTTTTTGGTGACCAAACTTGAACTGTTTTTGAACTATAAGACAAACTCGAAACATTGCAAGATAAAACAAGCCAATACATTAAAAAGCTCAGGTAGACCTCCATTCTGAAGTAGTACAATACTTCTTAAAGTGGGGGGAGTAGTCTAGTGAACCAGCAGAGCCCCCCCTGCAGTGCAACATGTGATATCCCTGCTCTAAGGCTGTATTTGTGCACTAAGTTTGTCAAAATTCAGTCTCTCTCCCATAAATGTTGGTCAGCTATATTCATTTTACGGGCTAAGGGCAATCCACACAGTAATAAATCAAAAGTTTAGCCCCACAACAAATTAAGAGCTGGTAGCTGTATATTAAATGAAAATGAGAAGCGTAGAGAAAACCAAAAACAAACACAAATGGGGCTCATTCTTAATAGAGTGGGGGGAGTCAGCCACAAGAAAACAACGGGTGACATATAGTTTTAGCTCCCGGACAATGTACGCATATACAGTGCACCTCCATCCCCCAGACCCACTGTCATTAACTTTTTAATTATAAATTAGAATTATAAATAACGTTTCCTCAATGAGGCTATACAGCCTTCTGCTTTGCACACTCTTTCGGTTGTAGCTTTAAGGTCGGTTGCTACTTCCCTTAGCTTGTGTTGAATTTCCTCCCTTATGTCGGCTAGCTCCCTTTTCAAATCTTCTCTAATACTGCCTCGAAAATAACCCAGCTCAGACTTCATATCCGTGACCATAGTCTTTATGTCTGCGCGGATGGTGGTGCTAGCTTCCATGTCAACTGCTGCTAGCTCAGTGTGTTGACCTCGTCCACCATTACCATCTCCGTGTTTCTCGACTATGGCCGCTCCTGTCGCCGGTTTGTCGTCCTTCTCCACTTTCCCGGGTTGTTTACTCTTGCTTTTCTTGTGTTTTTCCCAATCCATCGTTAATTAGAGTAAAGTTAAGAGAGTATTTGTATTAAATTGGGCAATAAACTCCAACCGAACAGGAGGGATTATTTATGCGGCCATCTGCTTCAGTCGCTCCACCGGAAGTCCACCTTTGACATCTTCACACCTCACTGACTGAATCGGTCAAAGGCCAGTGATTCCCAATTTGTCATAACAACATGACCTGTAATGTACCAGTGCCAGGCATACAAGACTGTTATGGATGCTTACATCAGTTTAGGTTTAGACAACAAAAAATTTTGTTTAGGTTTCGGAAGGAACATTGTGGTTTGGGTTGAAATAAGTATGTTACTTTTTTAACTTAAGTGAAGTCAAATTTTCATACGTTAGTTAAGTACACAATATACTGTGTACATGATGTGCATTAGTAGGTTAAAATAACACACCTTTTGGTTTCACACTGGACACAAACAGTCTTATGGATGCAAGTCCTCTGCTTCCTGCTATTACTATGGTCGCTAGAGGTTGCTGCCTAACAAGAAACACGCTGAAATTATTGGTTTTAATAAGCTGCTTGCACAGTCAACCTAAACGGCCATTTTTCTGATGAGGAAAGGGTGCTGTATATATATGTATACATATACATATATACAGTATGTACACATATGTACAGTACCTGTACTCAAAGGCAGTAAAGTTAAATCTATCAAACAATCTGTTTGCTGTGTTCATGTTCATGGGATGGGACAAGTAACCTACAAATAAGAAAAACAGCATAAAGAAACCACTTGAATAAAGCTTTTACTAAATGTCAGGATGTATTTATTTACACAGAGTAAGGCCTGTGGATTTGTACTTAATTTCTCATTGTGGTTTTGCAATTAGAAAGGGATTGCTTTAAAGCCAGTATGGAATGAGATAACAGTTTTGATGAACATGTAACATATACAGTATGTGTTATTTAAGAAAAGAAAAGAAAAATAAATTGCATCACATTGTTCTGATGATCCTAAGCACTGCAGTTCCTTACATCACAATCGGCCTTCCACAGCCTGCCAGAGTGTGATGGTAAATAAGATATCCTGCTGATATCTTGACACTGAAGAGTTGAACAACAAGTTACTTCTCCGTGGTATTACTTTATGGCACAGTAAACTGCTTGCTTAGTATGAGTCAGTGACCCTGAGAGGGAAATCTCTCACAAACAAGACAGATGTGATGAATCTCGGAGAGAGGGGCTGTCAAACTGCAGCACACCAATCAGATGGAATAACCTGCACTCTGCCTAACCTCAGGGATTATTAAAGAAAGAAGACATCTTCAAAAAAACAAGTCTGTCCGTTCAACAACTTGGTTGCTTCAAAGCGGTTAATGGCTGACAGTTTTTCTTTATAAAAGGCACCCGGAATAGGGCTTCAGGAAGCGACTGACAGTTAAACCATGAATGTCTTTAAAACTAAAATCAGCAAATCTTGAAAAACTGAACCTCTCCTTAAATTAATATTAGCTAGTAGCAATTGCTGGACTACAGCTAGTGACCAGCAAATGGCAATTATCGGAAATAGTGAGCACTCAAACATTGGATAATAGTTTTACAGAGTCACGAGCTATCAGACTCACTAATCGATGCTAACATTACCCACCATAAGCTAATGGTCAGGCCTGCACCAAAATTACGATTTTAGACGTAGTCTGTTGAAGTAAAATAGGGGGTGTTGTGTTTCTTATACATTCAACTCAAGAGCCATCTACTGGCGGTAGGAGAACTCAGAGATTGCTTTTACATTTAAAAAGTGGATTACAGAGAGGAGGCGGGAAATAAAGAAAGAGAACCAGTGTCTCTGGTGAGTGTTGAGTTCAGGGATCGGTTGTCCTGAATTCAAACACACGGACACACCCTTGGTGCGTGCCATTGCTTACTATCTTATAAATATTGTACAATAAAATCATGTAGCGTTTTGGGGCGAATTAACTTTTGATTTTCCAGTCCTCAAATTGACACCACAGTCAAAGTTGGAGACCTGCACTGTGAACTTTCATTACATACTTTTAAGTGACACATTTAACCTCACCTGCACTTTTTTTTATCCATGTTATCCTTTTCCTTTCCAGTTTTCTGCAATTCATTCTACATCATTCTGTTCTATTCTAGTCTGTTAGTGGCCTCTAGTAGCCAGAGGGCAGGTACTCAGCCTCCTCTTTCTTTATGAATCCTCAATCTCTGCAAGGACAGCTGTAGCTGGGAGGAGGTCATTACCACTCCAAATTCCCCCGCTGGCAGTGGACTGGCGATAGCACGTGAGGAGTGAGAGGGAAATGTGTCGTCGCTGTCTCACAACAATCGTCAGTGGCAGATATACACTCCAGTCGTGAGTCAGAGGATGAGGTGATGTCTTCTGACATTACACAGAAAGGCAGAGAGCTGCAGCTGCAGCTCAGATCCTGCTGAAAGAAAAACAGGGGGAAAAAACGCCCTTCAAAACATGCTTTTCGTGTTGGCCGGCATACATGACGAGGGCGAGGGGAGGAGGGTGAGCAGAGTCATCTGTCGCTTTGGCAAAATAGTCATTAACATGACAAATGGTGCTCCGTTTGTGCTTTTGTGTGCCACCGCCATGGTCCGGACTAATCAATGGTGTCCACTACATCAGGCCTTCTCCTCTGCCTTCTTGGGACAGCATTTTTTGATTTGATTCAGATTATCCTGTTAGAGAAATGGTTCCACATTTTGGTCACAGGTTGCCAGTTCAACACAGCACTGACATTTTGTATAGACACAAGCTGCCATTTACACTTACAGTCACACGCTGAGGCAATTTAAGAGTCACCAATTAACCTTCATGTCTTTGCATGGTGGTAGGAAGCCGGAGCACCCAGAGAAAACCCACGCAGACATGGGAAAAAGATGCAAACCCCACACAGAGAGGCACCAGCCAGCCAGCTGGCCGGTTTGCCCTCTGAACCTTCTTGCTGTGAGGCAACAGTGCTGAAAACTGCATCACCACAGTGCAACAAACACACAGATGTCCCTTACTTCTTATCAGCACTTATCAGTCAGTGTACAGATGTACGACAATTATCACGTTCATAGGATAATTTTGCCCTCGATGCACATGTAATGTAATGTAATGTAATGTAATGCTTACATTAGTGGTTGTTTTTAGTCTACAACATGTAACTTCCTAACTGTCAGAAATAGGAGTACAGTAGAAGTCCAGTTCTGTTCCCCAAGGTACAATCGACATTAATGGACCCCCTAGGACTAAATATTGGAACTCAAGATCACTATTTGGAGATTTAAAGGTCCAAAAAGATACATATATGTGGTGTTTTTTCTAAATTCGCGATTTTTGTTCCCTTAACTTAAGGCTACAATTTAAGGTACAAGACTAGGCTCTTTAAGAACAAACCACAAGGGTGCAAATAGGTAACCAACGTCCACGGTACTGCCCTAGTGACAAGCCGATGTACCCCTAAAGGTACCAATACAAACCTTCTTTTCTGACGGTGTAAAATCCACTAAATCCTGGATCGGGTTTTGTACAGATTACCCCAAAACACAATACAGTGTATTAATCAGTGAGCTTGTAAGGTGTTAGACAGTCTATTTTTGGACTTTTGGCTGAGCCAGGCGCACTGTTTCTATTCTGTAAGGGGGCGATCACACAGAGACTCATTACTGGAGGTGTGGTCGCTTCGAAACGCCAAGGAAAAGCACGTTTTGGAGAAAAATATACTGTAATGTCTGTGATGCGGGCCCAGCCTTCATATGAAAGTAATGGGAAATGCAGTGTGACTCGTGCTGGCGCTGTAAAGTTGAACACATTTCAAAAAAAAAAAATGCAACGTGCAGCGAGGAGTGTAGCAACCATCCGGCACATGTACCATCGGAAAACAATGGTTTTGCTGGCGACACATTCCTGGTGATGAATCTCTGTGTCACCTTACCCTTAGGCTAATCAGGTCTGAAGTGAAGCTCCATACATGAGACAGATATCCACCGTATTCCTTTATGTTGAAACAACATATGAGGTAAAAGAGGAAAAGTGAAGAAGGGGTAGGGAAATATTGTACCTCTGCCCACTCCTTTTTGGAGTTACTTTCATTTTGTTCGTTTTACCTTATGTTGCTTGAGTCTTTGCTTCGAAATAAAGTCATTCATTCATTCAAAAAGGCACTTCTGTGAAGCCGGTGACCCTCATGTTGTCGCAGGAGACTGTGGCTCGTTCTCCCTGTGGATCTCTTGCTTCACTCCATTTGCTTTTAGAGCTTATTGGAAAGTTTTTCCTTATATAACACTAGCCTGTGTGTTTTCAAACCAATCCAGCCTTATAAAGGTCAGTGTTGTCATTGCCCTTTGCTCAGCCTTCACTTTGAATCCAAACAAAAACCAAAGTGTATTGATATTCATGTTGAAGTTGTGTGTTCTCTCACAACTCGACTGCGTGAAATAACTGGTAGGGATAGAAAAACTGTTGGATCACAACAAAATGCTACTTGAAGGAGTCATTCTTGGCTCTGAAAATGTTACAATATCAAGCATTTATTAGCTTTGGGAGCTGCTCTCCACACAGACTGTCATGTACAGAATGCAACAGATGCACTGGAGGGATTTGAGAGGCTTGAAAAGTGCCCAGATGGTTTTTTTCCCTGGGAGGAGATGGATGTTCCTGCTGGCCTCAACCTGCACATGCACACGGCTGTGCCACGGCCGGCTGATAAAGTGTCTGATAAAATGGCCGAAAGTAGGATGTTGTTTAGAATGGGGTTTTTTGGTCAGCGGCTGTGTAAATCTCCATGAGGCTGTGTTGTTTTCAATCTCCCTGGCCGGCCCTCCGATGACAGATGACGACTGTAGCAGCAACAACAACCTTTCTAACCCCCGCCTCCCGTCCTGTTTCCTCAGCGAATGTGTTAGATGAGAGTGATATGCTTTCCTTTGACTAAATGCTGTTATAAGCAAAGGATAGTCAAGATAATTGCGTGCCGCAAATGAATTTCCAGCAATTACAGTTGGCGAGATGGCGGGCTCATTTTGCCTGAATTGAAAAGCAACGCAGCAGGTCTGGTGGATAATGAAAGGGAACGGCAACTAGCTCATCCAAATGGACATTCTGACAAAACAAAACAGAAAAAAACGTCCCCAAAACATCTACATCCGAGATGGCTAAGTGGAGCAGAATGACAGCAAAGATAGTTGCATTAGCTTTTAATCTCTGATAGCAGTGTGTCAGCCAGTTGATTTGTTATTCTGGAGCTCACAGAGCTGGTGTCTACATTGGCTTAGCAGTTACAGTCACTCAAAGAACATCAGCACGGTCCATTTCCCCCACTGCCTCCTGGGAGTATACGAGTCACTTCCTGTGACCCTCACCATATTTCTGTTCAATCAGTGCCTTCTGATGGAGCTTCTCATATTCCATACAGATGCCTGCATATACAGTAATTTCCTCAAAATAGCATGTAATGTGTTTGTTAATATAATGGGCAACCTATTGTGATTGTGCTGTAGCAAGCACACTGTGGGCATGTTCCATTAAGTGACATTACTGCATCTACTACTGTTGACTACTGATCAGCGCAATATCTCAGATATCTTAAAGACAGCTAAAGACGCTAATTCTGACCCAAGATAGGTCAGCCAAAACAAAACCAGCAGTGAATTTAAAGATGCAATATGTAAGAATTTCACTTGAGTTTGGTTCTGCTGAAGTTAGCATGCTAAAAAGCAAGTCTTCCAAAGCTGCTGCGGTTAGCTGCATGGCTAACTGAGCAAACTAGCAAACAGCAGGTAAAATTATATCAATTTCTCTGGTGATATGCCGTGCTCTAATTTGCTTGGAGTATAAATTGGTCAGTTGGCCAGTGGTTCTTGTGCCTCAAGAGACGATAGTCTCAAAGGAAACAACAAGTTTCTGGGTTCTTCCATTACACCAGCTCCCAGTGCTCTACAGCAACTGCTTTTTTGTGAGGTTTAAGTGGCTACATTACATTTCAAACCCGTCAAACAGCAAAAACTCAATCCATCAGTATAGAAGGGTACAGTGTCAGCAAATACAGGCTAATAACATCATCGTGACTCTACTGTTTGACCTCCGACGTGGGCCCTTGCTTGGTAGCCAATACTGGTACAAGTCCATAGGATGTGTCATGTAGCCTGCTCCTCATCACCATTAACTTGAGGTCAAGGCTACTTTATGTGCATCTTGTTTGACCTGTTTCTGTTGTAAAGATAAAATGAAGACAGATTCAGCAACTGCATGGCTTATTTCTTAAGAAAGTTTCCAAATGAGCGGCTGTGTTGGCCTGGTTAGAAATCCATTCAATGTGGCCAACACCCACATCAATAACTTGCATCTCAGTCATGTCGATTTGACTCTGTGATGCTTAGCCGTGCTTTGATTCCACCAAAATTGCAGGGAGTGTTCGTCTCTGTTTGTCCTGCGCTCAACCTTTATCTTCAGCATTTCTTTATAACAGCTGATATGTCACATTAGCATTTTATTTTCAAAGGACAGTCATCTGCACAGTTAAAGATGCTACTGAGCCCAGAGCCCCAGAATCTGAATGACAGCTGAGGTAAAAGCCATAATAGGAAACACTAAACTGCGTTGAAGTGAGCTGACTAGCTCAAACAGCTTTGTTCCACATGACTCAAAGGTGTCTGTGAATATACAGCTGTCAGTGTGAGGTTTCAAATCACACTTGCTCTCTGTTATGGCTGAAGAGCAGAGGCTCAGTAAACCTTCATTCAGCTCTTGAAGACAGTTAGCACATCAAAGACAGCGCTTCCTTACACTTGCAGAAAGGAAAAAGCTGCCATCAGAGGATGTTACTGAAGTTCTCTTGTCTGTAGGCTGTCATTTCCTGTATTGAGGTGGAAGAGGCATGGAAATAAGAAAAATGGAAACAGATAGGGATGGACATCCCTTCTTATAGCTTAGGGATTATATGATCAGCCAGTGAACTGTTCATGTTCTCTCATGACGGGATGGCAGATGCAGGAGACCCAAAAAACTGTCACTGTGGCATCAATTTCATCTTTTATTGGTGGTTTTCTTCCTGTGGATAACTGGTCGATTGTTCATGATGTGGTGTCAAAGTGAGACAGCTGTGCTCTACACTGCTATAGAGTTTGATAGCTGCAAATGGTTCGGAGATCTAAATCATAAACAGTAAATGTCAGGTTTGGGTGTCAGAATCAAACAGGCATGGCTTTTTCTCAAGGCGTTGTTCTGCACTGACATTCAGCCATCACACAGGCAGGAATTCTCCACCAGCCACAACCCTTAATAAAACAGTCACATAATACACCATAATATACTATATCAGATTAAAAAATATCTCCTGTTCATCTAAAGTGCATCGTACCTTTCAACATTTGGCGATCAATTTCACTGTTTACACTAAATTTATGAAAAGTAACTCGATTTCGTGAGTTGTTTATTCAGGACAAAACTTAACAAACTCTATGAAATACTGTCTCTGACAACCTCTTAATTATGTTGGCCTTCTTGTAAATTCTGCAGATGTTCCACAGGAAAATATTTCTCACTTTGTGGAAAAAAACATTGTGTCCTTTTTGTCCTAGCCTGGATTTGCATATAGAGCAGTGAAGTAACGTCCAATCACAGCGGTCACTTGAGATCCGTCTCGAGACGCATTTTAAGTAGTGAGTAGCCATGTTGCCACTTCAGGCGGAGGGGATGGTGCTGCTCACACGCTTTCAAGTTTTCCTAGACATGTGAGATCACTTGCTGCTGTTGCCCAGTGCTGTGCCACTGCCTGCAGCAGCTCATCGTGGTAGCGTCAGCCTTCTTCCAAGACCTTTTGACAGTGGCTCGAGATGTGATCCAAGGTTCCTCAACCGGGGCAAAGGGTCAGTGTTTCACTCTTGCCCCAGGTGTGGAGGATTGAACAAACTGAGGAACACAATATAAGCAGCCTGGAGCCATTTTCAAGAACAATTCACATGCAGCTCACAAATGACGGCAGCGTTGCTTGTCACAAATGGTTGTTGCTATAAATTGCAGATTATGCTGTCCTGCAGAATGCTCACATGCTGATAAAGTATGGAAGTAGTGATAAATACATCATGTCTAAATTTACAAGGAGTGGAGTGACCGGTATGTGTGGGAGAGGAAAAAGAAATGATGTAAGGTTATTGAGCATCAGGTAAAGGAGTGTCTTTTTTGTTTAGTTATAGGATAAATAAGTTATAGGATAAAAACAGTATTTTCCAAGCGATGGAAAATATCAATGAGATTGATCCTTGTATTAAAGAAAATGAGACATATTTTTCTAATTAAAGTCATATTAATTGACATGAAATATAAGCGTATGTGGAACATGTACTATGGCTTGTTTTCCTC
This sequence comes from Diplodus puntazzo, assembly GCA_963678695.2. Taxonomy (NCBI): domain Eukaryota; kingdom Metazoa; phylum Chordata; class Actinopteri; order Spariformes; family Sparidae; genus Diplodus; species Diplodus puntazzo. Next base: position 15,837,864 of record OZ023178.1, read on the forward strand.
AGACTACCATCATCTCTTATATGATGCACAAGTCAAAATACTCAAGTCATTTCCGTTAAAGATTACAGGAGGCAGACAAACAGTTATGGTGCATGTTCACAGATCCAGTCATTGCCATGCATTGTCATCTATTGCCTATGTAAGCAGCCAGGCAATCCCTTCTTGTAGCACTGTGTTTCGAGAAACAGTGCGTCGCATTTGTCGCCCCTCATTTTCATGTCGAGGTCTAGGATACTGTATGCTAACACGACTTGGAACCTCTGGAAAACTATAAAAAAAGCGATCCGTTGTTGGGTTAAAATGAAGACTGATTTAGCATCTGTCTTCATTTTAACTCTTAGGAAACATATTTTGTTTTCCACCATGTTGGCCCACTTTGAAGCAGCACCCACAAAATAATCTTCAAGTAAAATCAACATGCAGGATTGTGTTTCTTTTGACCTTCGTAAGGTTCAGGGAATTTTTTGAATAGCGATGTATCAAAGGACAACATGGAAGCAACGGGCAGCTGATGGCAGAGAAGAAGCTCTGAAAAGCTACCGTACACTGTAGCATCAAACAAACAAAGAGCTAATGATCATCATGGAGTATTTCACAACGGCACAGCCAGAGACACAGGAGTTGTAGGGACCAAAAATGGAGCTAAAAGGGAGTAAGAATTAAAATTTGCCGCCAAACAAACGATGACGTTGCTCCATAAAGTACCGTCTTACACTTGCTGACCCTCTGGATTTCCAGGGAGACTCCTCTTTTTTCATTTCCTTCTTTTCTTTCTTTCTTGCTTCACAATTTCCTTATTCACACAATTTATTAGACATTGTTGGACCTCTTCCCCCTATTTCTGCTATTATACAGCATGTTGTCTGCTTTACTGTTGAGTCTTGTCCTCCTCAACGAGGGAGAGAAGGACAGAGATAAGTCAATCAGTGTTTTTTCCTGGAATTTAAAAGTAAAATTACATCATATATATGTATTTGCTGCCGTTGCAGGGTTATTATTTTGTTATTTTAATTTTCACTTTAAAGTTACCAGAATACAGAAAACACTATGAAACTCACATTTTTGAGGGGGAAGGACCCCAAGACCCCCACTTTGGTTTTCAAATCCTCCATATTTTTTATGGTCTCAAGTATGTACTGTCACTGCTGGAAGTGTAAAAAAGCAACTGTTTGCGAGAATGTTTTCAACTTAAAAAGTGATGATGATCATATGTGTCTGTTGCCCAAAAGTGACAAAAAGATAAAATATCCACAAGTTGGATCTCAAAAATTTCAAAGATGATTGTAAGCAGGAAAAGGTTTCGGTGTGTCATTGGTTCAGGCCATATCTCCGCCTCTATTTGGGAATTATTTGACATCTTTTTTTTTTTTAATCCATAATGTTCCACTTTTCATTAGAGAACCAGCAGAAGTCAATCTTAGAGGCCAGAGACACCAGCCACCATGACTTTATGGAAAAAGCTGAGGTGAATGTAACCAGAAGTAACGTATTCAAGGACCAAGAAAAGATCACTTTCCAGCTCCATCCACCTGGAATCCCACACAAACAACTAGATCCATGCCAGAACGGAATTGAGCTTGAAGAGGTAAACTTCTTGTTCCTGTGAGACCACTGGAAAAAGCAGCGCTGCCTTGGCTCAGGCCTGCACAAATCCAATCTTACATAATGACGGAGTACAGACCACAGAGCAGCAGACCACCCGAACACGTCGGGCCTCATCAGGCACCAAAGAGGAGTGGGCTCATTTGCATGATATCTGTGGGGCAGAGCGTTCCCCAGATGCAAAGCTGATTAAAGAGTGATGTCGCTCAACAACTTGAGGGCAGAGACGGAGAAGAGTGAGATGGCCGACCACCAAGCGGGCCAACGCTGCTTTGATGTTCTGAAGACACAAGCATGGAGGCGGCGGCGGCGGCGGCGGCGGCTGCTACTCTCCCTAATTAACCCATCTGAATCCTAATGAATGTGCATGAATATGAGCTCCTCCACTCATACAACCAAGGTTGTTAAATCTGTACTTGCAACATGTTTTCTATATGCACCATGACCTTTAAGCATCAGCACACATTGTAATGTGTTCTTAATATAGACATTTAGAATGAATAGTTTAAAGTTTTCAAGCTTACTGTTAAAGATTGTTTGAAAGTTATTCCCTCATGGTATGTCTTTTTGTACCTAACTGTTATTTCATCACAACATAGATGAATAAATAAATAAAATGAATAGATTCAAGAATCAAATGATTGAAGCAAACTTTTGAAAAAACACAATTGTTTCACCATTTATTTAAGAATGAATAATAATCTGGGAATTATTGAACTATTATTTTAACTTATTATTTACATCTTTTTGTAGACATGTCAAAGTGGCATGTATCAGAGGTTTGCAGAAATGTTCAGTGCCAACATATTATCCTGGTGACTGGGCTGACTGCCCTCATTTGTTTGGAGTGGGACTTCTGAACAAAAGGATGGCACGGCGGCGTGTTCCTTCATTTGAGTTTCGGAACATTCAAAGTGAGTTATGAGGGAATTTTGTTAAAAATAGCCCCTAGCCTGGATCCATCCCATATGACTGCGATGAGTGATGTCCTGTTCTCTCTTAGCACCCAGAGGAGATCACCTGTCACACTTCTGCTCTTCATTGCATTCATGTGTGATAATTACCAAAGCAGCCAGGACTCGCTGAAAATGCTGAGGAGCCATCTTGGCTATAAAGGGCAAGATGTACCAGAAAAGCTTCTGTAGCAATTATTTCAATTATGTTTGTTTATTCCAATAATAGTACATTGATTTCACACATTGTTTTTCAGGGGTGGTGGGGTGGCGGTGGGGGTTGCATCAAGCTGTTTACGTCCCCCCGTCAGCTTCCCTATAGGAGCTGCTGCCTGACAGAGCCGCGGCACTCTCGACAAAGAGGATTAGCAGCTGCTTTGACATGCTTGTATGTTTGCTTGGTATCGATTCCTTATGTAATTTTTCCCTGCTTTGCGACCCACTTCTGTCGACTTGGCGTAATGCTCGGGGTAGCGGCTGCAGCCTTATACGACGGCAAGTCAGTGCACAGACACCGACACTCCGTCATCAGTGGCTTCAGGAGTCACTCTGGTATGTAATCACAGATATTGATTGTTTATTATTGTAGAATAACTCCCCTCACCCTCCACATAACCCTGTCGCAGCTTGAACACTAGCTGCAATTGGATGCGGGCGCTCCAGAACTGTTCAGGCGCTGTTAAAACAGCCCTCTGGCCCGACATAACCGATAAATAAAGCCTGATGCTTGGTTGAACAGAATGTGTGTACCGGTGCTCTGTTGCCCCTTGTTTCGTGGTGGAGGTCAGTTTTCTCATCTTCCTTGATTGATTTTCTTAACTTAGAATGAACATCAGAACAACTGAAGCATTCTTCGGTAGAGTTTGTCAGTAGATACCAGCTGGGAAAAAAACACCAGCAGTGCTGAGCTTTTATCAGAAAAAACTCAGCTGACGTGGCTTTTTCAGTTCCGGCCTGATCTCTGTTGATCCTCCTCTGCCCACCAGACTCTTTTTTTTTTTTTATTCTACAGAAAGCTTTTCATTCATCCCATGTCTCACCCTGTGTCTGTCTCTCTGAGACCTGTCTTTTCGCCTTTTTATGGTCACTGCCATCAGTTGGTCAATTTGTCAGCCTGACTGTATTCTGCAGCCGTCTGACCGAGCATGGTAAGGTTACAATATGGAGGCATTCACCTATGGAAGATCACTGCAGCCAGAAACAAAATGCACACAGAAAGTATGTAAGCAGGCCGGTATGAAATAGTGCAAGATACGAACAATGGTTAGAAATGCACTTGGTTAGAGATACAATATGCTAGTTTCATTGCTAATGATTAAACCTTTGTTATATATTTTGTGGAGTTGTATACTTGATCTTGGTCAAACCCCGGAGACATCTTGAATTTTCTCCTTCTTTCTTGAACGTGTGGGAGAGAGTCAGAGAGTGGGGAAGGAAGTCGGTGAATGACACTAACCGTGCCGTGACTTTAACGTTCGGACATCACCTCCTCGATGAACATCTCTATCTGTGCAGACAGATTTTCATTGAAAATGGTGGTCGCTGAGCATTACAGACAACAACTCCCGGAGGCCATGCTGCTTACGTACTTGGTCTTGTTTAGATTTAGAGCCCCCCCCATTGGCAAAAATGTCATATCGTGCGTTCAATGTTTGGCAACATTGCAGTTTTGGATAGATATTAGAAGTCAATACTGAGTTGAAGCATGCGACAAAACTTGTGTTGAAAAAAATATTTAACCCCCTTTTAACAAAACATTTCAGTATCATTTTAGGACCCTAAGCTAATGTAAGGGGAGCCCCCGGGCTGCAAGAGTTCGGCAGACACTATTGGGAATTAAAGAGGCTCTAGGTTTGGAGATGAAATTCAAACTCTTTTTATATTTCCAATATTATTGAGGTCACAATACAAACTTACTGATTAAACACGCTGGTTCCATTATTTTAAAATGTCTTCCCCACACCTACAGAGTACATCTTTAATTCAAGTTAATGACCTGCTGACGGGATGTTAGGTAGGGAAATTAAAATGACCAGATGATCAGCAGAAGTAAAGCAGAGACCAGTTGGAAGTTTCCTGGGGATAAGTTGAAAAATACCAGAGTATTATTATTAAATGATACTGTGTTATTTATTGTAGAAATGTCAAGTATATTACTTGTTATTACCTACTTATCATGGAATTTCCACACCTTTAAAGTTCATAGTAGCAATTTTGTTTGTGCGTATTTTCTGTTTCTGCTGTAATGTAACTTTTTTAAAGGAAGTTTACACAGAAATAGCTTCTCATCAGAGGGATTAGTATCTGTGGGTTTTTTGTGGATACAGAACAAAAACTACTACATTTTCACAGTAGATCAACTGTGAAGACGTCCTTTTGTGTTATAATACCCAAACAAATATTTCATACAGATTAAAAAAGATTAAAAGAAACAAGACCATTTTCAAATTAAAGCTGAATATGGAACCATTCAGACAACATTTTCTTTCTTGTATGAATTATTTATGCACATTTTGGTTAGCACCAGCAGTCAGTATCAGTGGAAGGTCTCCGGAGCTCTTCCCTGGCTGTGTGTTGTGTTGTTAGCAGAGACGGGCCATTGTCAGCTGGCTGGTTCACGTGCGTCTGGCAGCTCTGTGGAGGTTGACCTGTTAGACCCTGATGGATTTCATAGCCCAGCTTTTGGAGGACAGATGGTATGCGGTGAGGTGACAGTAGCGGGTTGCAGTGTGTGTTTGCACCCGGGTGTGTGTGTGTGGGTGTGTGTGGCTGCGTGTGTGTGTGTGTGTGTGTGTGTGTGTTTGTGTAAGGGCAGCTGATGAACAAGGGGATTTAATGCCTTGTGACCCAGATCTAGCCTGGGCAGTGATGTGTGTCCAGTGCTCAGTGCTGTAGTGGGGCTTCACTGTGAGTGTGCATGTGTATAGCTCCACATGCTGCAGTACAGTATGTCTGCACACTGTATTATTTGCTTTTACTGCACAAATCTGCTAAAACACGGCAGTAAGTCTGCGAGACGGCAAAGAATAGCAGTGACTGCGGGGACATAATGACTATGTGTGCCGGAGCTTCTCCCCCTCCATCACTGTCACCCAGCTGTCCCACACCTGGACGAGCTGTCACTCCGACGGAGATCCCTACTCTCCCTTCCTCTTCCCTCTCCAGCCCCCCATTACTCCCCTCCATTCCGCCTGTCCTCCCTGCGCTCCTCGCCACAGTCGGTGAATTTGCCGCACACAGGCTTGATACCTGTGACAGCTCTGTCACACATCATACACCCTTGCAATATGTACGCCATCGCTGGCAGAGGAGTCCAAGGAGGGGCCGAGCACAGCTGGGGTCAGAGCAGAAAGCTTGTTAAGCCCTCGCTGCCAGGTCCGCTGCCGCTGCCTCCGGTTCCCACTTATTTCCTTTTTCACTGTCTGTCGTGTGCTGAGATGACAGTGAATCCACACCTCATTCTGTCCACATATGAAGAGTTCTACTGTGCAAAAAAAAATATTCTGATGCTGAGAGGTATGAAGACAAGTATTGCAAAATACTGTATTACATGTAAAAGCCTTCAGTCAGACCTTCCCTCGAGGATAAAAAGTTAAAGTGGTCAATATGAAGGGGAGTGTTGGTTTCGCCTCGGGCTGAAATTACTTTCAGAGATAGAAAGCATTTTTTTTTTATGCATTCAGATAAGGTTGTGAAAGAAAGAGAAAAGGGAATTCATATGAATAATAAACAAGGAATTGTTTAAAATAAAGACAAAAAAAGAAAGAGAAGGAAAGAAGGAAGGGGAGTAATACATTCAATGAAGGACAGAGCAACAAGAGGAGATCGATCCTCATTTTCTTCCTTTTTTTCTTCCAGTTTTCCACATTAAAGAATGGAAGAGAGTCAGGGCAGAAAAGGGAAACAATCTGTGAAATACAAGCATATATTATGAAGGAAGGAAAAGAAAGGAAGAATAAAATAGAAAGTAACTTGGGGGAGATTTCTTTCAGAGGAAAGACAGGAAGAAAAGGAGAACTGAAAAAACAAAGAAATAAAACCAGGATGAGTCAGCAAAGTAGAAAAAAAATTAGGAGAGATGCATAGAAATGAAGAAAGGGCAGAGAGAAGAGAGGCAAGACAAGCAGATGAGAAGGACATCAACTGAAGGACATCAACTGAAGGACAGGAGACAAATGTGATCATAAGAGAGAAAGAAAAGTAGGACAAGAAAGAGGGAAAGAGAAGAAGGAGCAGCAGAATAAGCAAGAAATCAATAAGGACAGACAGAAGGAAATGATGATATTTTATACATATTATCTTCAGGAAGGACAGGTGGAAGGAAGAGAGAAGAGATCAAAAGCGCAAACGAATTACGAAAGGAAGGAAAGAGTGAAAGTAGGAAAGGAGAGATGGGGCGAATGAGGGATGGAAAGGAAGAAAATGATGATGAATAGATGGAAGTAGGGAAGCGGACGCAAAAAATCAAGGGTCAAGAAGTAAAGAAATGGAAAGAGAAAATAGAAAGCAAAAAAAAAACACAGGGAAGTACAAGAATAGAAGCAGGGGATCAGAAAAATAGATTGAAAGCATAAGGGAACAACAAAAGGAGAAAAGGAAAAATGTGAGGAAACGAGGAAAGATAGCGGTGAGCAAGGATGAAATTAAGAGGGATAGGAAAGGAAGAGAAGGGGGAAAAAAACAGAAAGATTTACAAAAAGAAAAAATCAAGGGGGAAAAAAAACCTTATCTAATGTTGAGAGGCTGCTCAGTGACTACAGGAGAAAGTCCCGAACTGTACCAATGTACATGGTAACTGTGTATCTTTGATGTGTGAGCAGTTCTGACTCTCATTTGAATTCTCATTTTTGCTATCAATTCATTTGCATCCTCATCAAAGAGACTTGCCTAACACATTCAAATGCCCACACACATCGCTGCAGTAATAATCAAATCATTAAAAATCGCCTCCTTGTCCTTGCACGAGTCTCCTGAAGGTTGGCTTTTATCCGCCGGTATGACTAAGTGACTCCTTCACCCTGTTTAAAAAGCCTGTTTCCCGGGGGCCATCGTGCTCAGCAACATCTACATGTTTCATTTTCGGAAACTTATTCCTCTCCGTGTGCCCTCATTCCGTCCTCTGCCGAATGCAGATCTGCCATGGCTGGATAGGTTTCGGGAGCAATTTGGAAAACTAAGAGGGGGCTGACATCCCCACTCAATTCAGCCGCATGACGGTGGGGGGGATGGTGGTGAGAGTGGGTGAGTGGTATGGGGGGCAAAGTCAGAGAAAAGACGAAATAATTTGAAGGGGAAGACATCGTGCAGGCCTGTCTTTTTTTCTGGACCGGATAGACATGCAGTTGCCCGTTTGATTCATCGTCGCCGGCTGTTTAGCAGGAGCTTTGTCAGAGATCCTGCATCAGGTCTGTCAGTCTTCTAACAGCCTGTGTGTGAGCGTGTACCGTCACGTGGACGGCCCACGATGATGAGGTTTTAATGATGTGGGTGTCGAAAGCCTCAGCAGAACTGCCTCAGGCCCGGTGTCACGGATGGAAGTTAAGGAGAGGAGGATGGAAAAGGAGGTAGGCCTGACTCGGACTGACATATGGTCGGAGTTTGACGAGTCCGCTGACATTTATGAAGTGACAAACACTCGGGCGGTCACAGGCCTCGGGGTCCCACTATCACACTCCACGCTGGAATGTGACAAACCCAGTTTGCAGATTGTTTTTCAAGGTGATTCGTCCAGGATTTGTGCTTGTTTACACCGGCACTGACTTGTAGATTTTAATACCTCATCCTTCTATGTTTGCTCAATGAGGTGAATTCACCAAACACGATGTGACATGGTGTAGAAAAGCCCAACAACCTGGGTTGAGATTTGATCGGCTCATGTTCCATCAACCTTTACCGGGGTGCCACCAACCATTCCCACTGTGACACTCCTGCTCTCTGCTGCCATGTTCTCACTCGGCTGACAACATGATTACCTGTATAATTACATTCATTTAAAGCCTTTTTTATCATAAAATGAGACATCCATTGAGAATCCAAAAATGTTCTACATTACAACACGTACTAGAACGAGGGACCAGAATAATGTTCGTTGAGTTCGATGGGTATTACAACAAGATCAGTGCCATGATGGTACTGGTGAAGCGAGGTGTCTGCACAGAGCCCAAAGGATACTAAAAGACACCCACCCCAGCCACTGTCTGTTCACCCTACTGTTATCTGACAACAGATACAGAAGTATACACTACCATACCACCAGGCTACAGAGCAGCTTCATTCCACAGGCTGTGAGACTCCTGAACTCATCCTCAACATGTCACCATGGCAAGTTATTTTTCTGACTTGATTATTAGTTATTCATTCATCTGTCAGTCTCAGGTTTTACTTTGTGTGTGTAGTGTAGGGAATTAAAACAGACATTTCGTTATACAATCCTCTGTTGCATAATGACAATTGTGACAATTTTGAATAAATAACAGAGTAGGGGTGGAGTATCATAAGAGTATCATGAGTCCTTTTTTTTAAAGATTCCTGAAATTGATTTTATGTAACTAGCACTTTGTCTGGTAGCTCAGTGCCATCACATAATAATTATATTAATAAAAACAGTTATTCCCAATAACGTGCTAAAGGATGTTAGCATTGTGAGTAAACAGTCCATCGTTTTCACGTTTAACATAAAAACGCATATATGCTCCTAAGTATAGGCATGTACAGCACCTCATACATTCTTAATGAGCTACAATGAGCTCCACCACACTGACCAGCTACAGAAACTTCAAAGGGTCAAATTTCAAACTCCAGCCCATATTCAGTAAATACCTTTATGTTTCCTATTTTATGTGGTCTCATAGCACTAGATGGATAGCAGGAAATGTAGCACCTCATTGAGTTTTAATTGTAATCATTCAATTGTACAGTTTATTTTCCACTTTTAATTTCACATGTGAATATTATTCAAAGGCTCACATTTGCACTTTGCACTTTTCGTGGAAACTTTATTCAGTTAAGCCTAAAATCATATTTTATATGTTATATATTATTTTCTTAAGAACAGCTAAATGTAGCAGTTTCCCTCAAAATGTGCTTGATTTAGCACTCGTATCTGTAGTATAGCAACTCAGAAAGACTGACTGACATGTGATGTATATGTGTTGTGAAATAAAGCTCATGATGCACAGTATCAAGAAAATTATGATTAAACTTTCTTGCAGAACGTAAACACAAAAATCTCAATTTTGAAATACAATACATGTAGAATGGATACATATCGGATCGACACCCAAGTATCGTGATACTAACGAGTTGGTGTATCGTCCCTGCCCAAGTAAGGAGCTGAATCACTGAGATTTGACACACTTATGAGATGCCAAGACATAATTGCAAGTCCTAGCATTTGTCTCAAAAACAAATGAATTCCCATAAGAATCATGACTTGTCATTTTACAGATTAGTAACAGTATTGGTTTTCCTGTTTCTGTCCATAATCCCCTATTAAAAAAAAAAGCTTCTGTGCTCTTGCACTGGTGTTTTGAATCTCGACTGTGTCTGTTTTGAAAATATGAGTTAGTCTGGATTTAATTTTAGGCTTTAGGGTTGCTATTAACATTGCTAGATCGCCAAGTGGCAAGCTCAATTAGGCTTCCCCTGGGGCCCCCTAATTCTGCCTGTCAACCAGTTTGTGTTAATTGGATTAATGGCAAATTTGTTTTTGAACATGCACAAGTCAAGTTAAGGGCTGTCCTGTCTACCTGTGTCAAAATTAAAACTAACACCACATCTTAGGGGGCTCACAGTCAATACTTTCACTGAGCACCATTAGTTGGTCAATGTAATGGAATATATTCATCTAGAATGAAGTCAAAAAAATGTTTCACTAATTGGCCATTAGACTATTTTCTTTTGTTTCTCCACTTACAAGGTTTGATAAGCCTTTCTTCTACCTAAATCATGGATGGCATGAATGAAAATCAGAGTGAAGAAGCCTCGAAAAATATAAACTTTAGACTTCAGACTTTATACAGTGATTCCGTGCCGCGCTGAGACAGCAGTCAGATAACACAAATGTATAATGATAAATATTGGCTGTCATTGGCTGATTATATTGTTTAAGGGGGATTAATAGGAAAAGGTGCCATCATTACTGCACAGTTACGACTAATAAGGCATTTCAAGTGGAGGAAAGTCCCATGCTTTATTTACTTACTTTACAATACCTTGCTTGCTGTAACGGCATCTTTTCCCATTTAAAATGCCTGCAGTGTGCACGGCTGCTTGTGCCTGTGAATTGTTTGTGCAGTTCTGCAAGCTGTGCAAATGTCTCCCCACGGATGTCAAATAGATTCTAATTAGCTCTGCAGAATTTAATGAACATACGCCGGTGGATCACTGGGGTAGAGCCCCGGCTGAATGGATGTGTAACCAATCGCACTTTTCCACAGTTGAGAGGGGTTCGCTGCAGCAGAATAACTGGCACATTCCCACTCCCTTTTTATCCCCCTCCTATGTCGATGGCTTTCGCCCTTGCATGTGTATCTTGGGAAGCATTTTGCTGAGGGAGAAGAGGAGTAAGGAGAAAGCCTGTTTTAGACGTTTTAGTTACATATTTTACATATTTGGTTTATTTTATCTATCTTTCTTGTCCTTGATGTTTTTACCTTGATTCACTTCAACCAAAGCTGTTTTTTTTTTTTTTTTTTAGCTTTAGAAGTTAATCAAAGGTTACATTGCAGTGGACAACATTCCACCACCCGATGTCCTTGGCGAACACATTGTCATCACATAGAAATGCTTTGAATTCTTATCTACCTGCTCAAAGATGAAAGTTAAAATCTCATCCGAAACACTTCTGGAGGTTCTAAGATATTTAACACATCAAAAACTAAAAGGTCTCAATATTCTGTTCTATGACCCTACTCTGCTTTAAAGGTTGACGTCACATGAAAAATGTCACGGTTTCCAGGAAAACTAAAGATATTGTCAAGGTTAGAAATAATGATTTTTTTGTCCTTCAAGCTTTGCTTTCATCATAGAATTGTCAATTTGCTGCAATTACATCCTTGGCATTCTAGCTGTGAATTTGTTGAGGTAGTCTAAAGAAATGTCCCTCCATGCTTCCTGGAGCACCTCCCACAAGTTGGATTGGCTTGATGCACTTCTTAAGTACCATACAGTCAAGCTGCTCCCACAGCAGCTCAATAGGATTGAGATGAGGAGGCTGTGCCAGTCCTTTCAATTATAAACAGAATACCAGCTGACTGCTTCTTCCCTAAATAGTTCTTCATAGTTTGGAGCTGTATAAAGATAGAGTCAAGCACTCTTCTGTCATCTTTCCATTTGTTCTGTGTCTCGTAAACTCTCTTCTACAGTATGTGATGCAAATACCTCAAACTTAGAATTATCAGTCCATAATCTTTATTTCCAGTCTTTCTGTGTCAGTGCTCTTTTACGCATTTTAATCTTTTCCTTTTATTGGACAGTCTTAGATATGGCTTTTTTTGTTCTTTTTTTAAAAATTCTGCCTACAAGGCCAGCATCCTGGAGTCGTCCCTCCACCTTTGACACTGAGGCTGTATTTTGCGGGTGCCAGTTAATGAAGCTGCCAGCTGATCTGTGAGGCATCCGGTTCACAAATGAGAGACTCTGATCTGATCCTGTGCTCATGCTCAGTTGTGCACCAGGGCCTCCTACTTCTTTTTCTATTCTGGTTAGAAGAAGTTTGTGCTGTTCTCTGAAGAGAGTTGTTTGAATGAGATCTTCAGTTTTCTTGGCAATTTCTCATATGCAATAGCCTTCATTTCTCACAACAGAAATAGACTGATTATAGAAAAAAAGTTAATTTTTTGTGTCCGTTTTGAGACTGTAATAAAACCCCCAAAAATGATGAAGCTCCAGATACTAAACTAGTCTGAGGAAGGCAGATTATATTGTTTCTTTAATCAACAGTAGTTTCCAGCTGTGTTGACATGATTGCACAATATCAATTAATCTTTTAACACGACAAACTTTGATTAGCTAACACAAAGTGCCATTAGACCACAGAAGTGATGACTGCTGAAAATGGACCTTTGTACACCTGTTGAGATATTTCACTAAGAATCAGCCATTTCTGATATATCTAATGCCATTTTAGTTGTAAAGTGCTATTGCTTTATGAATATGGACATTTCTAAGTGACCCTAAACTTTTGAGTCATAGTGTACATCATATATACAGTGCACCTGATATTATGAATCAGAGTACAATTCTGAGATATTTGCACTTAAGTATTTTCATCTTGATTAAAGGTGTTAATCATCATAGTAAACATATAAAGATCAGCTTTGTTAGTGGGAGTAACTACTTCATGGTTTGGCATCACTTTATGGTAGTGTGATTATGAGGAGATTATTATTTTCCAATGCAGTTGGAGTCCAACATGCATCAACGGAATAAAAAGGGATTCTGAATTTATTTTATAATCAGAAAAACACAAAGGTAAAACTAATATTTTTCGAATAAATACAGTGTAAGAATGACTTTTTCCAGATATTACTAGGTAAGCAGTGACCAGCTACTAGGGGTGTCAAGATTATTCAAATCTTCAATTTGATTTCATGTCATCCGTCACGTTTCGCTACATTTTTATTCTTGTTTAAAAACAGAGGCATATTTTTGGTGGCTTTTCGTGGGCTAGGGTTAAGCAATTTCAAATAAAGATTCCTGGGTTCAGCGGGAAAGATTCAGAATCTAAATCGTGACACCCCTGCCAGCTACATCAATTCTGGAGTTGAGATTGCTGTTCCTGATACGCAGGCAGCCATTACACCACAAGACTGCGATACAGTCACACACCCAATGTACAGACACAGAATACATGCATAGATTTATGTATCTGTGCCCAAAGCTGGCTCGCCCTAGATCAGCTAATGAACTCACTGTTGTTTCCTTTGATGCTGCGAAACAGTCATCTCTCACTGTCAAAGTAAACAAAGAGGAGAAGACTTTGTGCTTCGTTATTGAGAGAGAAGTCACATCGCATCAAAGAGTTGCACACTGAAAATGAGAGAAAAAACCCAGACACCAGACTTACACTGTTTACCTGCCTCACAAAACATCTCCAAGTAATTAAGCTGGGCAACATCTGTGTGCAGTTGGCACTGAATGAGTCAATTCAAGCTGCCATTAAAGCTTTTTTTGTGTCTCACTCTTTCTTCACCTTTGCTTGTGGTCTTTAGTTGACAGCTATTAAGATCTTAAAACATGATCTGAGGTGACCTTCTTCACCATCAAAACCCCCTGGAAATTTTGAACCCATCAGTGAATTTGTGACAATCCCAAGGCACGATTATAATACTGCAGATTGCAAATGTCACCAACTTTCAATGTTGTCAAAATGCCATCAATAAAGTTCACAGAGAGTGCTTTCCCACTGATTAACAGAGCCAAGGCATGGCTATTGCTACTTTATTAAAGCACAGAGAGCATGTCTATGAGACCATGTAAGGTTAGCTACTTGGTTTTATTACCTTAACTCTGAAGTTACAATTACTAATGGTGTAATGAAGCATGTTCCCACTCAATCATGTCAAATACAGCAGCTTGCTCAGTAACCTTAAGCCTCAAACTATAGTTCTACATACCCTTTAAGTGGCAGTTTTGCACATTGTTCATAGTCAAATTCGCAAAACAATGCTTGCCAACAAATGGTTCACATGCGATGACATACTCTGACTGTTATTGATGCCGTCATATGGTTTGGTTAGGTTCAGGCAGCAAAACTACTTTGTTTTAGAAAATGGTCGTCCTTTGTGTGAATTTAACTACATTCAGTCACAAAACTTCAATTAAGTTATCAGGCAAGCGGTCACAAACAGTTCACGAACTTGGTCCCCGACCATCCCCCCCATGATACAGTCTTTTTTTTTGACTCTTAGACAAGTCAGGCCACCTATCAGTCTGCTTTATTTGATGCGTTGGGGGTGAGAACTGGCTGTGTATTATATCATGTGTATACAGAAAGAAAAGAAGAACACTGCATTGCTATACAGTCCAATATGAAGAACTTGCCTCCAGAGAATGTGCCGTGATTAGTGTGTTTTCACCTCCCAGCGTTTAGCTGTGTGTGCTACAGCCCTAACAGCAGAAGTAAGTAACAGTACACAAATATGGAAAAAGTTAATGTAGTCCCATTAAACCGGTAATTAGCTGCGTAATAAAGACACAGCGAGACAAAACTGCCGAGCATGTGTTGTTGAACATGATTGATGGCATTAGTCAAGGCAGCACTGTGTCTCTCAGCACTTTATAATGGATTTTTTTGGGGAGGTAAGAGAGAGCCTGTTGTAGCAGTGTCTCAGAGGCAAATACATCCCAGGTTTTTTCACAGGTGTTAATGATGATATAAAAAAAAATGACACCGGTGTCATCCTCTAAAATACCCTTAAATACGTGTAGTCTGTGGAGACAGGACGTAGCCTAGCCAACCACAGCTAATCTGCAGCTTAGGTGAAAAAAAGAGAAGTCGTAGACGAATGTCCACATTTGTCTTTTCCAGTCATTATCATAATGTCATTCTTGGTGTGACTCATCGCTCTGCTGTCATCCAAACTCTGCCACATGATGTGACCCTCAAATGCATCGGCGTGGGCTGACGTGCTCTGACAGCTGTGGTGAGTTTGTTTCGCTGCTGCGCTGTCAGTCAGGGGAGGTTATGTTTAACACCAGGCATGCCCCTTATGGGCTTAATGCTTTAGCCTAATTACAGACATCAGCCGCAAGAAAAAAAGCCTGACTTTAATTGTCTTCTTTTCACCTTCCCCCGTCTGACCCGGTCTGGTGGACGACTTCATATCTAAAAGACAGGGGGCTTGAACGTGGCTAAGGCTGAGCGGGGCTGACCTTGCCGGGCTTATCCCAAACCATTCCCTTCCCATCATTCCCTTTGATAATTAACATTTAATCTGGGAGCCGCCGGAGAGATTATCTTCTGGACAGAGAGCACAATTAGGAACCATTACTGTCACAATGTCAGTTTGCCATGCCTCTCCATAGGATAGGATGATAAAGGACCTTTTCTTAAAATAACAGATGACATAAACATTTTATTTATATTTATTTTTTGCAGTTAAACTTGTAGTGTGGATTCACAAAATGTTAGATGTTTTTTGGGAATTTACACATCTCAATGATCCGAATCTTGCAGCTAATTTCAGAATGTCACTGAAAAGAAATCTTAGGCAGCCCACTTACACTTAGCCACTCACGGTAATGTGTCTGTCACAGATCGCATTGAAATACAAATGCAACAAAGGGGCAGAGGTGGATTGAAATCCAGTTTGAGGAGTTGTTTGAGATGATTGCCAGATGTTTCAAAGATGTAACGGGATGCTCATCTCAGAGATTCGTATGCAGTCTTCTCTCAAGTGAAGCTACTTCAGTATGCAGTCTAGTTGAAGTACTCTCTGTAGAATCTGCATGCTGTGATAATGGTAGCTGAAATAATACCGATATTATTCATTGTTCTTACTGCCACCAGCGCCAAATTTGCAGATAATTTGCTGGTTTCATAGTTGTTTTTATCTGAAATACATCAAATAGCGACGAGATCTGATCACAACACACAGCGTGGTTAAAGGAAGCGCTAAAAGGGTGAGCAGGCACCTTGTCTGGAGTGTCGGAAGCTTAGCAGCACTTTAAGAACGTGAATGACATCTATTCAAATCAGTTTGGGATCTCAGGGCTTCTAGAGACTTGGATTACGCCAGGCGAGCTGTATGAAGCCGTCATTGGCTGAGTTGGGGATGAGTAGATTTTTATTGCATTTTCATTTCTCGATGTGCTGATCCTTTCAGAGTAAACGATGTGAGTTGAAAGAGGCTTACGTATTGGGAGATGCACTGACTCAAGTTATTCTCTCTCAATACGAATCAAGGTGATTCACTTAGCTCTCTTTCATCTGATTGAAGGCAGACCACTTGGTTAGGGGTAGGAAAACATCACGCTTTGGATTAAAATATTTGTTTTGGTCCCTACAAACACAGTTGGAGATGTCTTGAGGTCCTGTTCATAACACACCATTTTGGTCGCCAACAAATTCAGCGTCCCCTCCACCCACCAACATTAAAGTCAGGTAATAAACCTGCACTGTGAATGTGATAACGACACTTATGTGTCAATATTTATATTCAGGGAATTTAGCAGAGGCTTTTGTCCAAAGCGTCTTACGATTTTGGGGTGAACTGTCACTTTAACTGCAACTACTGTACTATTGTATTGTCCACTGTTGAATTATTACACTCAATATACAACATGTAAGTATGACATATCAATCCAACAACAAAGCCCAACACGCTTCTTCAGATTTCAGACGAGGAAATAAAACCAGATGTTGCTTCATTTCCAGGCTGAGTGATGTAATGAACTTGAGCACATGCATTAAGTCATATTCTCTCTGCTCTCTGGTCTGTGAACATTTTGTGCTCAAAGCTCGAAACGCTTGGCATTCAGCCGGGTCACCGTCTGTCCACAGAGCTTGCAGTGCCATTTCACTCTGTGTCATTTTTCGTCACTCCCGCTGCTCTGCTGTCATTTGATGCTGCTACTTTTTAAGCATTAAACTGCGTAGACTAGCTTGCTGTGGCATTTAGATAACACTCTGATGGTATTTCCAGGACTTGGCGAGAATTCATTTTTTAAATTTCAACTCAGATGCTCTATGCAGATTAAGTCACTTTGGCTGCTCCAAATTGCAACGGAGCGACTGTGCTCGTGTTTGGCTCTGGGAACACATTTCTGTTGTCATGTGACAATCTAGCGAGGCTCCTAAATGCCAACTTTTCATCACATTTTTAAGTTCAACCGCATGGATTTTGTCGTTAGGGTTTGGCGGTGCGGAGCTCTGTCCCTGTGTTGATCCTGATGTTGTCATTGTTGATTAGTATTAGTGTGAAATAATGAATTGATCCATTCTGCATATCTGTTTCTGTTGCATTCCTATATAGAACTATTTCTTTCTTGCTACACAGCATAATTGTTGCCAGAATTATGTTCGCAGACAGTGTTTTTTTCTCCAAATGAAGGTGAATTTCTAATTGCACCCCACTTAACTTGTAGGAAGGAGCCCTGTGTGGTTAAATTTAGGCTGCTGAAGCACGAGGGAGAGGTTGTGGTTTTGGTTTATTGTAAATAAAAGAAAAACATTGTCTACTTTTACTTTTACATTTGTGACTTCCAAACGGGGGGGATGACCTTGAAAAGTTTGAGAACCACTGCCATAATGCACCCAACAGCAAGTTTTCACATACCCAAACCTTGCAAACTTCTCGAAAGAAACAAAAAGGTATTATTTCACTGGACAGTGCTTCACTTGAAATAGCCAGAAATCAATCGGCGCTGTCATTCATTATACCTCCCGCCTTAGTGCTGTTCAAATCCTGTGGCTGCAACCACTCTGTGCTTTGTCATAACTGACCTAAATTAAGCTCCGAGGCCCTGTCAAAGTAGCCTTAATACAAATGCGAGGGATTAATGCTTTCCCCCTCCGAGTGGTGGGAGCACTGCTGATGATGAAGGGTTTCCTCTGTGCTCAGTGAGAGATCACAGTGTCACTGGCAGCATAGCAAAAAATCCTTACGCAGAAAAAAAGAGGAATCAAATAAGCAAGCAAACAAACTCTCCATCAGTTATTGGCCAAAAAATATAACAGCTTTTAAGTCTTTTGTCCTCAGCTGTTCAAATCTTTTGATACAAACATACATTTTGTTAGCTAAAATGATCATTTGTGACCTTCTGATATTATTGAAGACACTTCCTCATGTCAGTCGAACAGACTTCTCACACTTTAAAAGTAACACAAAGTGCTTTTGTATGCGGTCACCTAACTTCCAACAAGAAATGTGAAATAAGCTGCTGCACATTGAACTCAAGCAGTCCAGTTTAGGATGCTACAGGAAGTGTAACTCGATTTGCTTTATTGTTTTTGGCATCATCAAAGCATATATGAATCAGACACTGGTTGAATTATTGGTTACTGCTGGGTGAATATTTTGAGAGCACCCATCATCCTATTGAGTAAACAAGACTGGAGAAAATCGGAAAAACTTGTTGTAGAGACCGTCGGGAGCACAAAGATGTCCATCATTTTAGTCACATCTATTCACCAGAGGTCAGCTGAGGACAATCTATTAACTTGTCAGTCCAATGCCATGAGCCATTTTGCATTCACCAACAATTTCTCTCACTCTCTTGGCTTTTATCAGTATGTCAACAAGGAGTGCCAGCAGTTTGTATGGCTCTTGGGGCTATATACTTTATTATGGCCTATTTGGCTGTATGAGGGGGATACAAAGACATAATTGTACCAGATATAGGGCATCATATCCTGCCACCTTTTCCTTTAAGAACGGTTTGTTTATCCACTTATGAAAAAAAAATATATATTTCTTGAATTTCTTCCAAAAATCTACATAGTGCCCCTTTAACATGGCAGACATATTGTCTCTCTGTGTGCTCATCTTATAAATGAGGAGCTTGACTCTCCACTCTCCTATTGCAGATTTTTAAGGTGTTATCAATCAGTCACAATCGGATGATGCTATAAATCACTGAAGATTTTTTTGAGAAGATTCTGTTATGGGTTAGGGTTAGGGTCATCTAGTTCAACCATTTTGAGTTTCCTTTTTGCTGCTTGAGTTGATGTTTAATATTATGCGTATGTATGTCATCATGCTGTTGTTTTTTTGGCACAAAGTAGCTCAGAAAGCATCTGGTCCAATATGCGCTTGTATTGGGTTCAACTCCACTCAAGTGTGTATAATTAGACTACTTCCAGATACCCTGAGGAAGCAAGTGTGCTTCTATCTTTGCACGTGGGTGCCTCAATTAGATTTTTAATGCCACACCACACCTGTGAACTCAGGCATATATTTGACTTTTTCATTATTAAAGCTGCTGTGTGCATTCATTTCATATTAAAGTAAGTGTTGAATAGCTCTGTATTCCAACAGTAATAACTATTATAGAGTGTTTGTTCAGCAACCTTTTTATCTACTCTCCACGCTCATGCAGAAGGGTGAGACCAACAGGACAATCTACTTTACAGCCTTAAATCCTAGAAAACCAGATTCTAAAATAGCCTATATTGAAGTGATTACAACAACATGATATACATAAAAATATTAACAGTATTCAGCTGCCGTTAATTCAACTGACAACTACCAAGACGCCCCACTCTGTGATTACAAATGAACAGCAAAAACAGCCCACTGAGTGGATGTTTGGCCAATTTACAGAACTGATGGTATTTAGCTTCAGTTGTGTGAATTGTAGCCAGTAATAAAACAAATGGTCACAGACTTAACTTAAAATCTTCATGTTCATAGAAAAGTTACTATCCCTCAGTCCTACCAACAAAAAAGAAACATCTGTATGTGGTCGTATCTTTGAACAATTAAAGTTCTTTGATTCAGAAATCAAAGTCACCTAAAAAAGATCTCATATCTTTTAGAAGTTGTCCATAGGTTTAGTAATGTATGCAGTCTATTTTCAGGACATAGTCCTTTGAAATGAAGCTTTGACTAATCTTCACACATCCTCGGGAGCTCCTGTAGGCATGCCTCGCTCCTCGGCTCCTTCGCAGTGAGGGATGACAGGAGACAGAAAAAAAGGGGTAACAGAAGAGAAATGAGAAAGACTGACGGAGGTGTGTGTGTGTGTGTGTGTGTGTGTGTGTGTGTGTGTGTGTGTGTGCGTGTGTGTCCGGGGGGGAGTTGAGAGGGGAGAGCAGCGACAGACCTGTGGTCATCCTACAGGGTGTATAAGGCTGCCAAAGGCCTTGTAATCCTCCCCCACCCCTGCCCTCCTTCTCTCTCTATCATCCCCACCACCTCACCATGACA
Source organism: Diplodus puntazzo (assembly GCA_963678695.2). Lineage (NCBI taxonomy): Eukaryota > Metazoa > Chordata > Actinopteri > Spariformes > Sparidae > Diplodus > Diplodus puntazzo. The sequence continues at coordinate 15,858,292 of OZ023178.1, forward strand.
AACCGGATCTGCTCTCTATCAAAGAGCCACAGGCCACCTCTCCTATTTTTCCTCCTTTCTTACCCAGCGGTCCTCATCCCATTTGTCATTTACACTGCCTCGGTCTTGGTCAGCTCGCAGGGACAGGCTGTCAGTGCCAGGCTTGGCCGCCGAGCTCATAGGCCTGGCAAGGAGGAGCCACCGGTTCCCCCAGTGGCAGCATTTAGAAAGCCACTTAATGGGTTTAGGCGCATTTGCTAATTTGTAAACAAGTTTCGGATGTGGAGCTCCCTGCCAGGCTGGTTGGTCTGGCACTTGACTTGCCGACCATTTCTGGTGGAGTGAGATCAAATTCAAAGGCTTTTTCATACTTGAGTATTTGTGTTTTGGCTCTTGAGGCAGCAGAATTCAGTGCTGAATGGCTTACTGACAGTCTAAGTAATGATTAATTATGCTGGGATCACTGGAGGCGGATTCAGAGAATTTTCAATGCAGAAAAGAAGACACTTACGGGAGATACAGTAAATAGTCTTTTTTTTTTTGGCTGATTTCGCCCTGCAGATGAGCAGCACACACACCTCATTCACACATTTCCTGCCTCTAAAGAGAGCCAACACTGTGTCCACACAGGGAGGTGTAGCATCAGCTCCAGTGCTCGGTCTGTGGCTACACAGGATGCATTGAGGCACAGTATTGAAGTGTAGGTCTCCCACGATTTGGCAAGCGCTTTGAGCCCCAACACACAATCACTGCTGTTAACGCGTGCAAAACTGAAGAAAACAGACGTGAGGCGTAAAAATAAGAAAACCGAGCTATTACACAGTCTATGTGGGCAGCTGGACTGATTAAAATAGAGGCACATCTGTTCTGTCAGATGTGTGTGTGTGTGTGTGTGTGACGGATGACTTAAAAATGCGGCTAAAATGAATCTCAGATAGACACAGTGTAATGCTTGTGGGTCGGTTTGTGTCAAGCACAGTTTCCATAATCACCTCTGTGCAGCCAGTTGTTTTGCTCATGTTGCCTTCATGCCAGCACATGACTAATATTTTTATATGATACAATTTGTATTTTGTCATAAGTGGGGGGTGGCCTGAATATATCAGGATGTCCTGTATCCCTAAAGCAATTAACAGACCCTGCCCTCATTACACTTAACATTCTTGCACAAGGGTAGTATAATTGTCTGTTCAAATACAATGTCAAATTCTTTATATTTTTATGGACTTTTATTTGTATTTTTGAAATACACAAATGTATCCACAAAATTACAAAGAAAACTGTAAACTGCCATGTCAGATATGAAATAATATGATACATCTGTAACCTTGTAAATAAGATAAAGAATGTTTATTTATTTATTGGTTTAATGGATTTAACTGTGGCGTTCAAGTTTAATACAATTATCAGTAAAAGTAGCACTGGTTCTGTTGTTTGACATTCATTTATTTGTTCTTTTCAGAAATGTATTCCACAAATCTGACATTGCTCCACCACTACAATCAGCTATGATGTGCTGCAGACAGTGCTTGAGCAATGGAGCCATACAATGTGCTGGGCAGTTTGCTGTTTTATGTTCCTGGCTAGTATTGGTGTGTTGCTTGATAACGCAATCACTATAATTTTACTCGGCAATTTCTACTTTTACACTAAATCTGTATTAGTCTGTTTGTATTTTACTCTTATGTCACTGTAATTTTGAGCGTGGCACACACATTTCTTTCAGGATTAATACAATTTTATCTTATTTTATCTAAAACACTGGAAAATGGAGTTTTAAACAGGAGGTTATTCATCTGTTGAGGACTATTTTCGGAGGCTGACTAATCCACATTTTGGCCCTCGAGTGAGTATTTCTGACAGGACGGTGTATGTCTGACTGAGTCAAAATAAACTAGAGTGTGCGTGTTCGTGGTAATGAAGGAACATGTCATCCAGTGATACAATGTGGCTCATTGATGTGTTCTACTTAGTGGAAATAGGCAACAATGGAGCTCTATGGCACAGAGGATGTCAGGCTGTGGATACACACACAATACTTGTTAGCACAGCACGTGGAATTCAGATTTTCAAACAGGCTTCAGCTATTTATTATTGGAAACACTTCTATCCAGAGCTCCTTACTGGTCAGACCTCACCCAAGTACAGCCTGCAATTTTCATTAAATACTGAATACCAGCCAGATACAATTAAGATCCCTTTCTAAATAATACTGATTTAACTCACTCAAACAAGTTAGGGATATTAAAGCCTTGAGATGAGATCACAAAATAATGGATGCTTCATTTCACTTTTAGGATACAAAGAGTGCAAATGTTTTGAACTATCAGTTGGGATTAAATCAATGCCAGGAACCCTCCTGAAGTGAAGCTGAGACCTGTTTTTTTTTCTCCTGTTTGTTTTCATCAATCCAGGGTTTCTAAGCACAGGAGACCAGGCCGCCAAGGGCAACTACGGCCTGCTGGATCAAATTCAGGCTCTCAGGTGGATCAAAGAAAACATCCAAGCCTTCAAAGGAGACCCGAAGAGAGTGACCATTTTTGGCTCTGGAGCCGGAGCATCGTGCGTCAGCCTACTCACCCTCTCGCATTACTCAGAAGGTACGTCTGCTTGCTCACAGGCATGCATAACCACTAAGAGATAAATACCCACAGACAAAGGGCCTTTCATCATGTTGTCGTCTTTGCTATATATGTGCATACTCCGTACACTTTAATACATTAAGAATGTTCACAGAGAGCCCTATTTTTGTTTCGCACACAGGTGGTAAGGGTAACATTAAAGCAACATTTAGAATGTGTTCCCTGTGAGATATGTGACTGATTCACATATTCAGGCATTTTGACAGTGTGATAACAGGTCAAATATATGAGATCTAGAATATTAGCGTTGCTGCGAACAACCATTCGCCTCGTAAAGATAAAGGTGAGTAATGGCGTCCTGAACAGACAACGACGTCACACTCCCTCTGCGTGTTTGTAATCTGAGCTCCTCGACCATGTGTGCTAAATGTTAAATCAAATCAAATCAGTTTTATTTATGTTGCATAACCCCCAATCACGTTGCCTCAGCAGGCTGTACAAGAAACACAATCATCTGTCCTTAGAGCCTTGATCCGAAGGAGGGAAAACTTAACATAATGAAAAAAAAAAAAACCTCAGGGGTTTGCAGATTTCATTGACAAAATATATACAAGTAAATCATATAAAAGTGAAGAATGTGGATCCAGGAGGACGACTGAGCAGGCCGTCACACGAGCCACATAACCTCCTCTCCACAGTGGTGAGGTCACACAAGACAAAAAAATATCAGACTGTATAAGGATTTAGATTTATAAAAGTAAAGATATAAGGAGATTGTAAAATAGAAGGAGTAGTGATCCATGGTAAGGTGAGGGTACCCAGGGGTATGACAACCCAGATATGTCAATTAGTGCCCGTGAGCCTTCATGTTACTGCATTTAAGTCCCTTTCTGTCCTCTGGCCATCTGTTTCCATCATGGCAGCCAGGTGAGAAACTCTAAAGGTCTGCAAATGTTCATGTTTTTTTTTTCCAAGTATGTGGAAATTACAAAGGAACATACTTGAATTTTCTTCATGTCATGTCTCATATAAATGTTCAATTTTTCCCAGAATTTGAAAAAAACTGGGAAAAATGGAACATTTATATGAGACATGACACCAACTGAACGAATGCTAAATGGAATAGTGGACTGAACAGTAGTATCTCCAGACAGTTTGTTAGTGTTAACTTGTACCTTGTTTGCTGTATTGTTTTTGCCTATATACATGTGAAAACTCAATAAAAAATTTAAGTTATAAAAAAAAGAATTTTCTTCGAAATCACCCCCCAAAAATAACAATAAATCTCTACAAATCTATTGAAAAGTACCCCAACATGATTTAAAAACAAAATCTTACTCTTTACAAGCTGGTTATTTCTTTCATACATTTCTAGAGACCTTCCAGCTAATTTCTGCTTGACTTTTTTTGCTGACTATTTTAATTTCCAACTAGTTTCTGTCTTAGTTCCCCTCAGCCGGGGTTGCAGCTAAATTTCTTGACAGTGGAGCACTTCATGTGCAAACCTGACTCTAGAGGGGCAGGTTGAGCATCGTAGTTTGAAGCTTAAAGGTGCTAATTGTAAGGAAAGTTGATTTTTGAGTCTCAGTCCCAAATTGTCAAATAATGGCGTTTTGGGATCAACTTTACCTACAAATAGCACCTTTAAGGCCATCATGCAAAAATAATGTGCCCAGCCCGAACGAGACACTATTATCAATACCAGAATACAAAACTAACAGACCATAACCCAGAGTAGCATCATATCAACCACAAATAGCTCTCAACATTTGTACAAGCTTTATCAACCAAAGTAGCCCGCTAAGAAGCATCAAAATTAAACAACCTTTCAAATATTCTGTAATTTCCCCCGTAGAATTTCTGGACGTTGAACAGACATATCAATCAGTGGAATTCTTAACTCATCGTAATAAGGACAATACAAGATAAATTGTGATTCATTCTTAACTAATCCTTAAATCGCTCAATTTACGAGCTGCTGCATTTGAAGTTGACTGGCTGTTGAGAGAAGTAAAAATACAGTGTGTTACAGTTGTTATGATGGATGGTGCAGCTATATTCTCATTCATTGCTCTCCTTATGTTATACCCAGGAGCGGCTGAGTCACTTTCCACTGGTAAAATTCAGCTTTATGTCAAACTGGTTTTAACATTTTTACATCAGCCCAACCATAGTAGCGATCACCCCTCCTTATAAATTTTCTTTTGGCTCCACTATCAGGAGGAAGTATGTATTCAGAAAACCGCAATGATATATAATTTGAAAAACACAACAGCCCAACACAAGCTACAATCTAATGGATAGACTGCCGTTCAATATTCTGAGCACAAACAAGCACCCATGGGAATATTTCCTTTCAAAATAAATGATCCGATAATTTTCCCTTTCCGTCCTCAGGAACTTTATGTCTTGAGCCCAAAGCTGGTACAGCTGTAAATACTAGCTGAATCATCATTATGCAACCTGCTATCACATGTTGCATATGCCTGTAAGCTGTGAGCAGAAAGACGTTTCCTTCTTAGTTAGCACCTTTTTTTTCTTAGTCTTGACCTATGTTTGAACTTGTTTTGATTCTATAAAAAACAGCTATGACAGCTCATATTACAGTGTCTAGGGGCCAATAACTATGCTGTACATTTGCTCTTGCTTTGGATTTTTAGGGTATTTCCGTCCCAATTTTTTGCCAAGTGCAGCATCAGTGAGTTTCCTGATTTGTCATGCAGTGTTTGGATACGGGGCATACACAAATGAAATTTGTGGCAAAAATGTAAAATAAAATCACAAGTAGATAGACCAGAAGCACCACAACAAAACACCACCTGTGCAAGAAGAATTCACTGAATCAGTTCAGTCGCATCAGTTATACAAATAGCCTTTTCTGTCATCAGATTACCAATCCTATTTCATCACCACATGCAGAAACACCAACCAAAATATGTGTTCATTCAAGTGTGTATGCGACCTCAGTCTAAAAGCATTAGAGGAGAAGAGCTGAATGGGAACAGATTCTGGATTATCATACTGTATTTACATTTTTATTTATATGTATTATTAATGGAGATTATAACTAAGCAAGCCAGAATGACTTTTTTCCAGCCCCTGGTTTGCACAAATGAATAGCTTCGTGCAACTCATATGCGTAACAGCCAGACATCTGTCAGGGGAAAAAAGCAGGATTTGGAGGATTGGCTCTCAGAAAGTGCTGCTGCAATTCTCAGGCCATTTCCCTCTCTGTGTGAGACAAATACAGATTTTGTGAAAGTTGCACCTTTTCACAAAATCAACCTTTTTATCTTGCTGGTAGAAGTCCATTGGGTTTACCTTACAGACAATCAAAGTAAGGAAGACTTGCTGTTTTCTTTTGGTCTTCTCATGTTGTTCTTAGGTCCGTTTCATTTTGTTCATCTTGTACTTGAGGGGTTAGGAATAGCTTACTTTACATTTAGATAAAAGTCCTCATGTTCTGATGGATAGAAATCATGGCTGAGAGAGAGTCAACAGACACTATCTGCCCTGCCAAGCATTCTTGGTGATGTATAATACATCACCAAGAAAGATTAATGCTCCTTTTTGCAGTCGCTATCGGAGGTCGGTTGTTGTAAAGCTGCCATGAACACAGTAGTACGATCAGTTTGTGCATCAACAAACATACCAAGGTCATAAAAAACCTCCAGTCACTCTGTAAGTATAGTTTTGAAGTTACATCTGACTTGAGGTATAACTGAAGCTCCACATCTGACTCACAGCGGCAGCAGTAAAAGCTTGCACCGCTAACCAGGCCTAGTGGAGGATGTCTGCTGTGTGCTCAAAACATACTTTTCAAGTCGGCCTGGTTGAGTCACCACCGACGTGTTTGCATAAGTATAAATAGCACACTCCGAAACAAAAAAAAGCACGTAACTCTAATGTTCTAGTGTATTGTGGCCTACTTGCTGATTGGCAGTCCGTGAAGCTGTGTTCCAGGATGTGGGAATTGCCTAAGGTGTTGTTTCCATATGAACAGCAAATATCTTTTATGTTTCGCTTTGCTCATCAGGGACACAAAGATGTAACATCAATATTCTGAATCACCCTTTTAATGCTTTGTAATGCTTATTTGTGCAAGCATGAAAAAAAGACAAAAGACAGAGCTTCAGAATTCTAAGTTTGACTGGGCTTCTCTCGATGTAATTTGTTAATTGAACTAGAAACTAGTGATTTGTTGGACTCCATTAAATGGATCTCTATATGCCATTCATTTGTTGCAGTGTCCCAATATTGTATAAAGCTACTGTTGCAGGGTAAAACTGAAAAGAGAAAAAATAATACATTAATTAAGTTTACTTTTTACATTTGATTAACTTAAAGAAATGAAGTGAATACTGAATATTAATATCACACAGAGGTGAAATGAGATGAGCTTACCTAAATTCAGCTAATCAATAGATTATTTAATTGCAAAAAATATATCAATACCGTTAAATAATGATAAACAATCCAGGTAAATATGAAAAACAATGTTACACAAGTGATGCAGATTCCATTAATCACCGTATGAACTTCCTGTTTCCCCGTGATCAACTCCCTATCACTTATATGACAGGCCATTGCAAATCACAAGTGTACACCTAATGAAAATGAAATAAAAAACAATTCTATCGTAACAGTATATCAGCACTCCCTGTATAGTATGTGCTTCAGTGGCTTGTAAGGTACAGCACAACTCTGTTTACATAGTTTCTCTGATTTACTGTTGGACCTGAGCCTGTCAGGGCTTAACTTTCAATCAAACCGAGACACAGAAATGCCTTTTTAGAGGCTGAGAGTGAAAAAGGAACATTTCTGATACTTCCCCAAAGACCTTATGTTTCATAATTTTAATTATTTTGATTTGATTTTTAATGTGTTTTTGGATGAACTTCAAATTTGAGGGAAATAACATCACTGGTATCACATCAATAGTGGTGCTCAGTATAGGCAGATGACATTAGTTTGAGTTTGACATCTGCATCGGGAGAGAGAAAAATGGATCCCTCTTCCATGTTTAATATAAAGCTAACATTTGCTGCATTCCACCTACTTATCAAGTATGAACTCTTTGCTGCCAGCATTTTGTGTGTGTGTGTGTGTGTGTGTATGCGTGTGTATTTCTGTTTCACTAATACCAGCTCTAATCTCAGATCTGTTCCAGAAAGCCATCATCCAGAGTGGCACAGCTCTGTCCAGCTGGGCAGTCAACTACCAGCCTGCCAAGTACACGCGTGCCCTGGCTGAGAAGGTGGGCTGCAACATGCTGGACACCATTGACCTGGTGGAGTGCCTGCAGAACAAGAATTACAAAGAGCTGATTGAACAGTATATCACACCCGCAAAGTACCACATCGCCTTTGGGCCTGTGATTGATGGCGATGTCATTCCGGATGACCCTCAGATCCTCATGGAGCAGGGGGAGTTCCTCAACTATGACATCATGCTGGGGGTCAACCAGGGCGAGGGGTTTAAGTTTGTGGATGGCATTGTGGATAGTGAGGATGGTGTGTCTGCCAATGATTTTGACTTTGCTGTGTCGGATTTTGTGGACCATCTCTATGGCTACCCGGAGGGCAAGGACACCCTGCGCGAGACCATCAAATTCATGTACACGGACTGGGCAGACAAGGAGAACCCGGAGACACGCCGCAAGACCCTAGTGGCTCTGTTCACTGACCACCAGTGGGTGGCGCCAGCAGTGGCCACAGCTGATCTCCATGCCCAATATGGCTCACCTACCTATTTCTACGCTTTCTACCACCACTGTCAGAGCGACATGAAGCCTAGCTGGGCCGACTCGGCCCATGGTGATGAAGTACCATACGTATTTGGAATCCCCATGATCGGCCCGACAGATCTCTTCAACTGCAACTTCTCCAAGAATGACGTGATGCTGAGTGCTGTGGTCATGACCTACTGGACTAACTTTGCTAAAACAGGGTGAGTACTCCCCTCTGTTGTCCTTTCGTTTCTTTGGATTTCCCTTAATATCTAATCATGTTATTCCATCGTTCTCATGAGAATCTGTTCTGACAGTAAATGATATACATACAAACACAAACCACGGGTAGCTAATACACTAATACTTTACATGCTGTAGTTTTCCAAAGTCTGAAAATCTTTAAGAAAAGACGGGGAGCAGGTAAAGACAACGGTTGGTCGGCTGACTCTATACATCCACCCAAAGTGTTTCTGGACTGCTTCCTAACTGACTTTGACCATATGTACTGTAATGTGTCCTTTAGTGCTCACCATCAATGCATCTTGAAAAGGTGCAGGACCATGGAGGAAGAAATTTTCAAATGGATTTCAGATTTCAAGAGGTTACATGGATATGACCGAAGCTGAGATCTTGACCAAATATCGTATGAATGAGGTCAGGGAAAGTTTTGATAAGTGTGGATTTGGACACTCCAGCAATTTGCCACAAAGCATAATGTACTGTAAATAAACTGTAAATGTAATTCCCAAAAAAATAACATTCATAATAATGGAAAATGGAAAAAAGTGACCAAATTAATACATAGTTTGAACTTTTGTACTCAAGTTCACTCAAGATACTGTTTTCATGTCTTGCAACATGACCTGGAAGTTTAAGACTTATGACTTGACTTGAGACAAGATGACTTGAACGTCTTGTTAGTGTTAATTTTATGTTTTCAGTTTAATCTGATTTAGAACTAGATTTGCCCTAACCAACGACACAACTTGACTTTACCTTTAACTTGATGGCTCTTGTTCTAGAAAAAAAATGACTTTGGAGTTGCTTGAGACTTGGACCACATGACTTGAATCACATGTCTGGTTGATCAGCAGTAGTTTTGGTACATTATGTACACTGTGCTGATGACCTATGAACAAATACAAATACTTTCAAATTGTTTAGCTTTTTTTATATAATTAGCATCTTATTAGATATAGTTCCATTAACCTGCCAAATGAGATCTCAAAAGTGTCACCTCTGAAAGTAGCATGCCCAGCATGTAGTGACAATGTCTTATGCTTGTGTATAAAGGAAATGAAAACTTCCTTGGGTTTCTTTTGTCTGTTCAACTATGCTAACAATTAAAATGACCTTCAGAACCACCAGAGAATACATGTTTGATACTGCAAAGATAGATTTGGAATACGGTATAAACAAAAAACCTTTGTTCTGATTAGCGTATTAATGATTAACTTAACAGTCAAAGAGATCAAGTGGAGGTTAATACAACAAGTCAAATCCCCTCTGGTGCCGTGGTAGTGCTAGATTTGATCAGAGGATTTGCCTGCTGTTTATATTTGGATCACGTTTTTGTTTCACGCACCTTGAGATTAGGTATCAAGGTGTTTGCAGCCTAGTCATACTGAAAATTCGCTTTAAGGTGAATAAATAGAGTCTTGATCAGCTTCATAGTTCACTCCCCTCTGTTTGGCCTCCATCCAGCTGATGCTCAGCAGGAGATTGGCTGCCATATAGGTATTTTGGGAAGGCTCTTTTCTCTCGCTTCTCTTTTCACTGTGCTTATTATAAAGCAGTGACTGAAAGCAAAATTCGTCACTGGGAGTGTGGCCATTTTTCAACAGCTTCGCCACACTCTTTGCAAAGTCTCCTGTTGTGAAGTAGAGCACACTGATGCTTTGAAGCGTCTTGATGTCAGAGCACAAGAATATGGCAGTTTAGATGTACACACAATACGACCGAATGCAACTGCTTGTGTGTACAGGCTGGGTACGTGTGTTGCTGCCATTATTCTTTCAAGCCTTTGGTGCCTTAATTTGCAAAAGAGGCATTTCTTCAACTCTTAAATGAATAATAAATTGTTATTTGTGTTTCAATTGGCATACTGAAAATGTTTAATCATATAAACATTTCTATATAAAAGCCATAATGCACAGGTATGCCATACTTTGATGGTAATGGGTGACACCAGAGCAGCCAATGGGACAAATGGGAATCAAACAATTTTGGAAGTCAAAGCAGACAGTGCTAAATACTGCAGGGACTTTAGAAATAGAAGACCAAGGGGCACAAATGCAACCTAATCAGCCATAATTACTGTTGAAAATGTACCATCCTGCAAACCATGGATACTGTTGTTATTGATGCAGGAATCTTCCCGATACCCAAGACAAATTTCTCCCTGGGGAGACGAAATAAAATGACTTTGACTTTGACTTTGACTTCGATATGTTGAATCTTCGCATTCCTAATGTTCCAAGTCCAAGATTCTTTATAATTGCGTACATATGGTCTGGTTGGGTTTAGGCATGAAAAACCACATGGTTAGTTTGAGTAATGCATGTTTTGGCTTAAAATACCTGTTTTTTTCAACACAAACACAACAAGACATGTCGTGATGTCTTGTTAAAAATATCTGCTTTGTTGCATACCTCGAAATTTACCATTGTCCCATGAAAAATATCCCGATTTGACATCACAAAACAGCTAAAAATGACCATTTGTCTCATTCAAAAGATTCACTTTTGTTGCCACGAACACAGCAGGAAAATTTCCCGTCATGTGTTACAAATGCTGGAACATCTTGGACTACACACACTAGTTTGGCAGCCTCCTTGCCTAGCTGTCACACCACCACCATCCCCGTCCACTTCCTGTCTTGAAAGTCAGCTCATGTGAATGTCATACATGTTGTGAAAATGTGAATATGGTACCTATAACACATACAATTTCAATGTATCTGTGGCTTGCAGCAATGTAAACTGTCACATTTTATTCTGGCTGAAAAATGAGCTGCTCGGCCCTTATTAACCCATTCTACCTCTGACTCTGTCAGCGAGGGCTCAATGATCAACATTAATTAGCTCAGATGTCTTTCACATTATTGTTTAGTTCTTATTCACTGAGGAAAAAGAGAGTAGTAAATCTACTTTTGTCAGTCCAATCTTCCTCCAGTGGCAGGCTAAAATTCCTCTGGGCTTCACAAACACTGCAGCATGGCTACATCTAAAGAATTCGAGCCATTAGGTCAAATGAAAATTGAAAGGTCTCAGAGAGACTCTCGGGGGGCCCCCTCTCCTGCATGTTTTATGCCACTTTTCCACTCGCAATTTTGGCTGCTCTGAGTCAAACCAAGCTGCGCTGATTTGCTTTTCCATCACCAGTTTTACTGTGGCAAGTTGAGCCGACCTGGGTTCACATCTTGCAGTCGCAAGCCAATTTCATGTAAAGCTGCTTCATAATAAAAGCTTTTAAATTACTAAATTTAGTTTGATAGTGAAAAAAAATTATAGAAAATTAAATGTGTTTGTAACTGAATTAGTGGAGCCACTCTGTTAGCACTGATTCTTCGATAGTACTGCAGGGATCTGGACAAGCGCGACATTGGTTTAAGACACGCCTTCAAGCAGGTAGCAATGTTGTGATGGAATAGCTCCAGCCGTGCTGAGACAAACGAGTAGAGCCAGGCCGGCAGATGTGATGGAAAAACTGCATTAGATGTTTCCATGTTCCAACACGCCTGATTCAACTGACCATCTCTTCATCAAGCTCTACTGACATCAAATAATGACCCATTCATTTGAATCAGCCATGTTGGGGCAGGGAAGGCTCATGCAGGGCGGTGGCCTCCAGGACCAGAATTGAAAAACATTGGTGTAGTGTATTTTTTCCTGTTAACAGACAACATCTTGTCAGCTGTCAGTGATAGTGTGTAGTTTGAAGCTGTCTTAGAAAAAGAAACCGATTAAAAAGTTGCCTGATCATGTTTGGAGTTTTCCAAACGCTCTGTTTCAATGCATGCATGAGAACCATGGTGGCCTTTAAGTGTATGAAAGCCCAACAGCGTTTGGTTTGTCCATCCGGGGCTACCATTGTAGATGTAAAGCTCTCATTTAAACGTAACAAAAACACTATTCTGAGTTCCACGTTATGATAGGTGATTAAATTCCGTTCCTGCCAATACGTATCCCTAAATCTTACATTCGGGACCTTTAAAGGCTGCTCTTATGTCAGTCAAGTACAAGGTAACACTGAATACATTACAGCTCATCCGAGTACAAGGGAGCATCTGTTCCACCACTCTGGTGACTGTGAATTTTCAGTTTTCATACACCTATCTGACTGAGAGATGTACAGATTAAGCATGTACATTTATGGCAAGAGTCACTGTACTTAGCACCAGATTGGATGCTTCGTTGAAGCATATGCAAACAAAGCATGTATTTTGCAGTTCAGTGAGCTTATAAGGCTTTGAGCGTTGTCTTTTTTTATTTATTTGTTTAATTCTTTGAGCAAATACAGTGGGAGAGGAGTGACATATTGTTTCAGCATATGTTAGTATTAAGATGACAGGCCTGCCACATGCTGGCAGTGCCTTATGTATGGTTCCATATGTAGTCACCAGTTGGAGGGCAGACCTTGCATTATGGCTGAGTACAGGCTTTTTATGAGGGAACCACATTAGGGGAATGGCACAGGTGCACATGTTTGCTCGACCTTTAAATGATCCCCTGTAGCTGTTCCCATGGGGATGACTTATCTTCCTGGGGTCCATATTAACAAAATACACTTAATTATAATTAATGTCAGCATTGATGGTGACAAATTTGTGTCCTTCTGTTTTGCTCCTGCTTTAATGCTCAAACAGTTTATTAATGTTACAATTACAGATTCAACTGAACACAACATAAAATAAATGAGCTCACTAATTTTTTGAAAGTTGGATAACCGCAGAATGGCTTTTATGAATTAAAGCAGTTCATTGTCTGCTGTAAAGGGTGACTATGTCGATTTTGTGTTTTGTGTCGAAGTGTGTTTACAGATCTTTGGAAGTATGACTGGGAACTATGGGAAAAAAGCAGTTTGGCTCCAAAGGAAGCTGCATGTAATCTGATAAATTGCCAGCATCCGAACAATTTCAAAGTACAACTCCATGTGCAGATTTAGACCCTACAGCAGAAAAAAGTCAGAAATATTGACAAATAAACACAATTAAAAGCATGGACAAGCAGCATGAACAATGACAAGTTTTTTGTCTTAAAATACTAGGTGAACAGTGGTTCATCAACATTGCCAGGAAAGGAAAATATTAAATATTTAAAAAAAAGAAAAAAAAGAAAAAAATACACTAAGTGTGTGTGTATGTGTGGGGGGGGGGAATTTCACTTCTTACACATGGTAAAAGCACATAATCAAGGACAAAGTCCAGAACACACATTATCTGCAAGTCAGCATCAGACAGGCACAAAACTCGATGCTTCAGGTGGGGTATGACGCCGTGCAAGGTCATAGACACCTGCCCTGTGGAATAAAAGTGTTACAGTAGTGCAATATCTGACCAGTACAGCTTTTCATAACCTAGCACCCCCTGCTTTTCAGTTTACATGCTGCTTTTTCTGGAGCCACAAAAGGCTTTATACTATATACTTTTATATGTTTTTTTGCATATGCAGTAATACTCCCCAAGACTGGTAAACACACTTTAATGTGTAAAATTGGAGGAGTTACCCTTTTAAGTGAGACATGGGCAAGAGCAAATAACACAGTCCTCTTGTTTAATACACACAGGGGTTAAAGCCTTATTTGGTCTGGTATGACTGGCATCTTAAGGCAGCTTACATTAGCAAACGTTAGATAAATGTTGTGTAATTGACATCACAGAGTTGGTTCACTGGCACTGACTTTGTTGCTTTCTAAAAGGAAAGACCGAACCCAGCAAAGTAGTAAGCGAAGATGATGACTTCCTCTCTCAGAGACGGCGAACTCAGCATGGCAGCAAATGGTTGGGAAGAGCCTGAGTTTACACCATGAGCGTTTTAGATAAATGTGTGAATGAGATGAGCTGTTTATTAAAAACAACATATTATTGGATACATTCTAGTCAAAATGAAAATTAGGCCAAGTGATCTACAGACAGCAAGCCAGCCACATTACTTGGCTCAACAAGAACTGTTATAGTGAGTGTGTGAAAGTTGTGATCTGAAAGACTTGAATCAGGTCAATTTTACTTTTATAACACCAATTCCGACAGAAATTATCTCCTGACACTTTTCAATTATACCATAGTCTTTAATAAAACACAGTCTTACACACAGCTCCTTTACAGAGACAGTTTACAACTTCCCATATTACAGCATAAAATAAAAGGTGCAATGTGTTAGAATTTTATTTGAAAACCACAATGTAAACAAATAACAGTTTGGATATTATGATTATTGTAGTGTGTTGCAGAGATATCTAAGTTAGCATACTAACCAGCAGCAACAACAACACCAAGACTGCACCAACCAGGACGGCTAGTTGCAGCAGTTAACGGTTACTCTGTTCATATTCTGCCCCGTACTTGTTTTGAGTGTGAAATCAACAGGTGGCTATTCTTGAATATCTCATGTTGCCTTTATCTATGTTGTTTACCTAACTGATTTACTTTAGGCCAGTTTATGTAATTATGGAAACATACACAATCACAAAATACATAAAATAATGTGGCAAAATAAGGCAGGTTATATTTTGTATTCATTTTCTGACAAATTTGCGTAATCAATAGAACTTGCAGATGTGGTTTGAAAGAACATGAATGCTCAAATGGGACTTTCAGTTATTTTTTTACATCCTGAGTTTGAGTCTTGAAATACTTCCTGGGACTATTTGAAAATGACTAAAATTGGGCAAAATGCATGTAGTTCACTGTTGATATCTTCTTAGTGGTCCCGTATAAATCCTCCCATAGTAAAAGGAATGTTAGGTAATATGTGTCATGGGCATTAGATGGGTCTGTATAAGATGGTCATTACAGCCAGCTGACACTCTGAAACATTTGCATAAGAGCTGGAGTATAGAGCAAGTCTGAGCATGATTCATTCCAGGTTACCATTGAAGTATTTAATAACTGGTTTTCTGGTATTACTGGTATTACTTTTTAAATGCAATGAAACAAACTGATAGAATATAAATGCAGAGAACATTTTCAAGAGCAATGGAGTCTATAATTGTTTGTTTCAGATGAAGGCTGTGGCTCCATGTGAGCACATGTCATCCTTGAGCAATGGGTCATTGGTGTGTGTCTGTGTGTGTGTGTACGTGAGTGAATGGGCAAGTGAGAGGCACATGACTGAAGTGCTGCATAAAAGCACTATAAAATGCAACCATGTATTTACTTTAGCAAATAAGCAGCAGGCCTGTGGCTCAATTGAAAAAAACTAACAACAATTTCAATGTGGTAATTCAAAAATAGGCAGTTACAAAGAAGCACAAGCAGATGGTGCGTGTGTGGAGGTCTGTTGATGCATTCGCTGATTTACTTCTCTCTATGATTGTGTCCCTCTCTGTGATTGCGTTGTTTCGCAACTCTTTGGTTAACTATGGCTCCCAAAAGATGTCTAAAACTTCTAGTTTGTGCACAGTTATGATCCTTTCAAACCAACACCACCACCCAAACAGATTCTGTACAGTTCAGATGTGATGACTCTGCAGGAGTCTTAATCAAGTTTATTCCTCTAACTTGATGCGTTGCTTCACTCCAGATGATTATCCTGCATAGGAACCAAAGGTTTGGCTCACAGTGTTCCCTGATCTATGGATCTGTTAATTGCTTATGACACTGATCTCTAGTCTGACATGACATCCTTTCAGACATGAAGCTTTAAGGGATGTTTAAGCTCAGCAGCTTTGCATTTTCTGTTTCAATTAAAGTATATTTGGGATGCACGATAACAAATTTGGGGTCAAATTTAGAAGTGTGTGCCTGCTGTCCATGCTGCTGTATTTTACACATTGGAGATACACATACTGTACATCCATACACATATATACACACACATCTTCAAGTATACACATATATTCACAACCACTGAGGGCCTTTTCATCCACAAAATGCACAAACACACCTAACCTTGACCTGTTGTCGCTAATACAGTGGCTGGAGTTTGTCAGTGTCCCTTAGTCATCCCCAAAGTGCAATGCATGACTCTAAACAACTCCTTCCTAGATATACAGCCTGCCCACCACACACACACACAATGCCAACAACACAGACACACAACTACACACACACACACACACACACACACACACACACACATACAGATACACAAACACTCCACTGTGTCTTATCCAAGGTTGTTGTCTAGCCTTCACTCCTCCTCACCTCTCCAAAATTAATGAAATTGCTTCCACAAAGTCACTAGAGAGGCAGCTCCTTTCCAAACTACAAAAAAATAACACCCCAGGTGACACTGAATATTAAGAAAATGTGACAACAGACCTGGAAACGTTTCATTCGTTTATAAAGGACACAGGACATTCTGTCAGCTTGTGCATTCAAGTTGTGAGTCACCTAGAAATATGTAGTTTGAGCCTGAACAGAGGGAGTGGAAAAATACAAGAAAGACTTTGACTCTAGATTCTCTTTCATTTGTTTTATCATGCTGTGGTGGAAATAATCAAATAAAGCTAATTTAAATATGATCATTAGGTTATGTTATGTTATTTATTTATGTATTTATTGTTTCATTAATGTACGTTAACTGTGTCATAATGGATTTGGAGATATTTAATAGCCTGTTTTCACTCCGTGTTTTCACTTTTTACTCAGTGGCCCTATCCTTCTTAGTCTGATGCTGTAGTTACCACTCATCATCATTTCTTGAAGTACCCCTCTTGTTCAGCATTACAAAGAGTGGGACTCGTAAAAGTCACAGGTTGGTCAGGAAGTTAGGACAGGTCATACACTGTGGGTCTGAGTCCTTTGTGTGACCAACTGGGAAGAGTGATTTGGTTTTTTTTATGTTATGTAATTAAGCTATCTAGCATAAATAAAATAACATAGCTATGAAAAGTTAGGATCATCTTTTCCTAAACCTAACCAAGTTATTTTGTGGCCTAAACCCCACCAAAGTAGGACCATTTCACAATGGTCACAGCAGTCCAAAAGGCAACTGACACTAAAGGGGTAGACCATCATAGTTTAAAGCATAAAGCCACTGTCCAAGCTGCTACTTTTGATGAGTTGGGAGTGAGAACTTGTTGTTAATCTATACGTATTTAAATTGTCCAGAAATATATGCCAGAGGTAATTAAAAGCACTTTAGTCATTTGATTACATGTCTTTGATTTTGGTCTCTTCTGCTTTCAGGGATCCAAACCAACCAGTTCCACAGGATACAAAGTTCATCCATACAAAACCCAACCGGTTTGAGGAGGTAGCCTGGACTAAGTACAACCCCAAAGACCAACTCTACCTTCACATTGGCCTCAAACCACGAGTCCGAGACCACTACCGTGCGACCAAGGTTGCTTTCTGGTTAGAACTAGTTCCGCATCTCCATAATATTAATGAATTCTTTCAATATGTATCCACCACCACCAAGATACCTCCACAGGACACCACCCCCTACCCTTACACCAAACGGTTCCCTGGCAAAAACAACTGGCCATCCACCACCCGTCACCCAGGGGTCCCACCTGCCAACACCAAACAAACAACCGACCAGCACAAGAGTGGCGACCTGACCGATGAGTCAACTGTAGTAATTGAGACTAAGAGGGACTACTCTACCGAGCTCAGCGTCACCATCGCAGTTGGAGCGTCCCTGCTTTTTCTGAACATCCTCGCCTTCGCTGCACTCTACTACAAGAAAGACAAGAGAAGGCACGAGTCAAATCGCCGTGTCCCCACCCCGCAACGCAACTCTGCTCCAACCAACACACCTTCCACAGCCAACGACGTGGCTCACCTGCAGAGCGAGGAGCTGATGTCTCTGCAGATGAAACAGCAGCAGCTGGAGCATGAGCACCACCATGAGTGCGAGTCGATGCAGACCCATGACACACTGCGTCTCACGTGCCCACCCGACTACACCCTTACTCTGCGCCGGTCGCCTGACGACATACCATTGATGACACCCAGCACCATCACCATGATCCCCAACTCGCTGGCTGGCATGCAGCCTCTGCACAACTTCAATACATTCGGTGGCAGCCAGAACAGTACCAACTTACCCCACGGCCACTCCACCACACGGGTATAGCTCCGCTGGAAAAGGATGACGCTTGATTCCCTCTGGATCAGCCTATACACTCGCAAGGCAAATATGACAAGATAAAACTGTGTGAGGCACAGACTCAGCAGATGTTATTTTGCTACCATGCCTTCTTGAAAGTATATACAATTTAAATTGAAAATATTCAAAGTGAATGTTACTATAGTAATAACTCTATTTGGAGCTAAGCTTCATGGAAGGTTTCGAGGAGTTTTACCAAAAGACAAGGTAACCAGGGGATGACTGTTAATATTCTTACAACACAAAATTAACTGTCTCTGTGTGACAAAAGAAGCCTTTGCAGACACTTTTGTGCCATAAATACAGGCAACAGAAGGAGGTCAGTGGCATCAGTTGTTGAAAAGCAACAATTAAACATCTGGAACATCATCTTTTCATGATACTTCATGCATCGGACACCTGACTTGGGCACAGAATTCTACACCCCAGCCTGAAATGTATTTATGAAAACTTTGTAAAAAAGAAAAAAGAAAGAAAAAGAAAAAAAGGTATATAGTTGTGCGTGGAAATTTAAAACTTTAAAAAAGAAAAAATTATATTAAAGGAGCTCCTCCTATTATTGTTTTTATTTTGGCTGAGATCTTTTGGGTTTTTCCAGCTTGTGCTTTCTGTTTAGATGCGTGTAAATATATCCAAACACCCTTCATTCTTTTTCTGATTACAACCCGTGTTGCATTCATTTTTTCACAGAACGACCAAAATGCGAACACAATCCCATCCTTGGAGAGTTGCACATTCTGTGTCTGCAGGTCATCTCATACTGTCTCGTACATTTGCTTTGTTTCCACTCTTTAGACATTGCATGTCTCGGAAGAGCTTTACTCTCCATTTTCAGACACGTCTCATCTCTGAGAATGAGGACTGACTTGATCCCATCACCTGCTGTCATCCTGTTATGCTTCTAATAGTTTTCTTTGTGGGCTTTTTCTGTCTTGCAATCTCAGCACTGCCTGAGCTTACAATGTGACCAGCAATGTATTATTTAGAAATAAAAAAAGGCAGTGATTTTTTTGTATCAATATTAGTTGGATATGTTTGTAAAGAAATATATGTTAGATATTTCAAATTGTCATATGCTAGCAATATGTAAAGTATTGTGCCAGGCTTGTGATATTTTGGGTTACAAAAGCAAGTGAATGAGTGTAAATATTAATGATATTAATTATTATAAAATTACAACAGAAGTAACCATTAACTCTCGTTCCGTTTTGCATCCTATTATGAAAAAAAAAATGGAAATACATCCAGAAGATTTTAAGCTACATTTGTAAATTCTATAAAAGATATATTCTTGCCATTTGTTCCCTAAACCAGTCATGATAACAAGGGTTTTAATGTAGAGTTTTAAAATCCTTAGTTTGTCTTATATTTGTTTGCGGTTTTGCCTTAAGTGATAATAGAGATATTTCTGGCTGGACACATGTATAAACTTTTTCTGCAACATTTTTAATAAAATATCACAGTATTTTCTAAAAAAAGAGAAAAAAGAAAGCTGAGAGGTTTAATTTGATGGTTGTGTGTGCTGTGTGTGCAAATGTCTGTCCATGTTAGTTTGATTATACTGCACAATCTCAAATGTATTTAGCTGAACTGCAAAAATATTGTTTACACCTCAACGCTATTTGGATTGCTATTCAGGTACCGCCAGTGAAACTCAACACTTCTTGCACAGTTGCACATTAAAAGCCAGTGTCCAATCATTCCCATAATTTCCCTTTCCTGATACAATTTTGGAAAATAAACAAAAAACAGCTAAAAAATGCTTCCAAACTGTAAGTAAGTAAGAACACAAAGAAAGAAGGGGAACCATTGAGTGCGGAAATATGATAACTTAATATGATTACAGTGCACAGATAGGCTTACAGGCACTTATACCACAATAAAGAATAGATAATATTTCAGCTAAACTATGGTTTAATGGTCAAAGAGCCTGTGCTCTTAGATCACATTTTGTAAATCTGCATATCAAATGTATTAACAGTGACATTACACAAAGATGAAAATCTAAATCATAGTGTAAATATAGCATCCATGTAATCTAACTTTGAATTTACCCCCTTTGCCCCTACCACTTAGCCCTACCACTCCATTTTTCCATTCACGTCTAGGAGTAGGGTGTCCAAACTAGGATGGAGCGAAGTGTTAGGGCAGGGTAGGAGCACGATTTGTGCAACATTCACTCATTTTTAAGTTACAAGCACAGCTGTGGCCCAGCTTTTACAATTAAAAGTAATTTCTTCAAAACCACAAATCTTTACTACACATTGTGTTTTTATTTTTTTTTTCACAGATCTAAACAAGGATGACATATAACCACAGCCTCTGAAATATGATCCTCTTGCTGCTCTTCCTTTGCAGCATCAAGAGTATGTGTGGAAGTGATGGTATAATTAATTTTGTAACCACAAAGCTGTAAATACGAAACATGTCGGGATGCCTCCATTGGCATACTGGAGTAATTAACACCTGAACTCTTATGTAATGACTTGAAAACACAAAATCATCTGTCCCCAGAGGATCCAACTATTTAAACCGCATTTATATATGGAGGGAGCCTATTGAATAATTATTCTATGATAAACTGTCAATGAAGCAGCAGGTCCAAGCTGATACAAATAATGTTTTTTTATTAACAAGATCCTTTTCATGCTGTAGCAATATACGACATATTTTGTCATTCAAGTAGAAAATGGTAGTGGAAAAGTGGCATTTCTAACTTTGAACATCGGAAGGCATAACATTATTCAAACATTGATATAACCAGGCTTGTGTACTGTATGTTAGGCACAACAACATCGTAGTTAATTCACTTCTAACCTTGGTTGAAAGAGAGGGAGAAGGCGGGCCTACATGTGGGTGTTCTCTGCACCTCACTATCTCAGAGAAAGTGCAGCTTTCTGTGATAACAACGATAACAGAGCCGCATAGTATCAATTACACAAAGATCACACGTAATTGGCTGAACTATGTTTATGAGTGTGTTGTCGCTGGGAGTTCAGATGCCCCCTATGGTCTTCAGGAAATGTTACCCTAGTGCATCAGGACAGCAATAAATTAGATATAAGCCTCTTGGAAGGAAAAATATGTAGTGGCAGAGAATCTACCCTATATATAAAGTGGAGGACGGGCAGATGCTGCAGCCTGTGTCAGGCAAGTATAAGAAAGAGTTGGGCATACCCATGTCGGTTTCTGCACAATGCTTTAAATTCTAGAATGGCGCAGATACCTAGCTAGCTTTTTATTCAGTACCCTTTAATCTGTACCTGAGTCTGCTTTTTGCTAGACAGCGATATTGTTACTGAGCAACCTAGTTGCGACTCTAAATAAAACCTAAATTTGTAGGTTTACAGAGGATGACAAAACTCTATATTGGGCCTTCTTTTCCTCCTTTTTTTTCTCAGTTTTCTTTCATGTTTGCCGTGAAGGCTTGGACCTTTTCATTACCACTCCAACAATAGCAGAATTAGAATCAGAATGTAGGACATAGGACAACTGACTGGGCTGTGGTATTTGACGCAGAAAGAGTGAAAACTCTGTATGGAATTTGAATTATCGTGTACACCATTATAGTACTGTTAATGTCGGCCCACCTCACTGTTTGTTTACCTTCATTACACCATTCCTCTGATACAATGAAGTCCCCCATTTTTGAGAACGTAAATTGGCTCTTGTAGTGTTGCAGCTGTATGGTTCTCACTGAGTTCGACTCAATCAATACTGGCAATCTAGCACTTGAAACTTTTGAAACATTAAATTGCATTTGCAAACAGTTTAGGCCCTGCCAGCTAAGCTAAATTCTCTGACTATTTCGGCCTCTGCGAATTGCTGTTGTGCTCCGTAAGGGAAAACAAGATGGGCCTCTGGAACTGAATAGCAAAGAGAGCTGCTGCCGTGGTTACAAGGCCTCCCCTGACACTCGCATCCAGACTCTGAGCATCTTGCATTCAGTAAAACTGCCTTGAAATCAGCCTCCCCATCAGCACCACCTCACCTCCCTTCTCGCTATTCAATTTATCGATCCCCTTTGCAACAAGCCAAGCAAATTAGCTTTTGACTTAAAACTGAAGTGACAGGGGGAAAATTGAAATCTTTAATAGTAATCTGCAGTTACTGAGGCACAATGGATGTCTCCATGCAATCTCCTGTGACATTTGCAAAGCTCCCCCGTAAGTACAGGCTGATGTGTAAAATTATTTTTATGAGATAGGGAAAAGTTTCTTTCATTAGCAAAATTGTTTGATCCATAATATATGATCCGGCAAACAAGCCTTATACATACTGAGATTAATATTTATTTTGAGACTTGAGTGCAAACAAAGCAGTGTGAATGTGCAGGCACCCTTTTAATTGGCATGTTGTTTATGCTTAGGGTAATGGGGTGGAGGAGGATGCTGGGTTCGTGCACGGATAGGGGGGTTGTAAGCAGGGAGAATGACAGTAGGGGGTGATGGGGGGCTGCTGAATGTGAATACTGGAGACTCGACTGGAAGTTAATTAAGCTGGCAACAGTGCTCCATCACTCAACCACGGCCCCAGAACTGTCATTCAAGAGCTCCCCTCTCCAGGCAGCCATTACCGAGGCATATCGATCGTCACGGTGACAAGGTAGTGCACCAAATGGGAGTGGGCAGAGATGAAGGTTTCATGTGTACGTGAGTGAATGGGTTGTGTATGGGAGAGAGAGGTGAGGTGTTTAGGTGCCGCGCAAACCCTGCTGCGAGCAGCTGCAGTGAGAACCTCTGCTGTGTTCCCCAAACATGAATTAAAATGCAGGTAAATACCTCAGCAGCGAAGCCAGTTGATTGCATTTCCCTCCCTGGGTAGTTGGAGCCTTAATAGATGAATATGAAATCTTCAGAGTCAATATATATTCAGTTAAGTGGTGAGGAACTGAGGTGGCAGCACTGGCCTCCAGAAATCCCCCTATACATGTTTTACCTTGAAAAAAAAAGTCCTCAGCTTACATTCAGTCTCCTCCATAGTTCTCTCATCAGTTGCAGCACGAAGTACCTGACCTGCGGAATTTTCTACATCACTTGTTGCCCATGTAAATGAGTGACTAAATCCGTTGCCTCAACATGCACTTCCACAATTTAAAAAATTGGCCATCCATTAATGAATCAAGTGTGTGTTAGCGTGTGTGTTGATCTTCTTGTAGGTCTCTGGATGGAGCCCTTACAGTTTCTGCTGCCATTATTTTCACGGCAGCAGGTTGTTCGTCATATCCAGAGAACTCAGAATACCCTATCTTTTGTCCAGGACCGGATTATCATGTAGTATACTTGAGCCTGACTTTCGGTAAAGAAACATAGTATGGGGAGCATTTGCTGACAGGGAGGCTGTTAGTAAAGCATCAGATTTGGTCGGTATATCACCAATGTCTTCCCAGTAAGCAAAAGCTCCCCATTCTAAGTCTTTTCAATGCAACTTTTATTTGTTGGGCCAATGTCTGTAAGACATATACCATGTGGGCAATTCTCCCCTTGTAATTGCATTGCGTATGTATCCTATAGGTTTTAAGTGCCCAAACTACCCTAACCAATAATCCAAGAGCAAATTTAGAGGGCCACACCAGTGGTTTTGCATGTAGCCAGTTAACCTGATGCATCAGACTGTTAGTCGCACAGAACCATCTGGGAAGGTGTCTCTAGCATCCGTTTGGAGAAGGGCAGGCATTTCCAGAAAAGTACTTAGCAGGTCTGTCAGTCTTTATATATCTATCACAGACTAGCTTCAACCAATCAGATCAGTCAGAGAGAGCCACTGAGTAAAAACATGTTTTGCATCGACAAAATCCCTCCAAGCTGTACTCTTCTTTTAATGATAGATACTCTTAAGTTCTAACTCAACCACAACCTTTGAGAAGCCGCCCCTCTTTTTTCAGATGAACAGTCCAGCACATCCTCACACCTAAATGACTGAACAGGTCAATGGTCAGGGTCCCAAAACAACACAACTGTTGTTGTTACCTAAGTCACTTTGCTTATCATAACTCACCATTGATTTCTGGTTCAGTAGTCTCTTAGACAAAAGTCCCATGCTTGTTTCACCCAACCTCTTTCCTTATGCCAACCTTTTGCATTTTATACCACTACTCACTTCCTACTTTTCAACTGTAATAACTACTTACAGCCACTAGAGGCTTCTGCCTACAAACAAACATAAATATGGGTCAACCTTCTTTAATTTTTCTACCTGGCTCTAGCTGACAATTATTACTTTCAGCACACTGATAGTTGAGTTGAGTTCAAATGGCTACTTGTCTAGGGCAACATTGTCTTTTGGGTAAAAATAATTACTTTGTTAAGCAACTTTCACTGTTGTGGTTAAAAGAACATCTTGGTATGTTTAGGAAATGTCCGTGTTCATGATCAATCACAAACCCAAAGTGTTTGAGTGGGAGGGAATAGGAAAGAAAAGCCTCCTGAATCAAAGTCAGGTATTTGTTGACTCATCTTCCTCCGTGACCTCCTCCTCTGCACACTTTGTAGCTCTAAAATAAGTTATTCCTCCTTTGCTCATGATGGACAAGGTTCAGAATTCCTAAAGCCACAGGGAAGATGCTGAAACATCCGATGCTATCGTTTTAGCCTATTTACTTCAAATAACATCACACCTAAAAATGTCCTTTCACTTTTCTTGTGTACAACTGATTGCAACACTATGAATACCTTAGAGTAGTGTAGAGTGTGCATCATGGTCCCCATTTGTATAATGCATAGTATCTCACACCTCCCTAACAACAGGCTGTTTGTGCCACTATTAGGTATGACCCTTCATTAAAGATGACACACTTCCTAGAGTGGAAAAAAGAAAAAGGTTGCTGAAGAACATAATCCATCCAGAATATAATTTCTTCTAAACCTTGTACTCTTTGTAGGAAGCACCATTGTAGTTAAGAGATTTGTGATGAATGCATTTGCTTTAGAGACAGATGTAACAATAAAATTCATGGGATGATTTTTTTTTTTGCTTAACATACATGCTGGCTAATGTTCTGTTCCATCCGTCCATCCATTTGTGCTGACTTCAATTGGAAAAATATGTTGTATGCAATTCACTGCACCAAAATTGGACTTTGATCCAGTCCACTGTATGGCTTTATTTGTGTGTAATGGACTGACCAGCAGGACGCCAGTGATCCCAGACGGACTAATGCTGTAACCTGGGTGCATGTGGGGGAAGCAGCTGGCCTGCTGTAATGTCCTCATTTCTCTTCACTTTCCCATTGTCGCATCAAAACATCAAACTGATGCCATTCAATTAAATTGTTACAGTCGACAATGTGAACTGGGTAGACAGGAAAGACGGAAGGAATGAATGAGAAATTTGCTTTTGGTTGGAGGACAGATGCAGTGTAATTATGTTGCTGAATGTAGCTGTGTGAGTGCTGAGCAGATGTACTGCCATATTGTGCGCTAAGCTGTTGCACAACTTCACCACCCCTTTTTCCGATGACAGAAATCTAGAATTGCTGTTGCCATTGTTAAGCAGTGTCCATGTCTGTATGAATTTGTTGGTTCAAATGTGGTGGCAGGATGATTCACATGTTTTGTGGGAACCAGTTGAAATGCATTAAAGATGATAGAAGCAGAAGAGTTAGGATAAGAATCAAAGGTTTGCATACAAAAAAAAAAGCTACAGCATAATGCAAGATTAAGCCAGGTGTTTATCAAGAAGCAGCTGGTTAGCAGAAGTTAGCATTTACTTTTGCGACAAAACCAGAGTTGAGGCAGAAAATATTTTATTAGTAAGATATGATCCAGTTTCACTCAAATCAGTGAATAAAGTGATAAAGCTGTGTTCCGCCGAAAAGTTCAGAGACTTATTGGATAAAAAATTAGCATACACCCCCACACTGCAAGATGAGTCATCAATATATATTTAATCATTTTCCAGGATATTACAAGGTCTAAAATACCATTAAGATTCCAACAAACTGACCTTTGCGATGGTTGGGCCTGATAATGGTGTACAGGTAAGATATAGAGCAAAAACATTAGTGATACTAACACTTAAACATTGATTTTGATGTCATGGATAATTAACATTGAATAGTTAATGTAGTTTTGTAATCGAACAATGTTGTAAAAGAAATCAGATAAGTCTCCACTACTATTACTACTCCACTACAATGACATGACATTTACAGTACTGTCCAGATTAAAGTTACACATTTAGAACATGAGGTAAGGTCATGCATTTATATGAATTGTTCAACAATACTGCTGAACACATTAATGCATCAATAATTCAGTCATGAAGGGAAGCCATACTGTTATTGTGAATTACATGCAAATGGCACTTATGTGCATTGGCCAATATGCTTGGATGGAATGTAATGCTGAGCAGATTGACTTTATTTAAACATAGTAAGGAATTGTTAATTGGACACATCTACAAAATGTTCAACATTTCTCATTTGATTTCTCTATAACATCACTGCTAATAAAGCATGACTAGCATATTTATGGTTGCAGTTACCCAACTAAAAACCCTGATGGGGGTATGGCTGGGGAAACAATTATGGTAAAATCAATATTGTTTAGGTAAACTTTAAAATAAAAAAATAAAAGAAATGATAAAAAATAAGTTAATTTTGTGCATAAAGGCCAAAATTACAAAATGTGTTGAGGACTTTAAAGCACACCCTCAGAGCCTCAATTCAGATGAAAAGGAAAACCTGAACAGGTGTAACATGGGAAGAAACCTCAGGACCTGAGAAGAGACAGATGGTGTGGCTGAGTCACCTAGAGGATGAAGATCCAAATCCAAAATGTTGGGAATGAGGCACTGACAGCCAAATTATGGGAGACAGAGAACAAGGTAGTAAATTACATTTGATTACATTTCAAAATGATTCTTATGCACAAGTAGTCTGACACTGTTTAAAGTACGGGTTTAAATGCAGAACTTCTTTAATTTCTCAATGAAGAAATGAGGAATTCCACTGATCTCAAAAATCCTGCCTGACTTCACCCACCAACCATATAACCACACAAAAGGAAGCAAGCATCTATTCATGGATGAGAGGCACACTAATTAGGCTCGTTATTGTTACACTGTCGAAGAGGATGGCATTGATGTTTACATCCAATGCTGTAATGAGCACTAGCCTCTCGTCCCGAGAAGATATATCGGTGTAGGATGGATAAGAGTCACTTCATAAAACTGCTAACAACAAGGTCTGTGGATTATCCTGAGTAATCGGGTCATGATTTCTGAAAAGGCACATTGCTGTTGAGTATTTTGAATGTACTTCTGAGTGCTATCTACTTCCATTATATTGGAGACAAGGCAGAAATCTCTTTGGGCGATATCAAACCAAAACAATGTGGATATAGAGCACCAAAGGTAAGGGAGAAAATCTATATTTTTGTTTTTAAAGCAGACTGCACCAAAACATAAATACAGTACAGCGCTAAATGTAATGCTAAAGAAGCAGACTGCCAGTTGCTTACATAATAACATGTCATCAAAATGTATGAGTGCCAAGTTTAGACATCATAACCAACACTGTGTGTTCATACACACATATCTAGTATAGATAATATACACGGCACATAGAATACAAAGCAAAGGTTTGCTGTGATGTATGGGGTTATCATAATAATCTCTATTTCAAACTAGGAATTACCATTTTTGTTAAACCATGACTATCCAGTCTGTGTGAGAGACAGTTAGTTGAAAAGCACATAGAGAATTGCCCAACATGACCCTGAACAGGATAAGCGGTTTAGGGGATAGATGGATTAATGGATGGATGTATACAATAGTACAAAGCATGTACAAGAAGATTTTGTTTTCAGTGACCTTAAATACTAGTTGATCTCAGCCTTGATCTTAGTAAATAATCCATCTATGTCATCCGTCTTTGAACAGAGGAGGTGGCTACGACATTACTGCATTACTGAATTTGCGCCCCAGACAACTTAACAACCATTCACATCTCAGCTAACCTAGCTCCAGCAACCTACATGAAAGCTGGTTGGGTCAACAACCCACAAGTTGCCCGAACAACCCTAAAACTCAAAGCTCGCACGTGTCCTTAACAACTCTGTAAGGACACTCCCACACAGAGTTTTAAAGCCCGCAACTCCCCTCCAGTTAGTTAGATATGAAGAAGCCTCTTGGATGAGAGGTGAAACGTCTTCAAGAAACTGAAACACGTCCAGTTGCCTACGATACAGCACTCAGAACTTTCTTCATACACTTACTCGGGTCTGTCCGATGGGATTTACCTAATTAAATTAATGCTGAATACTGCACCAGGGCCCTCTCCTCCTCATGCAGGGAGACAAAGTCGCCGCCATTCATGTATGATATGTGGAGTCTATAATAAACCAATAATCTCCTGGTAAATTTAGTGAACATCATTGTCATAACCAAATTACATGTCTTTGTTAAATTTAGAACGCATTTTTACTGAGCAACAAATCCATGACATGTTTAACAGTAAAACTAATGGTACATATGAAGATGACAGTTTTGCATCTCTCTGCTTTGATTGGAAATTATAGCACTGTAACATCATGTTGTGAACATGTATGTTCTTATTTAGGTTGATGTTTATTTTTATTGAATGTACATTGCTGTTGATTAAATGGGGGAACTGCTGGGAACCTGTGAAAATATAACATATATTGTTATATACAAGCCCTGGTCTTTATATAGTATGGAGTTAGCCTGTGTAGGCAAACAGAGGAAGGTGTGCATCACACCCTGATGGATACCATAGCATGTAGGACATGGAGGTCAGTGGCAGATGATATTTTGCCCTGCCGCTCTGTCGCCAGATGAAACAGCACAGATGATTTATGGTGGCTGGCTAGATGGCAGCGGCGCAGGGAGCTGTGTTTTCACTGGCCCCAGCAGACACAGCCAAAATTGGGTTACTCACAAAATGTAAAGGGTCTGTCTCAGACTAACAAATTTAATCATGGCCTTACTTCCCTGCAGGTTGTTTTAATACTGCTGGATTAGAGAGGTCTCTCATCTCTCCCCGCCTCTTTACGGCAGACACAGATGTAGTCCTGTCAATGCGGCTGCAGCACAAACACACAGGATCCTCTGAGGAAGGTTGGAGTTGTTTTTAGGCCAGGTTGGAACATAAATCACAACTTCTAAGGCACAGCCCATAGGTTAAATGAAAAAAAAGGGTTGTGTCTCTTCCAAAGTTTAGGTTGTAATTCTTTAATGACTTACACTCATTTATTAAAGTTTGATGTTTGATTGGCTTTCCTGCAGGTGCTCTGTTTTCTGCCACCATCAAAACATGTATGTCAAGTTAATTATCCAATCAGTCACCTTGACCGAGGCACTGACTCTGATCTGGAATTTGTCCATTTTCCGTTGGCTGCCCACTGCTCATCCGGGATGGATTAAATGCAGAGTACCATGCATGTTGTAAAATACAGATTTTTATTGTTATTCTCCATGACACCTTTAAGGTATCATCCAAAATAAACAAGTACCAAGCTGTAGAGAAACATCTTCAGTCAAACAATATCACAGTCAATCTGTATTGTTCCCACATTGAGAAAAAGAAGACTATGGTTTGTCTCACAGCCAATCACCTCAAACATTTTTCAATTTAACACAACAGTTGGCCCTCTATTTGAAATAGTTGACTGTTCATAATAGATGCCTCCAAGAAAGTATGGCTACACTATAGGCCTGGGCATGAGACAAATAAACACATACAAAAGTGGAAGGATTATTTCAAGCATAAATTGGGAATAAGAGTTACATGATAAAGCACCCCATCAAGCAGAGAGAAGACTTCAGGGATGTCAGCTGTACTGTGTTTGCAAGGTCACTGGCTTCTTCAACACCAGGGTCATCTTGTCCTAAAGAAGATATGCTGCATGGTAAAAAATAAATATTACTTTGTGCAGCAGGCACCTGGATTTATGTGATCATGTGATCTTGCAAATCCATCTTGCTAGGCTTTAAACTGTTTACTTGTGGTCAAAAACACAGTTGTTGAATCAATCAGTGTCCTTCTGGCAGCCAGAAGCTAGGTTTAGATATGATGACCAGCTGTAAACAACAAGTATAACATCATACGCAGGTCACACATGAAGTGTATAATATTGATTTTTTTCGTTAAGATGGCACCTGAAAGTAGGTGGGATAAATTGTATTGAGTTGATGTGTTGCTAGCAGGAAAAAACAGGCAAGCATAAGGATCTGGGTGACACTGACATGGGCAAACTGCGATAGCTAGACAAATGGGTCAAGCATCTCCAAAACCGCAAGGTCTTGTTGGGTGTTCCTGGTATGCAATTGTGAGTACCTACCAAAAGTGATCCACGGAAAGACAGCTGCTGATCCTGCAGCAGGATCATGGTCACCCAAGGCTTTGTGATACTTGTGGGGAGCAAAAGCTAGCCTGTGTTGTCCAATCCCTATGGGAAGTGCTGGACAGACAAGTCAGATGGAGGACCAACCTCACAACTAACACGATTTAAAGGATCTGCTGCTAACATCTTGGCTCCAGATACCATAGCACACCTTCATAGGTTCTTGTGGAGTCTATGCCTTGATGGGTCAAAGCTGTTTTGGTGGCAAAAGGGAGACCTAAACAATATTTGCCAGCTTGTTATAATGTTATGACTGAGAGAAAAAAGATGATCAGTGGAAGTTAGCACACAATACACATTGATAGACTAATGGTTAATTCAGTGACCTGCCATGCTATATAAAAGTGACAGAGTCAACATGAGGAGATTGGGGTGGATGGTTGGCACAAATAAAACACAGGACTCTCACCCAGGAGACTGAGTGTGAAACCAAAGTTTAAAGTGAGCTTTTTAAACTTGGTAATGTAGTTAAACTATACATTACATACATATCTATGTAAGTGACATAACATATGTAACTAATTGTAACTGAAAACACAATATTTATCTCAACTATACCAAATGGTTTTAGTGCCTAAACCTTACCAATCCAGGACCATATAAGAAAGGTCCTGTTGACACTTGAAGGGACATTCATTTGGTTTAGGGAGTCAATGACATTTGACTAATGCAGCATTTTATGAGGGTGAGTTGTGTTAAGCACATCTCTTTTATATTTTAAACACAATTCTTAAATCATAATCAGACAGACACACATTGTAATTCCATTATGACCTGCATACAATTATATGTATTCTACAATATTTTATAAAGTTGTGAATATAATAATTATGCAATAAACTCACATGCTGTGCCTGTGGCTCATGACAAACACTTTAAGTGAAGTGGACCTTTTATTGTTCTGGGTTAGAGTGGAGTTTATTACGGGGGGGAGTATTCACACAGAGGCAGTGCAGTCTCCATTGATTATCCAATAGAAAACATGTATATTAGCTGTGCATCGGCAGCAGCCCTCTGCGGCTCTGCTTCTCCTCTTGTCTGGGAGCTTTAATATTTGCTTAATTCACACTTCGGCGCTGTGGGACACCGCTGTTTCCGCTGCAAATTAGCATCAGCAGTAGAAAATGAAAGGAAATAAAACAACTGAACTACATTAGGCTGACCATACTGTGTGTTTACAGAAAGACCTTATTTATATTAATGGTAGTCCAGCCATTATCTTTAGTATTACTCTGCTTCTGGTTGTAGAGTTGGATTTAAATAGTTGTTGGCTTTTTAATAAAACATTATTAGCAAAGATAATAGAAGATCTCTGTATGATGTAGTACATGGTGTGTTTCACATGCTCTTATAAATAAAACATGTAACTGTTCACACAGAGACATTGCTTTCCCTGCACTTTTCTATGATGCTGTTATCAACAAATACATACGACACAACATCTCACCCTCTTTTAGCTCATTGTTTCAGTTTTACAGCCAGCAGTTACGCTGTTTTGCTTCAGTCTGAGCACTCTCCTCAGCCTGCTTTCCAGGAGCAGCCTGGAGCTGTTTCCAGTGAAAACGCTGTACAGAACCTGCCCACCAGCATTAAGCAGTCAAGCAATTTTCTCAGGGGTTGGTGGAGACCAAACCTGAGCTAAATGGTAACTAAATAATGGGATTTAATTCATCAACTGAACACAAACAAAACTTTATAAGGTTAGTTTTGTCCCTGCAGCTTGCTCTGGTGCCTCCAAGTCACCAAAAATGAATCAATTGATGCAAGTTTAAGACCAAAGCTGCAAAGTTCAGAACTAGGGGAGTCATTACTGAACTTAATACTTAGTAACTTAACTTCACTCTAATATTTATGTTATATTTTTTGTTATTTCAGCCAAAAAGGCTGGCAAACAGCCCACCACAACAAACCAGTGCATATTTAGGCATCTGGGAATTTTTCAGCTGTATGTAGTGTCAAAAGCAGGCACTTTTCATGGATAGTCAGACTACCTCCACCCGTGATCGAGTTGAAAAAACAGGTATTTTAAGCCAAACCATGATGCACAGCCTTGTGACTAGACATAAATCTAAATTTTCAACCTAAATAACTGTTAATTTGCGACAGAAAGGAACATCTTGTTTTAACTTAACTGCAGTTTAGCAGAATTATACTTAGCTAGCATTTATTCTGGCAATTGGGTGGTTAGTGATTTTAATTAATAAAGTTAGTAAAAATACAGTGTCAGACACAGCACCCTGACAGCGACTGTAAGTTGTAAAGTTTGACCCTTTGATTTAATTTAAATAATTGTTCTGCTAGTAACTATACATACATTAATGACATAAGTGACATACTTTTGTCACGAGACATCAAGTCACTCATGCAACTTGTGTTTCATCAGTGATGTGACTGTATGATCTTTTCCTAAACCTCCATCCATCCATCCATTTTCGTCCGCTTATCCGGGGCCGGGTCGCGGGGGCAGCTGCCTGAGCAGGGACACCCAGACTTCCCTCTCCCTTGACACTTCCTCCAGCTCTTCCGGGAGGATCCCAAGGCGTGTAAGATATACATATAACATTTACGTTTGATTTAGTATACTAATTTCAATTAGTATATGTACATATAATAACAGAATATGTATTGAGGGGGCCTGTTGGAGGTAGGTGGGTGGAGTTTCCCAGCATGCTTTGAAACTATGTCATTGAGGGCATTAACTGAGGTAAACTTTGTTAAAGTGTGTTGTTATGACCCTAGGGGTCATAATTTTTCTTGTTTGTATTTGTCTGTGTTTTCTCCCTCCCTGTCAAGAGGAGGTGCTGTGTTCCCTGTTTTCTGTTTCTGTCCAGAAAGGTACCAGTGCAGGCCGCTGATTGGTTGAAATCCTGGAGGCTGCTAATTGGTGGACTCCAACTGACTGGGACATTCAAAAGTGGAGCCTGCAGCAGACCTGGCATCTCTCTCTCTCTCTCTCTCACTCAGATCGTTGGCTTGATTTAGTGACTATTGCAAACTTGATGCTCGTTGTTGCAGAGATTTTGTATCTCTTCTGTACATATTGTAAATACTGTAAATGTTGTTAAAATACTTTATTCAGTCCAGTATCAATATATGTATATATATTTCATTAATGGGAATTTGATATATGTACATACTATATTACATTTGTATATAGGAGAGAATAACAATCCAGTAAGTGGCGGTAATGTGTCTAAAAGCTGTTTTCCAACTGCCATTAAACAGAAGCAGAAGCGGAAGAGGACACAATAAAACTCGATTGTAATTGAATCAAAGAGGGCTGTAGGGCCTTGAGGGAGGAATCCGATTCTGAGTGCCATCGTTGCTATTTAAAAGATAACATGGCAACAGCTAATGGATCATCAACACACATCCATCATGGTTATCACAGGTGTAGTGTGAATCGTGTGAATGTGAGACAAAAGGTGCTTATGGATATAAGTTCAGCGTAGATAAGGCAGTACATGAAAATGTGTTGGTATTCTGTGAAATCTTTAGAGGTACAGTGAGAATAGTCATCTAATAATTACAGGGCATACTGACCAGTAATCTGAGTCAGTCAGTCCTAATTGTAACTCACAAAGGATTTTTGATCAGGATCCTAAAATGAAGTGAAAGGCAGTCCGGATACATCCTCATCAACGGAGAAGGAAGATCAAATATCAAATCTCTGATAGACACATTCATAACTTTCTCACAAAAATACCAAAGTCTCTCAGAGCTGTGTGATGTGATTTCAAATTATGCGATGCTCAGAGAGAAAAGGCTAATTGGTCAAATGAACCTTTCCTTACTGCTATGATAAAGTTCCCCTTATTTACAGCTGAAGTGTGTTTCCTTGTAGTTCTCTTAATAAACACAGTCAAAATAGAGGGAGCAGGGTAATTACGTGTTTTGAAAAGTATGGCATCTGCATATTCTACCAAATTGTCCCAGCTCAAAGGTTCATATTATTATAAAATGTCACAGCAATTGTGCTCTTTGTCCGCTTCAATCGGCTTAATTGTGGGTTTGTGTGCCTGTGTCCAACTAGTCAAACAGTGTGTGGCTGGGTTTAGCTATACTGTGTTCACAACTTCTTTTTTGTTTTAAATCCAAGTTCTCCTCACTGGACAATGGTTCAAAAGACATTTTTTGCAAAAAACATACATAGTGTATTTGACTTTAAAGGTATAATTTATAAGAAATGGGCAAATTCTACGATAGCTCCTCCTATAGTGGGGCAGTAGAATCACCTACTCCTGCTAACTATCTTTCTGGCTTAGCTGCCTCAAGTCTTTGGTCACAAGCCCAAGTCAAGTCTCTTATGGCAATGAGTGTTCTATCAACTGCTGTTTGCCATCCAGTCTGATAGGAACACTGCATAATTATATCCAAGGAATTCAAAGCATGTACTGTGTCATTATTATCACTCCTTTATCTATTTGCATACACTATCGCCATTGATGCGTTTTTTGTGGCACATTATAACGTCACATTTTAACAGGCTTATTGCTATTCAGTATGAAAAAACAGCAGGTGGTGGCAGCTGATGGCTCATGGATTATTTAATCACCTAACCATTTTTACAGTCATGGCAAAGCTTTGTGAACAAGTGTGGCAAGAAAACACTGATCTTTTCCAAATATTTAGCCTACGCCAAGCTAATCCAGCAGGCTAACATTCAATAGCTTATTATGCTGAACTGAACACGTTTCCTAACCATCCATAGACGCTTACATTAACTTTCACAACTGACTAATTTGCCTACCTGGGTGCATTTTCAGGTCCCTGATAAAGTTTGACTTGGTCAATCCAGCGTCCTTGATTTTGATTTCACAGACGTTGCATTTTGTTTGTATGGAAGCGCATTGCGTTCACTGGATAAAAAAAAAAAATTAGACACCTTATCTCGTAATTTTTGAGAAAAGATCTAATAATTACGAGACAAGATCTCGTAATTATGAGATCAGGATCTCGTAATTACGAGATCAGGATC
Organism: Diplodus puntazzo; assembly: GCA_963678695.2. NCBI lineage: Eukaryota > Metazoa > Chordata > Actinopteri > Spariformes > Sparidae > Diplodus > Diplodus puntazzo. The sequence goes on from OZ023178.1 coordinate 15,894,207, forward strand.
TCGTTATTATGAGAAAAATATCTCGTAATTATGAGATCATACTTTTACAGTAAATACTCCCGGTAATAAACTGAAGGTATCACGAAGGTATCCGGATTTCAAAGTAAAGGACGACATGAGAAAAAACAACAACAACAACAACAACAAAAAACATTTTTTCCATAAGTAGTTCAAGATTCATATGCTGCTGAACTAAGTACTCCCTAGAATATTTGTGTAACTATAATGAAGTACTTCTACTGTGTACTATTTAAGTAATCCTCTGTCAAAATCCTTATCCTCGTATGCTTCATGGGTCTGACTGTGAGACTGCACAGTCCGACCCACACAGTCGTCACCAGCAGCTCTTTAGAGCGGCTTCAGCACGATTACTGTAAATGTTATTAGATTCGCGCACTAGAAAAAAATGGTGCGGCTGATTTGACCAAGCAAACGTGAACCACGGCTGGCTTGATCTTTTCTCATAATTAATTACGAGATCCTGATCTCGTAATTACGAGATAAGGTGTCTATTTTTTTTTATCCAGTGAATGCAATGCGCTTCCGTATGTTTGGGCCTCCAGAAGTGATGGAAAACTGGCAACTGTCACCATGCTCGCTATGGTGTTATATTGAGCTGTGTTGTTGCTGCAGCATACGTCATCACCAGAGGCCCCAGCTGGAACTACTGGGGCGATCAACTGGTTAGCAAGCTTAATTCAGTAGACATCTCTGTAACACAGTACATATTGTACTTCTTTGACCTAACGTGGACTCTCGTTTCTTCACACGCTGCTTATAACGGTAGATTGTTTTTGGATGTTTTAAAGTTTTATTCTGTCGATTTCTCAAATATTGCTGCTTTAAATGTTTTTCTTTTTTATCTCTCAGAACCATATTACATTTAGATGTGATGAGTGAACACTGCCTTGCAGCTGCAAGCTGTTTGCATTAGACATGTCCCGATCAGGTTTTTTTTTACCCCGATCCCAATCCGAGTCCTTTAATATTTTGTATCTGCCAATACTGAGTCCTGATCTGATATTTAGCCTTAACTAATATTGTCCTGGATAATACAGCTGCTCTAAGAAAAAAGGCACCTGCATCCAAGCTGTTCCTTTTATTTTGTTGAAACAAAGTAAATACTTTCATACGGCTCTTTCTTATTCTGCATATGCTATTCCAACATTGACCTACACATTCCTTGTGTTAGCAGGTGAGTCTGTGACGCTGCACTGTGACAGCAGCTCATGTACAGCCAGCTGAAGTGTGAGAGACGCAGCCCACGCTTGGCACCTCCATACCATCCACTGCTTTGTTCATATTACTTATGTTGTCACATAAAATGACGTGGACGCGTTGCTTGTCTATTTCACAGCGTTCACCATCTCCTCGATTGCCTGTTTTAATGCTCTGCTGGATGAGACCCATGAAACTAGTGCGCACGCTGTAACTCGAAAGTGGAGTCAATGTAATGTAATGCAGAGATGGTAGGGCATACCGGGGATTCAAATACTCCAGATGACGGAAAAACCCTGATCCTCTACCACAGAGATGAGCTGGTTATCCAGAGTGATTAATTTAATTACATTCTCTGTAATATTTGTGGCCATGTCGCTGTCTCGAGGATATTTCTCTTTCCTTTTGAAAGTATTCGCGAGTGTTTGCTGCTTCGGTGTCCTTGCCTGTACTGCTCGAGTGAACACGTTGTATTCTTTGAGTGTTAGTTTTTTATATGCCGTATCAAATGAGTAGTATTAAGTGCAGCTCCGCGAAACGGCTGTAATGCAGATGTTACATGTCGCCGTTGGACTGCTTTCACTTTCTAATTTAAGTTATTTCCACACTGCAGACATTTTATCCACAAGTTTGCCAGAGTAACAATACACGCGTGTCTGCCTTCTGCCACAAATTGTGCTCTAAAGTAAAATTTTAAAAAATAAATCGTGCTTGGGTCCACGTTCAAAACTGTCGATTCCGATCAGCGGAAAAATGCCCAGATCGGCCCCGATCCCGATCCTACAGATCGGATCGGGACATCCCTAGTTTGCATGTATTATTCCTCAATAAATCGCTATAATGCATTTACACACATGGCTTTAGCAACGATACAAGAGTTGATGAGGAAAGAGCCATGGTGCTCCTTACCCAAAGGAGGAGGTGCATTTTCATGGCTATGTTTTCAAGGTGATGCTCACACAGGACTTGTTGTTTGCCATGAGTAAACCGTTTCTGAAAAATGAACCAACACATTGAACACCAACCAACCGTTGCTTACCAGTTAAAATCCCAAAGTATTGGAATTTAACTTCAAACACTGTTTGAGTTCTTGTGTTGTGTCTGGCTTTGCTTTTGAGCCTGACTGACTGTGTACACTCCTCAAGATAGTTGTTGATGTACTTACCTGTGAGTAGAGTTGAGTCATATTTCTGTGTTTGTAGCAACTTAATCAAAAGGATGGGGAAAAACTGCATACATTTCAATTCTAAACCTCAATGTTAACAAAATCTATCTGCCTCTAGCATCTCACTTCTAAAGATAGACTTCTGAGTTGAGAAGGAATGGCAGAGCACTGCTTTAAATGACTGCTTTCATGGTTATAACTTCATTAATGACACTTCAACACACTGTGCTTTTATGTTTCTGTCAGTTTTCTCACAGCTCTAAGAATGTGACAGAGAAAGCCTTATCACATAAGAAACCATGCTGTTTTCCCCTATTTGCTGTGAAATTCACTAAGTTGTTGATCCTATAAGTCGACTGGGTTTCTGCCATTGTTACAGTGGCTCGAGTTATATTCAAGCAAATTCCATGATAATCCAATTTCAGAGTCTAGCAGCGACTTTAATGTCACAAAAACAAGCAGGGAATAGCTGAAGCATATTGAAATGTTGACTTCTATTAAGGATTCCATCAGGGTAAGCTGTTCAGAAAAATCAATATGCCGTTAACCGTTTTGCAAGGAGGAATTGTTTCTGTATGGCCCGAATCTGTGTTGTCAGGACAGCGCCACGGGTTGTCTTTCAGCTGCAGCTCAACTAGTCACAAGACCATGAACTGCTGCAACCACTCATTCTTGCCTATAACTCCTCCGCTATCCCCTCCAACTGTAAACATGTAATTTGAACGTGATATGACCATTTTTTTTAGAAAGGTCATAGCCTATGTCACATACAAATGTGTGTTTGTAGAATATTGTCCACATTTCATTCATTCTCTACTTGTATGCACTGACAGTTTAATGGATCTTTCCAACGCTAGTCAAGTTCTGCACTTTTCTGTCCTCAGAGCAGCCAGTGATACACACCTGTTTCCCTCTCACTTAACAAGCAGAGTCTGCACTAGCAACACAAAGACAGCAGCAAATCTCAACTTTTCTACCAGGTACCGTGTGCATCACCTCTATTTCATTCAGATCCACTGAGAGTAAACAAAGACCAAAAGAATGAGATGTGTTATAACGAATACATTTTAAGTTGTAGCAGAATATTCCCTCAGTAGTTTCCAAACTAATTATACTTTTTTTAAGTTCCTATTCTGATTCCACAAAAAGCATTGGAAACATTGTCTATCCGCATGTGCATACCCAGGTGGTTTGAATAGAGACATCTGCTCATATTGAAAGACCTGAACAACATAAAAACCATTAAATCTCCTCTTCCTCAACCTGTTTTTGGTGGCAAATGACAAAACTGCATTACAGTTGTGATCTGATAAGGAGTGGGACAGACAAATCATTGTGTCATGGTCAGGATGTGTGCACCTGTACATAAACTCTGACCCATATCATGGATATCTTCGAGACAGGGGAAAACCACAGATGCTGAGGTGGTGAAATGAAGCCAATTGGTTAATAATGATTCTCTCACACATTTAATTTCACTTAATATCAAATGTAAATTATCCATGTCATCATAAACATTCAAACCAGCAGTGTTACTGTTGTTATTATACCTCTAAATTTGTTTGAATATAATACATTTTTTTTCATGGCTGTGATAAATGATAATGTAGGGCTAACGATACAAATCAAATCTTGAATCTTGAATAATTTAATATTTGGTATTTCCACACCGTTGAATTTAATGGTTGCATGCAATTGTCCTGACATGGGGGGAAGTCATGACAGACTTGAAAGAGTTCCTGCAACTCTTGCTTTGAGGTCATTATCCTGCTGCAGCATGAATCCTTCTCCACAAAGATCAAACTAGAGGGTGGAGAATGCCTCTGAAGAATGGAAAGGTGCTTCTTCTTGGTCAGGGCGGAGTCAATTCATTGTAGGTGTCCAACTGCAGAGGAGGCAAAACTCCAATATACTTGAATATTCCCACCACTGTCTGTCACAGTAGGGCATCATTCTGTTTTCAGGTTGTCTCCTTACATACACTCTCCTATTACTGTCATATATCTCACACTTGAATTCAACAGTTAATAGGACTCTTTTTCAGTTATCTATGTTGGAAATCGGTTTTATCTTAGCCCAGTATTATGTCTTGTGTCCCCTCCCGAGCACTGGTTTAGAAACTGCTACTCGTCCTCTGAGACCAGACAGCCTTGTTCTGACAGGAGTTTGCCGATTGGACTTTGTTTTACAAATTCTGTATCTGTGACGGAGTTGGTTTTCTAACTCAGGGGACAAAGCTTGATCTATTGATCTGCTGATGTTGTGGTCACGCTTTGGATACAACTGATCCAGCTTCTGAAAAGCGTTTAAGAGTTTTATGCCTGCCCCCTTTGTTACTTTAGTCAAGCCATGCTTTCACTTGACTTCATACAGCGGGGGGATAATGAGCCCAAACACACCTCAGAGCTTTGCAAGAACTATTTGAGGATCGAAGACGGCGAAGGAGTCTAAACTGTCATTGACTTTCCTCCATAGGAGCTTGAGTGCTAAATACTCATGAACATTTGTACTTGTGATGATAGGCCTATATTATAATTTGCAAAAAAACAAATTTCGTTAGTGGTCTGAGACTGAGAATAAGGTGCATTTATGCCGATGGACCCTCATTGTAAACCCTCAGTATTTACCATACAGACACACAGCAATGCAACTCAGAGGGGCTCAAAATCAGAGTAATTAACAGCTCAGATTATGTGCTAATTGCTACACAGTGGCACAATGTGTGTCCTAATCAACGCTTTGCCTGTCAGAGCGACACAGCCGGCTCATGCACAGGGAACGACAAAATGTGCACGGTATGTTTGTCATCTCCAAGCAGTCACAACACCTGGGCACCGAGTGATCAGAGGAGTGGCACAAAAAGTAAATAGCAGCCAGCAGCAGGGTTTGTTTATTGTATTTTGCCTCAAGCATGAAAAGATGAAGGGATCAGTGTTTTCCCTCACTCCAAGAAACTACTTTCTCCTTTGCGCAATCCTTGTTCTGATACAGTCTAAAGCTATTTTTGTCTTCCTTTCATCTTTCCTTCATTTTTTATAAACCACAAATAACCAGTTGAAAAATCCATTAACAGTTTGCTGTAATACTACTGCCTATTTGCTTCCATTTCTCTGCACTGACAGTCATTGACAAAGTGCATAACCACACACTAAGCTCACCCACATTAAGCATGGTTACAGGATCTGCACTTTGAACTACCCCTACAACATGTAAAGTTCACTGTGTTCACTGTCAACATAGGAATTCAAACAACATTTTTAATCTTGCCTCCGTTCCATCTACGGCTATAGCTCCTGAGCTCATTAATCAACTTCCAGTGCAATCCCAGGAATATCAAGGTGACATTTCCTTCAATGCACATATAATAATTTGTAGCCAGTGGGGGTCTCTAAGTGAAACACATGAAAACAAAAGTCATAGTTGATGATGATGATGATGATGATGATGATGTGGTCAGCGCCATCATGGGATTTGTTGTTTTTTTATCGCCCATTAACCCCCAATGTAGACGTATCTTCACCTGACTCGGAATCAGGTTCACAGAGGAGGTCATGTTTAAATGTTTCATATATTGATGAGGTACGTTTGTGACTTCCTTCATTAGTCTTGTCGCTTTCCTTAGGGCACTGTCAATGTCACTTCCTGTTGCTCAGGAAGTAGAGTAGATTGTTTAATGATCAAAAAGTTGCTGGGTCGAATACTGGCTCCCCCAAGCTGCACGTCGAAGTGTCCTTGAACAAGATACTGAACCCCAAATTGCTCCTGATGATCATTTGGCACCTTGCATGGCAGCCTCCGCCATCAGTGTATGAATTTGTGTGTGTGTGTGTGTGTGTGTGTGTGAATGGGTGAGTATGGCAAGTGTTGTAAAGCGCTTTAGCACTTTTTTTGTAGACTGGAAAAGCCCTATGGAATACAAGTCCATTTACCATTTGGGAAACATTTGGGATAGTGTGATTAAATTGCTCAAGAAAATAAGGAAAAAAAGTCTTGCAGTTTTTTTGCATTTCAGTGCGGAAATATTATACATTATTTCCAACTCTAAGAAACTTTTTTTATCTGGCTTTCAGCAGATAAACAACTTTTTTTATCTGGCTTTCAGCAGGTCTTCACCAGGGGCGACCGTACAGGCACTTGAAACTTCTCTTGCAAGACAAAAATGCACAGAAGGCCAGCTGTTTGCAGTCCATGTAAAACATTTTGTTTATGGGCGGGCAGTCCTCCATACCCACCCTTCTGAACTTCAGGGCCAAAGACATCCAATCCTTTTTGGGTGAACCTACTTGGAGCTAAAACTCCCATGGGTGTGGTTCTAACTTTGAGGTCTTGGGTTACCATCAGTAACTTTTTCAACCAGGGCCTAGTGGAAACCTTGGCACAACATGAAAATGAGACCCCCCTCTTCCCCTCTCAAGAGCATCAAAAGCCGCAAAGTATTTCATAGGTTTTATGTAAAAATATCTCTAATACACAGACAAGCTGGCAGTCTGGCTGAAAGCTGAGGGAGGAGAGCCCACGGGAACCGGGAGGAGCCAGCCTTTAAACTTCTGGCTTGGAGGCTGGAACCAATCACTTCACTCCGACACCCTACACTCACACTCAGTCATCATTCATTGAGCCAAACACACCTCCAGCCAATCACACACTCACACAGGTAACGGCCTTAAAAATGTTTATATGTAAAGTATAGTGTCTGGGATTCAGGGTTAGGGTTAGGGTTGTCTTTGAGGACTACTGTAGAGACATGGCAGTGCAAAAGGGATCCACTAGCTATATAATTATAAGAAAAATTTTCTAAGGTACATATTCCTGAAAAAATACCCTAAATAACTGGAATCATGTCTCTTTATCCATTACTTTCAGTGCGTAATAGTGCAAAGCCCATGTCCAGGTGAATCCATTTACATTCATGAAATGGCTCTGTTTAGAAACAAACATCTAACATATAGTCCAGTGAAGTTCATACTGTATGGACTGACTGGCTGCTTCATGCCAAAGTGAAACTTGTAAGACATAAGAAATGCCACAAATCATCAGAAATAACCATAGTTGTTATCAAGATGTGACATATTATTTAGTTATTAAGTTTTACCTATGATGTGTAGCAGCTGTGAATCAATATAACTTTTACTGTAACACCACTTCACTTCATATGCTGTGGGACTGGGAGATATTTCTTAAGCAAAATGTGACACTGTGAACAGTCAGTGTTTCATTTACAGGCTGTGAGGCTGCTCCATCATGCGCAGTGCGCAAAGAGGCCGCCTCATACATAACACCACCATCAGACAATAGCACTCTTTATTCTTAGAAGAATGTATTTCATGATTAGATCACGGTTCCGCTGATACCAAAGAGGTTTGATCTTGCGACCGAGCTTCTATTTTAAAGTTGCTGCTGATGGCCTTGTGCTGAGTCAATTCTGAATCACAGCGCTTGAGATGAATGCCTGACAGAGGACCAGGAATCTCAAACTTTCTACTAGTTGGAGCCAGATCCACTCCATTTAAAGCTGACACATGCAATTCGTATTGACCTGAATGGATGGCTTTGATAAATGTATTGCGTGGAGTATTCACCAGATTAAGAGCTATCGTGGAACAGCAAAGGTGGTAGAGGAAGTGGGCATCATAAAGGATTCAGGGAACGAAAATGGTGTGGGTTCAAGTTACAACTGCATTAACTTATTGCAACCGCATGGTAAAGGTTAGTGAGGGCTGGTGGTCATATTTATAAGCTAGCGACATTGACTCACAGTTATATACTGCCAACCATCAGCAGACCACACACTACCTACACACTTTATCGATCTCTATATTTCCTCTTTTGTATCCCAATAATTCCTACGACTGCAAGAGAGATTTGTCACTTCAAGGTAAACGTACTGTATGTTTTCTTGTGGCACTTTGCTAAAATGGCTGATTCTGCTGTATTTCTTAGGAAGAAATGTTAGCAAAGTACGTTTCTGAAAGTTAAAAACTGAGGTGAACAGTGAATTGAACTCTGTTCAGCCGTTGGGCAGCCGTGTTGCCCTGTAATATTGTCACCACCTGACTCGCCATGGCTAATAAGCATGTGATGCAATGTTTGGAACAAATGTCAAACTTGGACATATCGATGGCTTGCACAACATTAACTACAGTACTAACATCACATCCTGGCCACTTGGCTGTGTCAATCCGCATTTAGTTTCCTTAAAAAATGTGAACACTGAAAACACTCACACTGTTTTCCCACTGAATGCACTTAAAATCTTCAATGACCTCTCACTTTAATCCACTTATTTTGTTATTTTGTAAAAAAGCACCTCAAAGGACATTTTCTTTTTGGTGCTTTCTATCATTCATAGCTTCGTAACTTGTGAACAGCACTGCAGCACTTATCCACCGAGAGAACCTTTGCAGCAGTTTTTACATTGTACCAGCCAAACAGAGGATGAGAGAGAGAGAGAGAGAGAGAGAGAGAGAGAGAGAGAGAAATCAAATTCTACAAACACCTAAACGCGAGTCACGCAAAGACCTACCATTACAAAGCTCTCCATCTCCTAGAGGAGACGATAGAGAGGAGGTGAGCCTCAGGACCACCTCAGCCAGGTGGTCCCGAGGCTCACCTCCTCTAACAGCACCAGGCCTCAGGACAGCCCTCACACAATCTGGACCAACCAAATTATAGCTAAACAAAAAGAAAATGACATTAACTATTGGACATTCACCACAAAAACTCAAAGCAAACTTCAATGTCATTTGGCCCTAAACAGACAGTACACACTGGCAGAGTACCTGACCACCGTGACTAATGAGAAACTGAGAAAGACTTTAACTATGTACAGACCCAGTGATCACAGCCGGGCCATAGAGACAGGCCGACACAGGCAGACCTGGCTGCCCAGAGAAGGCAGGCTGTGTCAGCTCTGTCCACACAGACAGGTGGAGACTGAGACACATTTCCTGCTACGATGTAGAACATATCAAGACATGAGAACAAAGTTCTTTACACAAATTGAATTTGAATTTTGATTCACTCTCTGACCAGATTAAAATGCAACATGTACTTGGAGAAAATAGCGTCAGCGCCATAGAAGCAGCACGATATGTGAGAGCCTGTCAGCCTCAGAGACGAGCAGCACAGCAACACATGACAGCTGCAGTCTGTCTCCTCACTCTCTGACCAATCACCTCCTCTACTTCATGTGGCTTTTGTTTGTTGGTTTGGGGGGTTTTGTTTGTTTGTTTGTTTGTTTTTGTTTTTTTTCACATTCAACTCCTACCATATAGTATTAATATATTGTTGTTAATTGTTTCTTTCTTTATTGATCCTAAACAAACATTAATTACTTCTATATACAGTAGAACTATGACACTCACACACACACACACACACACACACACGTGCAAACAAACACAGACACACACAAAACATGTTTACTGTTTTCTGCCATTTTTTCTTTTTATTTATCTATTTTATTTTATTTAATGAATTGTATTTTAATTGTAAAATCCTTGAAGCTTTGGCAATATTGTTCACCTGACATTCATGCCAATAAAGCAAATTGAATTGAATTGAGAGAGAGAGAGAGAGAGAGAGAGAGAGAGAGAGAGAGGGCTGCAGTCTGAGCCCCACCCTGTTTAACATTCATACTGATGAATTGGCAAAATCACTAAAACAATCAAATATCCCTGGTGTCATCCTGTCTGACACAGAAATTAAATGCTTACTATTGACCTAATACTGCTCGCTCCATCAAAGGAGGCTCTACAAAAGCAACTAGATCACCTGCAAAAGTTCTGTCAAACCTGGGCCCTGACCGTTTACCTGGAAAAGACAAAAGTCATGGTCTTCCAGAAATGACGAAGAGAAAGAAAAATCAACACGGGTTCCACCTGGACTCTACGGACATAGAACACACACACACAGCTACACATATTTAGGACTAAATATTACATCTACGGGAAATTTCAATCTGGCCATTAAGGATCTCCGAGACAAGGGCAGAATATAAAGAAATATAAAGAAAATCCTCAAATATAAAGAAATCCTCAAACATACCTGTCAAAATCTGGATCAAAATATTTCAATCAATGATTGAACCAATTTTATTGCATGGTAGTGAAGTGTGGGGCCCTCTCATGAACCAAGACTTTAAAAAATTGGACAAACACCCAACGGAAAGCCTGCACACCGAGATCTGCAAAAGCATCTTGAAAGTCCACAGGAACAACCCCAATAACGGATGCATGTCATGACTCAGGATTTATGTCTTTGTATCATGTCTTGTTGTGTCTTTGTTTTGATTTTCCATGCACCACTGCGTCCTTTAAGTGTCTCTTTTGTTCTTCCCTCTGTCTCCCTCTGTCTGTAGTTTTGTTCCCTCCATGTTCTCTCCTCTGTGCTCCCCCCCCTCGTTACCTCACCTGGGCTCCTCTCTCCTCACCTGTTCCTTGTCATTAGTGTCTGTGTATTTAGTCTGTGTCTTCCCTGCAGTCCATGTTTGGTCAATGTATCTGTCTGTGTTGCTTCTGATTCTGATCCTGTTCCTGATTCCTGTCCTTGTGATGCCCCTCGTCAAAGTTTCCTGCCTTGCCTCCTTTCGTGTCTCTTGGTATTTTGGATTTTGAGTTTTGCATTTTGCATTTTTTGATTTGAACTTTGCCTTTTTTCTTTGTACTGTGTCAAACTGTTTTATTTTGCTACTTTGTCTTGCTGTTGTTCTGCTACTTTTGTTTTTTGGACTCTTGACTCATTTCTTTGTGCTTCTTGGTTTTGTTTGCATTCAGCTTTGAGAATACAGCTCGCTTTTGTTTCTCCCATTCCCTGCCTCTTGTCCTATGAGTACTGCGTTTGGGTCCACCTCCCCGTTCCATAGTCTTCCCATTAAACCCCGACCTGACAATGCAGAGCTGAACGAGACCAATTTCCTCTGTTAATTCGGATCCAAAAAAGATCTATGAATTTCTACCAACACCTCAAATCCAGCGAGCCCAGCTCCTACCACTACAAAGCCCTACAATGCCAAGAGGAGAGCAAAGAAAGGAGTCCCCTCAGCCAGCTGGTCCACAGGCTCAGCTCCAACAGCATCGGGCACCAAGACCGCCCTCACACAATCCAGCCCCACCAAATTATAGCAAAAGACAATTACATCAACTATTGGACATCTACAAGCAAACTCCAATGCTATTTGGCCCTAAACAGACAATGCTCCGTGGCAGAATATCTGAGCTCTGTAACTGACCCGAGACTGAGGAAAATGTTAACTATGTACAGACGCAGCAACCACAGCCTGGCCTTAGAGAGCGGCAGACACAGACAGACGTGGCTGCCCAGACAGATAGGTGGAGACAGCTCTACACCAAAATTACATACATAACCCCAAACTTCCCCAAACTATCAGACCAAGAAAAATTTACACCATTTACTGGGAGAAAAATGTGCCACTGCTGTAGATGCAGCAAAATATGCGAATACCTGCCACAGTAGAAGAGAAAAGCTCCACAACACCTGACATGATCTGCCCCACATGAGCCAGCTGAACCCAGTCAGGAGCAGTTTAAATTAACTGACTATTGTACAGTAATTGTTTCCTTTGTATGACACACACACACACACACACACACACACACACACACACACACACACACACACACTTTCCAGGAGATGAGACAAGCTGCACAACACCTGACATGATTTCCTCCACATGAACCAGCTGATCCTGACTGGGTTCTTACCTGCACACTGATATACTGTATATTATTGTTTGTTGTTATTATTGCTATTATTGTTATTATCATTATTATTATTTGTTCCAACAGACAACAAGAGCAGCCCACCAGAGAAGTCGTCTGAGGTTACGGGAGAAAAAAGCAGAAAGATATGTAGGCTATCCTACACTGTAGGCCTGTTTATTTTAACTGTTCTACAAAACAAGCTAAATTGCGTTGAATGTAATGAGAGCGCTGCACTTGGTGGTTCTCCATCAGCTACTCCATGTCAGGTTGCACAGAAGCTAGTCTCGGCCGTACTGCGCCTGCAGCCATTAGGTCTAAGCGTACTTGGACTGTGTGGAGAGCCTCGCTGAATCCTTGCTCAATCTGCCCGTGAGGCAGGTAATGCTGGGCATATTTGACCTACATGACTCCCAGAGATGTGAAACGTAAGCAAAGGTTCACAACCAGACAAAACCATTCAAGAACACTGCAAGGAAAAGTTTCAGTAGTGTACACTCCCCAATCTCAGCTGGAATCAGGCTGGCTGATGGTGTTGATGTGACTCAGCCTGTCAGGTGTTGTCTAGTTGTTGTTTGGATGCTAGACTCTAAGTTGCTTTCACTGGAAGAAGCAGAATGTAACTTCTGAAAATGTGTAATTATGGTGAGAACAGTGATAATGGTATATCCTCGGTGCACAGAGTACAGTTTTTGCTCACGTTAAGGTCGACAGGTGGATAGGAAAAGACCAATGGCTGACAAAATCAGGAAAAAAGACTCCCGCACACTGTCCACCTCACTTGCAATTAAATGTAATGACAACAACGTTTCGGTATTTAGACCTTCATCAGGTTATCCCAAGAATTGGACAGTGTGCAGGAGTCTTTTTCCTGGCATATCCTTGGTAGAACTAAAAATAAATAATACATAAATACTTTCCAGGGTAAGAAACTCTTAATTTGCTCCACAGGAACCCCTAAAGAAGAGAGCATCCATTTCCCTCAGCTGACACAGTAAATGCCATGTTGGTGAAATGTTACAGCATGGCGCTGCAATACACAGAGTTGACAGAAACACTGAAGTAAATAGTTGTTGCTATGGAAACGATGCACTGTTAAAAAGTTGTAGATCACAATTTATTGCAAGACACTGAAAGTTTCAACTGATACCACCCTGAGTCTTTGGTGTAAATTTGTCTCAAACAAATGCTACCCAAGACACCACCTCCAAAAATATTCCCTCCAGCACCCCCAAATGTTCTCTGAACACACCCTGGGGGGCTGTACCACCCCAGATGAGAAACGCTATTTAATGAGCTTTCAAAGCTGTGTGAAATCTTTCATAAGCTCCATGGGACTCATCATCTGATGCCAGGGATGTGGATGTTACTGTTTATGATTTCCATTGCTTGAAATTTTACATCAAAATGAATTCAATTGAATTTTCATCTTCAGCAGACCAAAAGGTTCAAATGTTCATTTAATTGTCTTTTTCTTTAGTCCCTTTATGCTAGTTATGGTGGAGTGTTGATGATGAGTTCAGGAGTCTCACAGCCTGAGGAAAGAAGCTGCTCTGTTGTCTGTTGGTACGACAGCGGATACTTATGTATCTTTTGTCAGTTGGCAGCAGGGTGAACAAACTGGTCATGTCATGTGGCTGGTGACATCATCTCACTCCACTGATGTCACTGATGCTCTGTTTATGGGTACAAGTAACCTTCTAGGCAGTTGTATTCACTCACTGTAGAGCCTTCCTGTCCTGGGCTGTGCACAAACAATGCAATGTTTGTTATGTTTCCAGTCAGGATGCTTTATATTGCTCCTCTGTAAGGCTGGGCCACACTAAATCCCTTTAATTTTTTGTGTCTGGCTCAACTTTGGCAAACCTAAACACAAAATGTTGTGCTAATGACTGAGAGAATTATGTAGTTCTAATCAGAACTAAAATACCTGTCATTTCTTCTATTCATTCAGTTACAGCTGGAACTCCTCCAGACTTGGATGGACGTCAAACTCTCCTGGTTGAGTCGTCAGTACAAAAAAAATTGACAACTGCTTTAGAAAATATCTGTTCTATGAAAAAAAGCAGGTACAACAATGACTATGATGACCATGACCACCAAGGGGAAGAGGAAAACACCCAATGGCAAAGACACTGGGAGAGACAATAGCCTTTAGTTGTTGATTATGACTTTTATTTAGTGCCATGGCAGCCAAGAGATGCGTTATGATGTCAACAACTGGGAGCAACAACCTCTTAATCAACACTCTTCTGTAAGGTCCACTATTTACGGGGACGTTCCCGGCTAGAGTTCTCACTGGAACTGTCCCCATTTTTAACTAAGCCTTAAAAACAGATCAAGAAGTGACATGGTGCTTTGTAAGACAAAAGAAAGACCCTGTAGCAGAGCCTACCAGTTAATGTCTCAATCACGTAGTGCTTGTTATGGCTGACAGAAGGGCATCTCGCTACAGCAGAGTCATATCACTCTCATTCATTCTTCTGCTGATTACTTGCTCGCACTTTTTCATGAAAAACTATTTTAAAGGAAAACTTGCCAGAAATGGCAATTCAAAAAGTGCAGAGAGGAAAGTTCATACTTCTGCTTGACCATATATCAGACAAATGTTGTGCTTTTACTGAAGGGTTCCTTTATGTGCTGAGAAAATTTGAGATTTTTTTGAAAATTTGACCGGTCTGGTTAAACTGCTCTTACATAACCACAAAAAACATCATTCAAACATAATCATCAGCAAACACCTTTTAATGCTGTAAACAATGTTCCCAACTTATGGTGAATATGCATAACTGCAGTGAATATAAAAAGAATAGATGCTGGAAATGATATTAATAATCAAAACAGAGACCAAATTCACAGAACATCAGAAAAAATCAACATGAATAGTCATCCGTAAATGTGTGTGTGTGTGTGTGTGTGTGTGTGTGTGTTCACACACAGGAGTGGCACTGTACAGTCAGATTGGAGTGTGCCTTGTAAACGTAGGCTTCACATTTGTAGCATGTCAGTCTTGTTTTATTGTCTCTCGGGGCACAGAGCTCGCATCTCTTCCTCTTTTGCCCCTGTCCTTGTTGGGGGGCAGAGCCTGGGGCAGCGGCTGGGGCTTGCAGACTCCTAACCAGACTGGCAGAGGCTGGTGTACGGGGATGGTGCTTTCGTCGTTGAATGAGAGAAGTCACTAAAGCTCTGCCTCCTCCATACTTGCCAACATTGATTGTGAAAAATAGGGAGATTTTTTTCATTGGTGTATCGGCCCAAGTAACAAGGTTCCTTTGCTAGGCGTGTGTTTTATTTGTCATTATTTCTTGCCTTGTATTTTAAACCACACATGGCCAAAATTCTTAGAACAATGTTTCCCCTAAATTATTTTATAGCAGCTGTGCTCTGAGTCGGTAACCCAGCAACACTAGGGGGGTCCGGGGGCAAGCTCCCCTGGAAGAAAATTTTGAAAAATGACCCTTTAAATCTCACCTACTGGTGAGATTTTTGAAAAAAAAATCATTTTCAGAATTTCAGAATCAGAATGTAAGACACGAGACAAAATAGTGTAGAAGTTGACATTGCTGCTTGAAAATATGTGAACCTCTTGAGCATTAAACAACTTTTTTTTACCATTATTTTCAGAAGTCAGTGGGTCACATGACATGGAAGCTATTGAGAAAAAAATCATAATTTCTGCATATTAATATTCATATAAAATAAAGGAAGCACTAAAGTAAAATAACGATAGCTGTGTCTCATTCGTCCAGTTTACTAATATTGTTCCGCCTGGCGGAGTTTTAGACTTTTAGCCGCAGTTCCTTATCGGACCCGCTACAGTGAGGGACCAGCACGAGCGACAACGCAGAAGTTAGTCACAAGTCTGCTTCTTTATAAAGTTTGGTCAAATCTTTGTAAGTAATTACTCATCAACAAAGTGGTTTTCTGTGTTATGTACATGTTTACTTTCAGTTCTGTATTTTACTACGTTAGTGTCTGTATTGGTTTGGTCGAGTTACACTCGCGGGTGAAGCCTTTATTTTGCTGACGAACTGTTTAATCTGTCCAGCAGAGGGTCGCGGCATTACACCTCAGGTCAATTAATGGATTTGTTTATATCTGTTAAGTCAGATAGATGACACTGTAAAAATTAGTTTGGTGATACTGCGGATGTACGTTTTATTTAATAACATCTGTAGTTCATTGTGTAAATGTGTTCATAAGTAGAATGCTGTGAACATTATATTTTATTGTGTAAGGGATATTATAGATGTTACACTTTTGTAATGTTTATTTTCTGTTCACTGTTACAGTCTTGCAGATCAATCCTCAACAAAACTTCTGGCCTTCTTCAGGCTGCTATCTGTCTAGCTGTATAAAGCTGATGTCGTACTTGCGAGGGCAGAACAAATACAATCTGCTGCTGGTTTGGAGTCACTGGGTCAGTAACATGGAAGATATTGAAAAAACTGCAATTATTTTGTATTAATATATTTATGCTATGTAATTTAATGACAGTCCCTAAATCAGTCTCCAGCGGTTCAGCGTGAGGCTCTAGGAGGTGAGCTAACCGTCCTCCTGCTGCTAACACTGGGAGAACCTCAATAAAGTCGCGGCTGGACCCGAGTGAATATCCTCCGAATATCCAACCTGAAACTAACTTCACCCCAGTTCGATGAGTCGCCTGTTGCAGGCTTTGAATATAATGACGAGGAATTCAGTCACTCAACCTGTACGGTGACTTGTAGAAATTATACAAATAGCAGTAATGACAATAATAATCGATTTCAAGATAAGTTAGGGTGTACTGCTTTCACTGTGTGCAACTTAAGTTCGCCATTTGCCCGTGAATTAAACCTACAGAAATCACGTCATCATCTAAATCAAATGTCATTATGTTTACCAATATCCGACCCGTGCCTTGCACAACAACCCCCCTCCAAAAAAAAAAAAAAAAAACTGCGACAAATATCCCCCACAATCTTACTTGTTCCCTTCACTGTATCGGGAGATTAACAGGAGAAATTACTGACCGGGAGCATTGAGGGAGATAGGGTTAAAAATTGGGAGTCTCCCGTGTGAATGGGGAGAGTTGGCAACCCTGCTCCTCTGTCCTGGGAGGAAGAATACCAGAGCAAGTTGCCACCCTCGGAAAGGAATGTCACCTAAGGTGCCTCTTCTTCGTGTGCCTCTTCCTCTGAAGCCTCTTCATCTGTTGACTGGTCAGTCTCATAAAGGTCTGGATCAATATCAGGTTCGATGTTGTCTTCCATTACTGACACATCCTCAATCTCCGGTTCAACTTCAATCTCCTCTTCATCTGATTAAAACATTCAGTCCAGAGCCTCTCTGACAGTAAATTTGTCCTGGCAACTTTCACATCTCTACATACCTGTGTAAAGTAGGTAGATTTGTCATATTCTAGGTGACATCAGCCAGATCACTCTACTACACACTAGCTGTAAGCTCAGCACTCACCAGAGACTCTGTTTCCCCTTCCCCTTTCTTTGACACTACGTTCATGAAGTAAAGCACATTTCCACTCCAGCTCCAGTCAGCAGTCAACGCTACAGAACATAAACAGCCAACAGTGGTGTGACAGTGTGGTTCCATCCACGAGTTTCTGCTACAGTCATGATGTAGGAGTGATGATAAATCCTGTTTTTTAATCCCCCAAGTTAAAAAGCTATCTATGAGCTCCTCTGCCAGTGGTCAACGGCTTCTGTGTCACATGTGACTCCAGGCGTCTATGCCTCCAGCTGAGCAGTGGCTCTGATGCCCAGCTCTGCCCAGCTTTGCCCACACAACACTCTTCAAACTCCTTTTGTTTTGTTTTCATTGAGAGTCAGAGAAATTACATATTTCTGCGGTAGGGGTCAGATCATTGTGTCCTGATTGCATTTTTCTGAACGCAATTTCATTGTGGAGTAAGGTAAGTGGGTAAGTGGCAGAGACATGCTACTCTGACTCTGAACAAAGAGACCTGACTTCAGCTGCTTGCTGAGAGCCCCCCCCCCAAACAACGGACCTTGACCCACCTATCATCAATCAGCCAGCTGGTGCAGTTGGAGATGAGGTGGAGGAGAACAATATGTTAGGTGGCGGAAATATCATTTGATATTTTGGCCCATTGCAGGTCTGGCCCCGCCTTAGCTTGCCTTTCTCTCTGAGATCAGGAAACGCTGTATAGAAACAGAACAGCAGATCTGCATTAATAAAACATCCTCTGCTACGATCTTTTTTCTCATATTATGCAACACAAGCCATAACAGAAAGCAAATCTGAAAATGAGAGTGAAGCTGTGAGACAGAATTATTTTGGGCTCTTGAATAATGGAGAGAACTCCAACATGAAACTAGTTTATTATTTGAAGTGAGTGAACTACTAGCCTTAATGAATCAAAAGCAGTGTTCTGCCAGGAGCAGCGTGTACAGGATTCATTTGGTGTTAGACACATGGTTTCACGTAGCTTTTACTGTCAGTCAAGATCATTATGTGGAACAATGGAAATAATAAATGGATGCAATAGACAGCACAGCTGCTTTTTTCAGGCTGGCTCTTCTAATAGACTATGCTGTACCTTATTAAATCATTAAGTGGCAGGTGACATTCAGTGAGGTTTACCTAAAGCTGCAGGTGTGATCTTAATATAGAATATAGAAATATAGAATGGTGGTCATGTGAAAGCAGGTGGTAGTGTATGGGGGAAGGTGGTAACTCGTCACTGTTCAAAGAGAATAAATGTTCTTTCATTAGAATTTATTCACACAGCGCTGGTCAACTTGAATGCTAGGATAATGTAATGCTGCTGTGTTCCAGCGTATATAAAGGTAAGTAATCTGACAATTAATTGCTGTGTTCATGGTAAAACGACAAAACGTGCTAGCTGCTGTTCACATTTAACTATTTTCAAACTAACATTGAATTCATTTACAACTTTCATCATCCTATTGTATCAAAACAGTATTGTATCACACAGTAACATTAGCAAGCTAGTGATGTTAGCTTTTGTTATCAAAGCTGTTGTTTCACCTTGAAATATTAAACTATCCATTGTCCCTTCATATGCGAATCAATCAGGAAGCAGTGAGTTAAAAACAATTTGTCAGATGGCCTACATTTATATGACTTGTACCACAGAACACAGCAGTATATGATTTGAGATTGTGATGGAAGAGGGAAATGGCCGTCTTGTGAATATGGTCTATGATAAAGAAAGTGAGAGGAAATTCCTGGATTTGACCCCTTATCCAGATCCACACCAAACATTTATTTGATCTAATCTAGGCCAAGGCCCAGACTCCATCCACGTTTTGTGGAAATCCGTTCATTAGTT
Source organism: Diplodus puntazzo (assembly GCA_963678695.2). NCBI lineage: Eukaryota > Metazoa > Chordata > Actinopteri > Spariformes > Sparidae > Diplodus > Diplodus puntazzo. The sequence continues at coordinate 15,913,624 of OZ023178.1, forward strand.
TTTGTCTCATCCTGCTGACAGTCCAACCAACAGACAACCAAACAGACACGAGTAAAAACACAACCTCCTTGGCGGAGTAAATGACAACTCCAGCTCATGTAGTATAGAGTAATGACTACTGAGCACTCATGGCTTGAAACAGCAACATGCTTATGGGCATTGCAGCTGGTGTGATCCCACCGCGAGATGTTCTCTAGTGAGTTGAGTGTTGGATTTCACTGATTTGCTTTTATTGTATTTACAGAACAGTTTTTCGTGTTGGGAATAAGGAATAAGGGGTAGTGCATGGCCAGAAATATGGCATGGCCTCCTATGGTTTTCGACTACTGACTGAACTGTGTATGAATGTATAGTGAGATGAAAAAAAAAGGAGATAAAAAGAATAGCCTTAGAGGATAAACAAATGCAGTGGGTTGGTGTGCATTGCATGTGCATCTCAGAGTCAGTGTGGACCAACACACTGCTAGAAATAGAAGAACCCAACTGAGACAGCATGAGAAGGAGGGTGTCTGTCCCCTGCAAAAAGCAGAAGAGAAGTAGAGAGTATAAATATACACATAACAAGCATCAAATGTGACATGCACATTTTACAGTTCAGCACGGTGGCACAGTGGTTAGCGCTGTTGCCTCAGAGCAAGGAGGTCCTAGAATCAATTCCTAGCTGGGTTAGGGCCTTTTCTGTGTGAAGTGTGCAGATTCTCTGGACACACGGTTTAAAACATTAGGTTAAATCTCCAGTCAGTGCCCTTGACCAAGGTTCTGGAGTTGGACGTTGTAGGATGTTGGGGATGGGGCAAATTTCATCATATTGCTCGCGAAATATAAAGATTCTTTTAGAACCTTTTGTTTCAGAAGTCTACAGGAAACTTTTACTTGATTTGAATTTTCTACAGCACATTATTTGTCCCTTATAGAACATTCAAATAAGGATTAGGGTTACATGTCACAACTTTGTGATCCTTTAATAAGAGATGATGAGATATATTCAAAACAGGGCTTACCATACTTTTTTTTTTTCCCTGGAGGGCCATTACTGTATCTTAATGGTAAGCCAGGTGCCAAACGAAAACACCTATTGTATCACATTGTATTGTTAAGATGTAATATGGTACTCTGATCCCAATTTTCCTTACTTGAATGACTTCCTGCACAAAGTGTCACTCTGCCTACCATGCTCAGATCATGAAAAAAAGAACTAGGGTCACAATGTTTAAAGACAATTTTAGCTTTTTTCTTTTCGCTATAAATTTCTGGCCTATTTATTTGAGGAGATAAGTGAGACAGCTCGCGGAGTGTGCAGAGAAAAGGACAGCAAGGGTGGTTTGAAAAAAAAAAGATTTCAAATTGTGCGAGAGGTTCCTTATCTGAAACGCCATAACTCCTATCCTGAAGGGCTCACCAGCAGAGTGAAAAGCATGGGCTGGCTCAGGGAGCAGAGCGGTCGTCCACCAATCAGAGAGTCGGTTGTTCAACCCCTGACCCCAGCAGTCTACGTGTCAAAGTGTCCTGGTACTGAACCCCAAATTGCTCCCTTCGGCTCGGTGTGTGAGTGTGCTTATGAATGGTGCTCCAGATGAGTGGTGAGGTTAGAAAAGTGCTCCGTGAATGCAGTCCGTTTAACATTTCACCTTCATTGGAAGAAGAGGTGACAGCTTGAGGATTAAGGATACTAATGCAAGCCACATGGAATGAAATGCACCTGTACTACATTCGCAAGTGCAAAAGAAACATGCTGGAGCACATTGTTGGCAAAAACAAAAATATTTGATGTGGTTCATTCTAGCCATTTTGGTGGAAACTGCGGAGTGAACGAAACCCTCATAGCCACATTAGGAAACATTATTACTGAGCTGGCATGGAGGACGACATTTGTAAGTGGGTGAGATGGTATCTTTAAAATAACTAGGTGGAATACATTTTCAGGTTCAACAGAACACAGATGAGTGGAATGTGTATTTTTGCAAATGTAGAAAGACTGTCTGTGGGTGTAACACTGAACTGATGCTGTGCAGTTGTCCTTTTATGCTGATAATACCTGCTGATTCTGTATGCTTAAAGGCCTTCTGTAAGATGTCAGCAAAGGGATTCATTGCACATCTTCATCTTTATATTTGAAATGTTTAACTTGTCCAGTGTCCAAAGTGCCAGTTCAAGACAGACAATTTAAAAAGCAAGAGAGAGGCCAGGAGAATATTTTTTGTCCCTGCTTCTATGTGTACATGCAGAACTCAGCACGGTTCATTTAAATGCCTGTGTTGGCATTAGGACCCATTGATGCCTGCTGTGCTAGTTTTACACCCATAACCACACAGATAATGTTGATAATGTATGGTGCAGCACTATCGAGCAGCTTTATTCCCCAGGCTCTGAGACTGCTCAATTCATCATCTACACTCCATTTTCTAAAATAGATGTAGTGCAAAGGCCTCAAACGTAGTTTTATTTTTAAAACCCCTTGCGTTTTATAAAATGACAATACATTTTAAAACTTTACCAAACTTTGTTATTATGTTTCTTTGTTTGGTGTTTTGTTTTTGTTTTTCAGATTCAGCACAACATCTGCACTATAGCTGAATCCAAATGTCCAGACATCTCGCTCAATGTCTTTGCAGGAAGTCCACAAGGGGCCTCAAGGGGACTTTCTGCAGACTTCTGGAGAGTCCATTCATGGTGCTCCTCACCAGACTTCACTGATCTAAAGCAATGTTATGTAGAAATTGGTGATTTACTGTCTGTTGGGCACCCTTCCACAGACGGACTATTGCGCTACCTTAATGTAGGTGACTGGTCCTCCCCTCTTCTCTTTTCTCAGTTTATACATCTGCCACTCCTTCCTGCGCCACCTCTCCTCACTTCTTAGTCCCTCCCACGCGGGTTGGGAGTAGAGGAGATGAGGACGAGATGCAAGGAGTGGGGAGTTGAGGCACCAAGCATTTAACGGAATGAGACATCTGTGTGTTTCAATAAACTTCAGGTAAGGGTCCACCATTGCATTCTCGCTCATAGCTCCTCTGGAAAGCCTCCTCTTTCCTTGAGGAGCACTTTAGGAACTGAGACATCCTTTAATATGGTGTGCCAAGATCAATTTCTGGGTCACAGGCATGGGGACGGAGGACATAGGCGACAAAACGGAGAAATCTGAAGAGCCCAATGTGTTTTGGGTTCCACTAATGTGATTGGATGCAGTATTGTGTAGTTTGTGAACACAGCCTCAGGCCTAACTCCTCCTCAGCAAACTCCCTGATCAGGGCCAGGTTATATAAAACACCTGCTGGCCTTTTGATCACTTTATCTTTCTCTGTTTACTGCTGGTAGTGTTTGGTGTTTGGCATGTATATAGAAAAGTTATTATATAACTTGAATAGTTCAGCCTTTGTTTCTTTTCACAAAGCATGTGTTAGTTAATTTCCTTCTGTTCTAGCTGCGACCTGCACCGCGTATTGGCTGACCCTTGTGTGGTAAACGCCACAGTTCTCCTGCCCACCTTTATGGGTGATCCCATGTCATTTGTTTGTTCATAATGCTTCAGTTTTTTTCATTTTACAGTGAAGCTGAGTGCCATGCAGGCCATTTTCACATAGTGGCCACATAGAATCTCGACTGCATAATTTGTGGCAGTGGGGGACTGTGACCCTCCCCTGTTTTTTTTTTTTTTTTGTTTTACTTAAAGTGCTGACTGTGTACTTGATGTGCTGACTTTGTTGTGTCTGTGTACACAGTGCCTTTAATTGCCCCCTGGGCACAAATAAGGTATTTTGAATTGAATTGAGTTTCCCCCCTGAGCGTGGTGTCAGAGGAAAATGGCTGCCGTGTGAATACGGTCTATTGTTGGCAGGATAGGCACTGATGGTGAGGGCCCTCCGTCTGATTCATGTGAGTTAAGAGCGCAGGAACACACAAGTGGACTACATAATTTTTTGCTGTAAGGGTTGTTGCTGTGGTGAACCATCCTCAGTGTAGTCTGCCTCTCCAAAGCTCAGCCCAGTTTTGTGTAATTTACATCAGACTGATAGTTGTAACTAAAGGGTCACTCAAGCGTTTAGATTTTGTATTCGTTTTTATACTGAAGTGATTTAATTTCCCTTATTGGTTTCAGTAATGCTATATTTTGCCATTAACAACCTCTCCCTGCCTGCTGCTCCATCCCCGGCCGGTTTGACCTACGACACACTACCCCTCTATTGTGAGTTTTGCATGTGAAGGGCTCCATGGTCAAGTAAGCAATAAAACATGAAATGCAACGCAGGCACGGTGCCAGGATTTCACTTTCAGATGGGCCAAAGTAATTTCAGATGACCCTTATAAATATAGATGTTAATACTTTCTGCCTTCTTTTACCAGTGCCCAGTCTCCCTAAAACAAATGATATAATGCTGAAGAAGGCATATAGTGCAGGTGGTTGATGACACATTTAACTCTTTTTCTGAAACATTTTCAATTGCAAGACAGCTTTTTTATTTACTTGCAACAGTTTAAATTCATAAGAAGCAGGGCACGTACGGCCGTAGTTTTTTTCCGCACTACTGAATCCTGATAACAACCCATACATTGAATTGGGTGTGTTGGGGCAGGGATACGTTGAAAACATGCAAGGCAGTGGGCCCAAAGGATCAGGATTAAAAAACTCTGCCCCATGGAACACAGTAGCATCCAAGCCTTATTCAAATTGTCATTTTACAGCTTCCCAAGTGAATCAGCAACTGAAAATACGACTGATAGTGAAAATCTGGAGGCTCATTATATATATTTCAAGGTAAAACAATATATGTGATAACTTGTTAGCAACTTCCTCGCTAACAGCGACGTTTGATTACATCCTGTGTGTCTCACTTAGAGGTTTAGACAAATGACTCAAAGGTGTGTGTTGAACAAAATACAGCCCAGAACACAGACATTTGAGTGTGATGTCAGAGGATAAGGGCCTCCATCTGAATATGGTTTATTGTTGCCACCGTGCAAGGGGTCTGGTTGGGCTGGATCTCCACACAGGATTTTTAAATTACGACAAGCATTTAACTAACATGACTGATAAGCTGTCTCCGCTCAGACAGATCTGATGTAATGTTTGTCGCACGTCCTTAATGCCTCGCTGTGTCGCTGTCGTGTTCGGTCTCGCCTACCTGTGAAAACAACATGGTCTTATTAACAATAGCAAAAGTATCATTAGCAATAACTTGCATGCAATCGGTGCTTGTACTTTCAAAATAAAGGTACAAACGCTCCGTGGTTAGGTTCAGTAAAACATGATTTTACTTTAAATAACTGCTTCCTTAAAACAGTCACTATCAAACAACTTTAGTCGCACTGGACTCCAACCCTGGTGGCTTGAGTGAAAGCCCAACCTCCTTTTGTTGCAGACTTTCTGGCTCTCTGTACTATTTGATCCTCTGTCATTATGGCCCCATGCTGGTACCTTCATTCATTTTCGTCTAGGTGAGTTAAACCATCACACTCAAACACTGCCCTCTAGTGGATCGGCATGTCTATTATATGCTTTGCTGTGCGACTGGAATACACAACTACAACAAACAGTAATATCATATGCCCAATGATTTTCACAATGGTTTTCACTGTTTGAAGCACAACTGACTGATTTTTTATTACTTCATCTCATGCAATGGTAAAATCGTAGTTTTCCAACTGGAGAACTGGCGCCACCACCTGCTTATCCAGATGACTCCTATTAATCCAATAAACAGTAGTAGATCGAAACTCTTTTGCCATATATATACATTCAGTACTATTAAAATCATGTGAAATATATATATATATTTCACATGATTTTAATAATACTGATGTATTTCTTGAAATTAGTCTTTATTCTGTTTACATGGACGACCAAAACGCAGCCGATTCAAAATATTAAAAAGAGTAGGCGTAAGGTGATGACTATAATTCCCTGTGTTTATAAAGGGTTTTTATTCATGCTCACAATATTTACAAAGAAAAGGAATGAAAAGGAACAGCAGACTCCCTCAGCTGTTTGACTTTACAAGGTGAGAAGTTAGCAGAACACTCTCTGCATCACAGCATGCTGTTCCAGATGCAGCTCCAGCTTTATTAGTACACAGTTCCCACAGCTAGCAATGACCTTGATGCTCCGGTTACAGGGCGAACCTGCTTGGTGCTGTGCTCCAAAATGCCCACAGGGGCAACATAAAGAGGCAGAGAAACATGGAGGGGCCTGAGCCCATGGAAAACAGTGACAGGGGACATAACAATGAGAAGAACAGCAGCTAAAATCAATGAAAATGGATTCTTGTGGACCACATCAACTTAGCACTTGTTTAGAGGTGAGGGATGGGAAGAAAGGAAATGTAGACCCAAGATGTATACTGTACACACACTCTGTGTGCATTCTGTGTGAAAAGGTAATTATTTACTTAGAAAGCATATGTAAGTATGTGCATTAGTGCATGAGTTTTGTTGGGAAAAAGTACATGCATTGACGTCATATGGCAACAATAATAACAACGAAAATTAATGTCGCTAACGCAAGCTAACCTTAATGCTGTTAGTGTTAGCTAATATTAGAGTAGTTCTGTATGCTGTGGAAGCTGTTTCTATGTTTGTTTGTTTTTTTTTTCCCCACAAATACCAAGATTGTTGATCGCTGCTGGAACACAGATACCATTAGTATTATACTACTGGCTAATAAACCTTGGTAGAAGCTGGAATCAACCGTCAGAATTTTTACACAAATAAACAAAACATTATACGCATACTTGTACCTTTGGTACTTAGTACAATTGTTGGCAGAATATCGGTCACTTTCACATTTACTAAAGTGAAATATTCACACAATATCTTTTACTCGTGTATGACTTTCAGGTGCTTTTTACAACACTGCATACGTACAATCGTGATGTTTGTTAATGTTCAATGTTTGTGACGATCTTTGTCCCTACGCTGACATAATTATTATCATCAGTCTCCAGAAAGTCTCTTGTGTGTCCAGTCATGTCTGTGCTTCGTCCACCAAAATTAATGTCATTGTTAATGTTTAACAACAAGGTAATAGTCCATCCATCTCTTAATTACATCCACTAATCCTTTTCAGAGATGTGGAGGCTGGAGCCTATCCACACTCATACTCCAGACAGTATATCACAGGACTGACTGAGGGAGACAGACAACCACTCACACAAATATCCACACTTTAGCCTCCAAATCATTTCAAACATATGTGGTTGCACTTTGGTAGTAACATGTACAATATATATGTGTAACCCTAATCAGTGAGGCACTCAGCGACTGATATAATATGTATTACCATTATTAATATTAATACACCTGGATGATTAACTGATATACCCTCTCCCAGTTATATGCTGCTTATGGCAAAGAAAACAGCAAATCCTAACCATAAACCCCAATTTACCAGTGGTACCAGTTTCAACAGCACACGTTCATGCAACATCTTTTGTTTATTCCAAAGCATGTGAGTGAATTCTTTAAATCAGCTGATTAATTTAAAGACAAGTAAATAATAAGTAACAAATCATGCATAAATATGTAGCTGCTGACCATCAGTGGATTTAATAGCTGATGTTAAGATATTGCTGATGTTTATGGATTTTACAAGACAACATTTAGACTACTTAACCTTGAAAGACCTGCACTGATAAAAATGTCTACTCTGCGGTACTAAATTATTTAACCCACTGACCTCTGCAATTAAAATAATTTGCCAGTGCCAACATTGGCATTTTTGAATATTGTGATTTCAGTTCTTATGGTATCTTGAAACACTTCATATCCCTGAAATTTGTACAAACTAAGCTAAAAGGTTATTTAAGTCAATAAACAGTTTGATTTAAACAGGATGACATAAACAGCAATCTCCCATGACCACCAGGGAGCCACTGTGGGGAGCTCTGTCTTAAAAGGGTTAATTTTGTTTTAGTCACTACTGCATCTCAAATTAATCTGCTCCTCAGTTGCTCATCTGTATGCTGCAATGTGTCAACACACAGTTTCTGTTTGCCATTTCCTAACAAGGATGTGCATGAGAAACAGAAGCATAGATTCATCTTTGACCAAGAGAAGGGTATTCCTAGCCTGATGACGAGACTGAACTGCACTTTGTTGCATCTCATTCATTCACACTGACGCAATTTATCATATCAGTCTTACCAACACCTCACAATTCACTTACAGCAACTTCTATAGCTGCATACATCAGCCCCACACTTTGGTGGTTGATGGTCGCCCAGGTCCTAGGAACAGCTCTACGGGGACATCTCAGGATAGTGGCCACATTTGATTGTGCGGGATCACATGACACACAAGGACCCAAAAAATACTTTTTAATGTACACAATTATAACCTCTTTTATCCAACAATTTGAAAGTTCCAGTATCAGTATCATGCAAACTGTGAGTGTTGGGAGATGACAGCATGTCTGAGACAGTCTCAGACAACCTGCATTCTGTCCATCTGCTGAGCAAGAGAAGGACTTTTTGTGATTTCATGTGAGATGAATAACTCCTAGAGCCAGATAAGAAGATGGATAATATTTTCATCTTTTCATACCTAGTACACTGATGTGGTCAGGAATTGTTCTGGCTACTTTTAAAGCATGGAAATGTTTGTGGGGGTTTTCTCTTTGGGTCACATGAGAACTGCAAATATGGTTTACATGTGGGTTTGTCCACATGTGGCCCCGGCTTGTGCACCCGCTAACATTGCTGACAATAGCTAGGCTGCAAGCATTGGCTAGCAAATGTTAGCTTATAGTGCTAAGGCTAGCTAGCAAATGTTAACCTTACTAACACTAGCTAGGTAGTTCTAGAGTATACGCCCATACTTTTGTTGTTATTTCCACTAACTGGCAACTACAGTGACTTTTATTCTTGGCTGTTCTAAAAGCTCTATGGATGTATTATTCAATAATTAAAAAAACAATGTTAAAAGTTTTAAAGCCGATATGGGCACCACACCCACATGTGTTCCATATTCGCAGTTCTTGTGTGACCAATACGGGACACAATAGGACATGTTGGCTGGTCAAAAATGCTGTCTCGATAAATGAAATGCAAAAATCATAAGAAATATCAGCAGTGCTGACCTGTGTCACAAAATCCAGACAGAGACAGCGAATGGTGTCTTGCGGGCTTTGTGTTAAACGGCCTAAAAATAAACAGGATTATGTGATACGCTGCTCCACAGGACTGAGGCGGTGGAATAATGAATCAGCTCAAAGTTCACTCCAACAATTAAAGAGAAGGTGATGCGGTAGACTTGAAAGGTCAGATACTAGGGCACGGAGGAGTCGATGGCCTAGAGAGACACGCACAACACAACTAATGCACGTCTAGGATCTCACATCTCTTAACCTACTGCATAACACTGTTTACAGTCTTTGTTTAATTTATTCAGTTGAAAAATATCTCTGTGTTCTCCGCAGCTGAAAGCACAGCGGAGTGGCAGCAGCCTACTTGCTCTAAACATTCTATAATGAGTTGGACCCAACTTAGTCGCAGTTTTCAATTTGCTGCTTCTCTTTGCTCTCCACTCATACTAAAACCTTTTGCAGGCTATTGATTTTATAGTAATTGAAAAGATTTGAAACAAAAGGTATTTTAAGGTAATTACATAATTCCCAAACAAAGAGAATATTTCAACCTGTCCAAAATGTGGATAAAATGAATCATCAGTGGGATGGGATGTCATTTGGGGATTTGGGGTTGCTGCTGGTTGCTTGAAATTCAACATGATTCAAGTCAAAAATCATGATTAAAACAACACCCACCTCTCTTTGACAGTCATTCAGCAGTAAGGCAGTGGCCCACCAACACTGAATTTGGTGACATAACGTGAGCACTAACGCAGTCTTCCAGCCACCGCTGACATGAACTGCCAACTGCTGTCCGCTTAAAATGCAAAGTAGTTTTTCCCTGACGCAGGCTCTAATGTTAACAAATGAGCTGCCAGCCATCGCAGAGACACTGGGCCTGAAACACAGCGGGCAAACACATGAATCATAATCAATCAATCCGCCAATCAATCATCAATCCAGCCGGCTCAGCGGCGGAGCGCACAGACGCCTCTGCCATAAGCTGGTTAGAGCCGGCTGCTGTGGCGTCTGGGGGGGAGCCGGAGCTTGTAAATGATGCAGTGGTAAATTAGTCCCACTGGGACGCCGGTGGAGTGGGCTGTGCATTCGCCCAGCAGGAATAATAAGCCTACAGTCGGAGTCGTAATGCAGCCGTCCCTCTGTACTGCCAGGAGGAGCTGTCTGAAGCACAGTCACCACAATTACTCCACCTGTCATCCTTCGTCAAAGACTTGTGCTTCTAATGGCTTGTGCCACATATGGAGAATATTCATATTTAATATATGGGTAGATAATTACAGGGTCTGGGGCTAGAGCAAGTTTGATCTGAGTGGTATCCTCATATATACCTGTGAATGCTTTATTTCCTGTCTACTTTCAGATAATGATTACCCTGGCCTGTGTCACTAGGCAATGCACTAATCACAATTAACATTCCGAGGCATCTGTTGTTTGATCAGTTACTTTTGATTCGCCATGTGCAAATAAAGCGACACTGAGCAGCCTTTAAAAGAGGGAGCTGTGTGAAAACACCAACAGACTGTGATTGATCTTTTGAAATAATCTCCTTAATTCTCATTTCTCTTCGCTGGGCCAGGTGACGCGACTGCGTAGTTTATATGAGACGCCGTTTCACTGGGAGGCACTGTCAAAAAGCCAGGCAGCAACAGGTGGCTAATATAATCTCCTCGACAGCAAGCGTTATTTGAAAAGATCGAGTTAATGTGTGTGTGTGTGGTTTTGGTTTTAAATATTTGTCCGAAACTGGGAGCCCACCCACGATGTGGGGTCCGACAGCTTTGTAGGGACTAAAAGGCTGAACCCCAACCCTAAGTCATTAGATTTTAGGCTGCAGACTTAGGTTAAGGTTATTGTCTAGGAAAATAATACCTTTGCAATGTCCCCAAAAATGATGAAAACATGGAAGTCTGTGTGTGTTCCAATTGTGTCTTATTCACTCCGTCTACATGTATAAGCATGTGCAGTGTTTTGTATGCAAATGATCGCTTTGTTCGTTGCCCTGACAACAGTGCGGCACTCGAGCCTGCAAACTGTCGAATGATCTGTGATGTGATTTCTTCTAAACAGGCATCACAAACACATTATGCTGCTGAGTCATTTGATGGCAGGATGGTACTTAGAAATGCAAAACACTGAGGAAAAAAAGACTTCTGTGGAAACTAAGACCCTCTGGTCTAAAGGATAAAACCATAGTTGTACAAGCAGGTGTCAAAGACTGCTGAAGAATAAGGCTAACACCTTTGTATCCACACTAATTCTACTAAAGAGCCAACCAGTCTGTCATTTTCTGCTAGAGACACGGTAGTCTCACAGTCACATAAACACAGATGGTGCTTTATGGTAAGAAAGAGTGAACGTGACATTTTTTGATTTGCTAAACTCCACCTAAAAACAAGCAATGAATAATCAGCACCATACAATTTCCTTTTTTATACACGTTGCTGTGTATAAAAACTATGACATGAGATAAATACAGTTAGAATTATTGAGCATACAGAGGTACATTAGGGAAACACTTGTAGTTTTACATAAACAAAAAAGTCAACATGTCCTCTCTTGTGCCTCAAGTCAGTGGTCACATTTTGTAATATTTATCCTAGGCCTCTATATTTGTCCAAATCCAAGTGCTTTGAGTTCCCAACACAGAACGATAAAAAGGCAACTATGATACTGGTGCTGATGGGAAGTATGGCAACCAAATGGACGTAAGTCAACCTAGAATGTGTTATATATTACATATCTGTGATATGTAACATTGTAAATACCTTGTGAGAGCGTATCTTTAAAGAGACAAATGAATTCGTCTTTCCAGGTCATTTTCATTTACTGTTTCCATGCTCGGGTGGCAGTAATGTCACGGACCATTTGTCAGGGGCCTTGAGGAGAATTGATAAAAGTGTTGAAAAGTTTAAACGTCTACATCAGAGAGTCTCAGCACAAACTATATTGTTACTTCTCAGCAATTTGCAATCCAAACACTACTTGACCCGAGACCTGCTGCGAATTACCAAAGTGATTGCTTCAAAGTAACAAGGAAGCTGTTTCTCTAGACACCAGCAGTGCCCCATGATGGATTATGGGTTTGAATTTACAAAGACATCTGTCATAGTGATATCTAATAGAGTTTCAGACACAGTGGGAATCCATGAGAAGCTGAGTGGAATTGGACTCTTAATTATAAAGTAGGTCTCCAGACACTCTCTGGTGTGAATAAAGAAATGATTTCAAAAGGAAGTAAAACTTCAAAAATTGGAGATGTATCAAAATGATGTTGATAGATGCGATGAAATGACTTGGCTTGTGTGCGAAATATATAGAAGGTCAAACTTTTTACTCACAGCGTGATCATGGCAACCATAGAAACCACCCAGATCAGAGCTTGTTATGTATCTGAGTCCCCTGGACACAAACACCCTTTTGCCAGCAATGAACAAACATTTTGAGCAGCAGCAGCTCCAGTGTTTGTTGTCTGGTCTGCGGTTCTTGAAATGGGCTGTTAATCGATGGCAAGATCCAGCCTGGCTGCTGGTGTAGGCTGCACAGCCAAAGCTCAGTGTGCTTTCTCACAGTTACAGCTCGTTCAGAGTATAGCTGATATGTTTAGCCACTCTAGCAGTGTAGTTCGAGGCAGTGTCGATCTTTCTGTCGGCCCATCACGTTGGTCCAGACTGAAAAATCTCAAAAACACGAACTCATCAGCAGTGCCCCAAAGATAAGTTCAAGTAAGTCTTGTCATCCCATGAACTTTTCATAGTGCCACCTACAGGTCAATGTTTGTACATCTCAAATACTCACTCGGCACAAAGTTTGACCGATAGATGTTTGTCGTTCCATGGTGATTAGTTTGATTGTGTCAGATATTAAAAGAAGGAGAGGACCCTGATGCAGGACACAGGACAGGCAGGTTGCAGGAATGTATAGAGCTTTAATAACATAAGGCCAGAGGTGGGTAGAATAGCCAAAAATTGTACTCAAGTAAGAGTATTGTTACTTTAGAATAATATGACTCATGTAAAAGTAAAAAGCAGTCATCCAAATAATTACTTGAGTAAGAGTAAGAAAGTATTTAGTGAAAAAAACTACTCAAGTACTGAGTAACTTCTGATTTATTGTTTCAATAATCAGAGCATGAATGTAATCAAATAGACAAAAACATAAAACAGTAATGTGCACATTCTTTAACTAAAACAATAATAAATTAAATTTTTACAAAATAACTAAAATACCATTACATAAAACATAAATTAACATAAATTAAGGTGCTTTATGGGATTATTGCTGTTCACTGACTCTATGCTGTCTTTGCTGTTCACTGACTCTTGTGTGTGTGTGTCTGTCTGTGAGGCTGCAGTGTGACAATAAATTACACCAAAGCAATGTACAATTGACAGTTATTTATGACGTTATAACAGGTCTAACGTTAGCCTATCCACAGCCAAAACACATATACAACTTACCACAACGCGTTTTCTCAAGTTTGAAGTGAGTTCTTGTAGGCTGAGATGTCGACATGTTTAGGCAGACACGTTTGACAGCGCATGACGTAGCTGTTCTTTTTTATGGTCTGTTAAGTAAACATAGATTGAATGTGAGGCCAGGGGTGTTCTGCCTCTTCTGATTCCGAATCCCACGCTGTTGTTTCTGCAATCGTTTTCTGCTTTCAATCACTTTGCTTCTGTGCGGGGCCGCGGAGATTTTGTGTGCGGTCATGTGGCTGCCTGGCTCCGATGGAAGGGCCAACTCTTTAGTCTCTGACAAAACAAAACAAACCACTGTGTACTGAATAACAGATGAAAAAAAGTAAAAGTGGCGAGCGGATGTAGTGTGTTACTACCCACCTCTGCATAAGGCTGACATCCAGTGAAGAATAAGACAATAAAAAAGCAAGAAAACAAGAGCAATAAACTAGGGTAGAGAAAACCAGGGAGCTGATTCAGAAAGCGGGGTAAGAACAGCGGGGATTCAAGTCAAAGACCTGACTTTAATGAACCTAACAAGTCAGTCAGGCTAAAGTAGTTCCAGAAAGCTCAGTGCGTTTCCCCATTATTTCCCCTAGTTTTTGGTTTCTTATTACCCTGTTCCACAAATTACAGTCTATTGTTAATACCAAGCTATTACCTGGCTATGCATTTGCTAAGTGTATTGTATTACGTATTACCTCTTTATTATCAAAATGGTTGGAGTCACACAGTTTTACCATTTAACACTCTATCGTGCAGATGTCCACATACTGCTTTGTCATATCAGTAAATCACTTGTACTGGCAGCAAGCTCTTTAATATTTAGTGTGATCAGAGAGTGAGTCATGAGGGTCATAGTCTTGGACTGACTCAAGTCTCTAGAGTCTTGAGTGTCCAGTTTGACTTAAATCAGAGCTAGAGCAGTCTTTTTACTGCCATTTATGTATTGGACACTACAATTACATTTCACATAATGCAACAACAACAGCAACAAAGATGACAGTATCTGTGCATTCTGAACTGATGCACCTTATATGATACACAAAGTCTGAAACAAGCTGGAAAAAAATGACTGATATTATATAAGGTGTTAGCTTAGCCAGTGGCATAAATCATTAGACATGTCAACTACGGACAGAAATGCTGCCAGGTGTGATTTTTGCTTTTCCTGATAGCATTTTAAATAATTTCCCCCTGGGATTATTAAAGTATTTCTGATTCTGATTCTGATTCTGAACAGTGCAGGTGGTCAATCACACAACTCATCATTTTGGATCAGAGTAATACATCTGGCAAACATATGATCTGTCATGTTTTCTTTTGTTTGTTGTTATCTTTGACAACAGTTGGTGCAATGTGATATTCAAAGATAAATACCTGCTTTAAACTGCGGCTTACAGAGGAAATATGTGTACGAGACTGACAGGGTGCTGAGTTTGGTAGGCTTGAGATGCACAAATGAAAAAACAACAACAACATTTTGTTTAATTTCATGAACTCAGCGCATTTTAATTATATCATCTCCGCTAAGGAGGTTATGTTTTTACCTGTGTCTGTCTCTTGCTTGATTGGTTTGTCAGCAACTAAGTACAGTAGTTTTTGTCTGAAACAAAAACTACTGAACGGACTTCCATCAACTTAGATGTGCCATTCAGTTTGCTGATAGTATTCATGCTTTGAAAGGGATGAACCCTTGTGATTTCAATAATCCCATAAACATCCATTAAGTACTACAACCCTCAGGCCTTATTGTGGTAGCAAGGGCTTAAGGAACACATACATGTCCAAGAATATCTCTCTATGTCTAACTCTTCGGTGCTTAAGGCTGTTAAGAACATAAAGACTAAAGAATTGAGAACTGCCAGCTTGGTCGCATTTAGGTCTCCAAAAACAATAGTAGCAGTTTTTGGATAAACTTTTCTCCTTATCATGACATTCAGTACTACTAGATCAGACTTAAGTGGAACACCTTGAAGAGAAAGAAATGTTAGAGAAATCAGCAAAGAGGGGGTTCTCTCCCACCGACAGCTCTGACAACGTCGGATAAATGGGCCAGTTAACCGCCCATCTGCAGTGACCGACAGCTTTAAGTGAACAGAACCAAGTCAGCATATCTGATAATTGGCAATTGTTGAAGGAAAGAAGTGTGTGTGTGTGTGTGTGTGTGTGTGTGTGTGTGTGTGTGTGATGGCAGGATGGGGTGGTGGTGGTGGTGGTGAAGATCCCGACCTCCTCCTCCTCCTCTTTATGTCTTGTCACTTTCTGGCGAGAAGCCCTTCCTCATTTCATCTTTTTCATCATCTCCTTTGACCTTTCTCTTGGATGGGCTCGCTCAGCATCACATCGCCTCGTTCCCAAAGAACATTGCCAACTCTGGCTCAGATTTAACCCCCAACCCTCCCACTGCACCCACATAAGTGTCAGATGTGGTTAACTGTCAGACTGAGGAAGCTCTCTCCATGTCACCCACTCATTAATTTAAATGACTCTTCGTGGCTCGCAATCCTGTCCTTGACTTCACTGACGTGACATCTGTGTCGCCATTACTATGGCAGCGACAGTTGATGGGCCGTTCAGTGTGGCTAGTTGTGCAGGTCGCTGATCGGGACTGATCACAGAAAATAATTCTGCCGTGAGAAACAGTCGCATGGATGTGTGCTTGTTTGTCATCCAGAGCAGTTATAGAGTTTGATGTTCAGCGATTCGTAGAAACAGTGAGGGTTTGCCATTACTTGTCGTTCCACATTTAAGCTCTCTAATTGGACTGGCTCTGGCAGAATACCTGGCTGCCCAGACAGCCTTATCTAACTCGTTGCTCTAATTTCAGCCAGGACCAAAATATACCTGAGCTATTTCTATCAAAAAATTATAAAACATGTTGGTTTCATTAAGTCGAACATTATAACTGATATGACAACTTCCCAAGTAGACAAAGTGAGTCTGTAATTCCCTGATCAGCAGATCTAATACATCTTGGAATCTCCTGTCAAAGCCTAGAGTGATGTGATTAATGGGCACCATTTTTTCAAGTGAGTTCTTTGATTAATTATCAAAAAGTAAAGAGCAGGCTGTTTTAATTGATATCCTAAAAATGTAAGCAGATTCCGCGGACCATCAACATCAAGTGCTTTAGAAACCGAGGACACCATACCAGCCTGTGTGTGGCACAGTCTAGTTTTATAAAATCCATCAATAAACAAGCTTTTTGCTTCAATTTTCGAAAACTGTTGACAGGAACCAATGGGACAAAGACTTGTCTTACTGTATTAATTTATTGTCCCATTAGCAGCAGAGCTAGCTAGTTTACTATCTTAGTTGTTGGCTCCCTGGACAAATATAGGCCATGAAATTATTTATTGATACACCTGTTCTAGTCATTTTGAGACATCCAGAAAACTCTAAACAGCAGTTTCTTTTTGCAAAGATTAAGTATGTTAAAAGGTTTTTTGTGGGGCCTGCTGCCATCAATCGATCCTGCAATACCAACTGTTGCCACTAAACCAGAACAATCTCACAGCTCAGCGTTGTTCCGAGGGGACTAGCGGAAAACTTGTCTGGGACTTAAGCGTATTAGATATAGCAAAGTATTGCTAGTCTATTACACACTTTCGACCTAATACCTGTCAGTCCTCCAGGCCTGATAAGATCCAGGAGAGACGGAGCGTATCTGCATCTCTCCATGTTCTGTTCCTCAGACAACTGGTTTCACTGAAATTATTCATGAACCTGCCTGATGCAGAGTAATCACTCCCTCAGTTCTTCGGAATATCATTTTGTTGTAAGGGACTATACATAAATTTCTACATCAGCACAATGAAGAATTATTAGCTAAAGGGAATTATGTGTTCAACTGTTCTAATGTGGGAAATAGGTAGATGACCCTAATCTGGAGATTCTGTTGATGAACAATCACATTTCTCTTGGGATAAAAAAAGATTGATCAACATTTGTCAGATTGGATATGATGTCAGTTTTGAGGGATGTCAGACTGCAATTAACATCTGATGGATCACAGCAACGTACATTCAAAAAATATACACCGATCAGCCATGACATTGAAAGCACTAAATGGTGAAGTGAACATTGGTCAGGGTGTTAAAGCGCAATTTTCTGTTGGGAAATACAGCCCTGTTGTTGTTGTTGTTGTTGTTATTTGCAACAGGAAATATGTTTTGAGGAAAGGTAAACTCAAAAAATGTGTATTCACAAAGTGCTTCTCTTGTCTAAGCAGCCATTCAAAGTTTTTTTTTACACACAAGTCAGCATTCATCCATCCACATACACATTGATAGCCTGATGGCAGAAGGGCCACCATCTCATCAGGAGTGATAGCCATACATACACACTGACACACCAATGGAAGGGCCAACTCTCTGATTCTTGAGCTACAGCCACCCACGAACATAATGCCAACTGAATTACATTTTCTGACCACAATGAAGAGATGTTAATCAACAAACCTGGAAGAAAAGTAACTAATAAATGAAATGTTCACTGACTATTATTTTCTTTATACCAAAATACTACCCACTACTAGTGATCACAGCCTGATTCACCTTTTATACAGTTATGCTTAGGCACAAGCAGCACTGGGTTAAGGTAAGGAAAGGATTAATATCTGGTTTAATACAAAAAATCATAATACAATTGTACGTAATTCAAAATCTTGAACTACCCTCGTGTGACTTCAGGGTGATACATTTCATCCACTCAAAGAAACGTTATTTCTGAAAACATTGTTGGAGGCAGTGCTACTCATATATATCTGCTTTCTAACAAATCAAAGGTTCTAGAGATCCAGGGGGTGGGAAATACATTTTCAGAGGTGTTCTTCAAACACAATATTTTAATGCAACCTTCCCATATTGGTAGACTGGTATACGAGCAACGTAAATCTGTGCTTATTTAATTGTAGAATCCAAAGAGAATCATTAAATGTCACTTTAAATAGCACATTTTAAATTACTTTTGAAATAATTGTGTTCACATAATTGTCATTAATCCAAATCCAAACAATTGTTGGCAGTGATGAACAGAAATTTAAACATGCTGATGTTTAAATTTCCCACATCCCTAATGGTTGTGTGTTTTTTTACTTGAGAACAAGACTGATCCATGCAGGCCCCACCTCACAGCCCAGGACCGTGCCAGATACCCAAGAGCACCCTGAGAGGTCCCATGTCTAGGGGGGGAGTCATCCTATACGGGGTTGAACATATGAGTCTTCAGTCTTTTGCTGACCAGTGTTTGGAGGTAGATGGGTGCAGTTCTGTCGACGTGGAAGGCCAGCACAATCGTCTTCACATGGAGTTCGTCTGATAATTATTAATAAAACTGATGATGTGATTTTCCTTTACCCTGCTGAAAAAGTGGGAGGGAGGGAGAGATAGGAAAAGAAAAAGTGACTGCATAGGAAAAAAAAACTGCCTTTCGCCTGTTGTGTGTATTCTCTTCATGCCTGTAGCATATTCTACGGATACAGACATTAAAGTTGCTATTAAGTGCCGGTAAGCGCAGGTTGTTTTCAGGTCTATTTTTGCCAAGAACAGCTCGCATTGCGGTAAAAATAGGAGAGACTCCGAATTTCTAGATGAAGCGCTGCTGCAGCCTCGCTTGACACGTGCCTGAGAAGCATGACTCACAAAGCCAGTGTGGCCATTCTAACCTGTTAATATTGACACCGAAATGAACGCAAGACGTAACGCCATGCACAGGCCCTGCTAACATATCCAGTATCCACCGTGGCCAGCCTGTGAGACCCTTTCATTTACAGGTAGCCACACACATACATTTTTCTTGGCCAGATCACAGGTCTATTTGTATCTTGTTTTAGTTTCCCTGGGCTACATGCCATTCTGCTCCAGCTTAGAAGGTGGGTGGTAATGAATGTATAGATGTCTGGTAACTGCCAAAAAAACATCAAGAGGAAGAATAACTTGTGCACTTCAGCAGTTTTGTTTGCAACAGTTCCGTCCATGTAATGTTTGGATGCATTTCATATGCAGAACATATTCAACAGTCAAGGAGAGTAGCAACAGCTGGTGGAGTACGATGCAGATCAGTGGCGGCTGGTGACTCCAAACATTGGGGAGGACAGGAGGAATACCAACACACAGCATCATGTTGTTCTACAATTGCTGGCTTCTCTTCCCCTGCTGCTGTATATTCAACTAAAAAAAGTAGTAAAACAATGTCTTAAATGATTTCTGAACAAAATACATTTGTATTAAATCGTGTTGTTTCCAGATCAACCATACAGGCCTAGTGCAGAAGATAGAGTTTTTAGATACACAGGCAAATCATGTACATTACAACAAACTAGATGATATATATTTAGATACCAGTTCATGGGCTGCTACAGTCTAATAGAAAAGCATATAAAATGCATCCTGAATCCAAGGTTTTACTATATAAAACCTTATTTGTTTGTTTATTTCTGTATGTATTTATTATATAAAAACTTTTTTTTAAGAGGTGTTGCTGTTGCTTCGCCTTTTATTTATTTTGAAGGCTGTTACTAATATTAAAGTCGACTCTCACTGACACAAATAGGGTGGGCAACATTATAAATAACTATCGCTGTAACAAATAAAGTACTGTCAACAGCTTAGGGATGATTGCTGTTCTATTCTACTCCATAAGATACATAAGAAGATAAGGTTATGTTACATTAGATTAGCCAGGTGTAACGTACCTTTTGACCTGTGCGTGACGCGTTGCTCACCTATTCTTTCCCATCAGACTCACTGTCGAGGAAATCAGAGAGATCCACCTGACGTCTTCACCAATTTTTCACAAACAGCAGCTTCCTCGCAGTTACAAATAATTATAACTGAGGTAAATGTCACTAATAAACAGCTGAATTTAGTTCCAACAAGGCGACAACCACCTCTGCCTGCACTGCCACCTGTCTGCTTGGTTTTTAATCATAAATTGGATAATGGATTTTTTAAAATAAGAGAGAACAATCATTGTATAAATGTTTTTGAGATTTGATTATGTTTTATTTTAACTAATTACTCTTTTTTAAAAATATTTTGATCTCCCTCTTATGTTTCAAAAACAGAGGAGCCACTCCTTGTGCCTCTACAGACCAGCCTCCACTGATGCACATTCACTAAGTCAAACGTCAATAAATAAGCTGTAGGTTGACAGGCAAATCACACACATAAATCTGTAGTGGCTGAGGGATGGAGGCTGCTATAATCACAGACAGACTGCAGGTAAAACCAGATTTCAACAAGCAACAGCTCCAGGCAAGCAAGAGTGGATCAGCAGCATGGAAACACAGACCACAGAGGAACTCTTCTCACAACGCAGAGTGCCAAAATAAACTGATTTCCTCTCACAGTACAAAGATTTGCAGGTTAGATGGACTACAACCAAGTTCAAGGTGGGAATGTTGTTCCATCCTCGCTGACTGATTCCCAACTCATCAAATACGGATACTTTGGGATGGTGGCCAACCAACTTACAATCCCAAAGCATCAGTATTTGATGATGCAAAGCGGCCCTTTAAAGGTGCATTATGTAAAAATTGACCACCTGTCGAATGCATACGCAAAACAACTAGGAGGCAGTATATTGCGAGGGTAACTGATTACTGCCAACTGTTGCTGCCTTTAGGTAGTTAGCTATTAGCTAGAAAACAAGTACGCTGATGCTAAGTGCACTAGCATTACGTCTCTGCATCCTGTTTATTATTTTTTTATCAAACCAGCCTAATTAGGAGAACCCAAGACACAATTTGTGGCAGCAGTGTTTCTTTCCCACGGGCCGCTGTTTCTCTCAGTCGGGCTGTTTTTTGCACACAGTTTGCTTAGCTTAGCTTCCTTGGCTATTCAGCCAATGTTGTTTTATGCATCACTGCAGACATCGTCATATGCCAATTCAGCAGACCCTATACGTAACCTTACTTTTATAACAACCATTTTTCATTCAGTAAATAATAAGTGTAATTACTGTCTCAGAAGACAATATTCCCCTTTTTTCACTTTCATTTGGTGTTATGGAAGCATGGTAAAGCTGACAACTGACAACTGACTGACGTCACACAGACGATACTCAATCTCTGGGAAGCAGTGAGGCCCGAAAAATGCAATTGCCGCTTCTAGAAGTCTTTGAGATTTCCACTTTAAATCCAATCAATTTTTTTTGGCCAGGCAGTGTACATTTAGCAGCAGTACAGCCCTTATTTAAGCAACACCTCGGTACTGTAACTGGCCTCAGCTCGTTTCCAGTTGGTCAGCAGTTGTTCTAGTAACAAGCTATGTGTTCTGTCCGGTGGCCGGGAGGTGCAAACCAAAATTACAAAATGTGAAACACTTTTACGAAGTGTGAGACAAATTTACATTTTGGAAAACATTTTTACATATCATAAAACAAAATTACATTACCGAAACAAATTTACATTTCAGAAAACAAAGATACATTTCAGAAAACAAATTAACATGATACAAAACACTTTTACAAACGCCGAGACAAATTTACAAGTGGTGAAACACTTTTACATGTCCCGAAACAAATTTACAAATAACATCAACCGGAAAGGGAATGTACCAACTCCGGGGTTGAACCGGAAGTGATAACCTGGCAGCGGCTTATTCGAGTTGTTGTTGTTGTTCATGGTGAGTTCAAGATGGACAGCCATCGAGTGAGGTTTTGCCCGTTTTGTGGACAACATATGAGCCGTTTAAGGCGGTTTTGTTCTTCATGTGGTCGGTCTTCAGAGTTTTTAAGAGGCATGGACCAGATCGACGGACCAGATATGCTGCAGCAGTGCATAAAATATTTTAATGAGGGACGCTCGTACCCTGTAATCGTGGACATGATGTCATGTTTATACGGTGTTCACATCAGAGGGGTGTACTGCGAAGCCAGTTTAGTGGGTCAGCGAGCTATGTTGAGTCTAAAGCCAGGCTTCCCTGTACTACGAAGGTGGCTCTCTTTTAACTCGGCTAGATCACTATGGTAACTTATGCTTAGCTCAGAGCTTCAGCTTAAAATCGGCTATAAAAGCGCCGCTGTTTCACTGTGTAACTCATTCGGAGATGGCGTCACCATTCATTGAGAACCCGGTGGACCTGTGAGCAAGAACAATTCGGGCAGCACTATGACGTGAGCGGCTTCTTCGAGATCGCGCTGATCCGCTGGCATTTCCTGATGAAATGCTCTATGAGCGAGATAGATTTTCAGCCGAGGGAATACGGTACATTTGCTCACTTATTGAGCCGAGTGTCAGGAATGCCACTCGAAGAAGCTGTGTGCTCACTGTCGGGCAAACTGTTTGTGTAGCCCTTCGTTTTTTTGCCACGGGAACCTACTTTCATTCAGTTGGTGATGCAGAAAATCTGAGCAAGAACACTGCGTGTTGCGCCATCCGCAAAGTGGTTCTTGCTTTTACTGAGAATCTGCAATCTTAAGATAGTGATGATATTAAAATAAAATGGGATACAGTATATTATCCACACACCCGCTGCCATGTCCGACTGCTGCTTCCACATCTTAATAAAATGCAATATGA
Source organism: Diplodus puntazzo (assembly GCA_963678695.2). Taxonomy (NCBI): domain Eukaryota; kingdom Metazoa; phylum Chordata; class Actinopteri; order Spariformes; family Sparidae; genus Diplodus; species Diplodus puntazzo. The sequence goes on from OZ023178.1 coordinate 15,936,686, forward strand.
AATATTAATTAGGCCAACCTAGTATTTATTTGTCACAGATAATGAGTAAAGTTAATCATTTCTTTGATGTGGCCATGAATAAACTGATGAACTGATCAATGTTTCACCCGTTGTAGGGCAGTGTACGCTCAAACACAAATCTTACAGGCTTGAGCTATTTTCACAGTCAAACAGGTCTTTATTGTCATTGTACAGGGACAGTAGCTACATGCTTGTTCATCCCGACACAGTAATAAAAAGTAAAAAAAAAGCAGAACATTTATAGCCTGCACACACTCAGCCTCGCTTTCAATAAAACACACATGCGCATTCTATAACTGAGATCAGTAAAATGTGAAAACAATATGGACATCGTTTAAAAATGAAAAAGATAGCTGTTACTTCAGTTTATTTATTTTTTAAATGGATGAGGGTTATTAATATGTAAAAGTTGCACAATGTTGAGCTTTTAGAAATTAAAACACTAAGGGCTTAATATAATATTGATCATAATATGCAAATGTACCGTATTTCCTCGGCTGAAAATCCATATCGCTCATAGAGAATTTCATCAGGAAATGCCAGCGGATCAGCGCGATCTCGAAGAAGCTGTTCACGTCGTAGTGCTGCCAGAATTGTTCTTGCTCACAGGTCCACCAGGTTCTCAATGAATGGTGACGCCATCTCCGAATGAGTTACACAGTGAAACAGTGGCGCTTTTATAGCCGATTTTAAGCTGAAGCTCTGAACATAAACTGGTCGGGACCAGGTTATGAGCTAAGCATAAGTTACCATAGTGATCTAGCCGGGTTAAAAGAGAGCCACCTTTGTAAGCCTGGCTTTAGACTCGACATAGCTCGCTGACCCACTAAACTGGCTTCGCACTACACCCCTCAGCTTAAGGTCTCTGAAAAGCAAACTGAATGGAGCCGGGTTATATCTCAGAAAGGATTACTCCTCTACTCCTTATGTGAACACCGTGTAAACATGACATCATGTCCACGATTACAGCGTACGAGTGTCCCTCATTAAAATATTTTATGCACTGCTGCAGCATATCTGGTCCGTCGATCTGGTCCATGCCTCTTAAAAACTCTAAAGACCGACCACATGAAGAACAAAACCGCCTTAAACAGCTCATATGTTGTCCACAAAACGGGCAAAACCTCACTCGATGGCTGTCCATCTTGAACTCACCATGAACAACAACAACAACTCGAATTGGCCGCTGCCGGGTTATCACTTCCCGTTCAACACCGGAGTTGGTACATTCTCTTTCCGGTTGATGCTATTTGTAAATTTGTTTCAACACTTGTAAATTTCTCTCGGTGTTTGTAAAAGTGTTTTGTATCATGCTAATTTGTTTTCTGAAATGTAAATTTGTCTCACGCTTCGTAAAAGTGTTTCATGTTTTGTAATTTTGGTTTGCACCTCCCGGCCACCGTAGTTCTGAGTGTCTCGAGGCAGAGCAACCCGAGGAAGAGAGAACATGACCCAGCTTCGCACAAATCAGTGGATAAAGTTCTGTTTTTGAACATTAATCCATGAGGTCCGGTCCCTAGCAACACACTCCTCTGGCAACCTTACTCTTTTCATACATCCATGGCAGCAGCATAAAATACTGGGAGCATTCAGCGGACTAACAATGAACATATGCCCCCAAGTGCAGGATGAGTTGTGAACGTTTTTCAAGGACAATACAGACTCTTAAATTTTAAGTTTAATCCTAAGTTTTTACATGTTCATGTTCATTTTGAACGGGAGTACTAGGGGCATGACACGCTAGCATCAAAATCGCTATTTTTAGAACAGTAAGAAGGCTCGAGACAACATGAAACTTTGCTCATAGCATCACCAGGGTCTCTACTCATGAACACGAGCATTGAGAACATTGTTTGTGTACACAGAGTTTATGAAAAAGAAGGTTTTTGAACTACTCACGTTAGCTGCTGCATCTCCTGCGCATCGCCGTCATGGCAGGCAAAAATGTGATCCCCGAGTGTGACCTGACAGGCAGGAGAGTAATGGTGAACCGCTCCTCAAGCCTGCCTGTCAGGTCGCACTCAGGGATCGGCACTTTTTGCCTGGCATGACGGCAACGCAGTCGACGGAGAAGCAGCAGCTAACAGCTTGAGTACTTCAAAAACTTTCTTTTTCATAATCTCTGTGTACACAAACAGTAGCCAATTTTAGACAGAGCACCAAGCCGCCAATTTGCCCGTCCTTTTGGTGGCTCGGTCCGCGGTTTTAGACAGAGGCTGGCAGATTGGGGGTCTGTTTTGGTCCGCCGATTTTCCGCCTCGGAGGGTACACTTATTTCCGCCTCGACTGCTATCTAAAACCGAGGCGGAAATGTGCCGGCCTCTGCGTGAGGTGGGCAGAGGTGTCAATGACCTGCACTGTTGTGCGACCCTCAATCGAGGAGTTTTAAACCAGGAAACAGCTGATCACAGCAGTCAGTTCATCACTTCATCCGCGGACATTAAGATAAGCAACTGGACAGCCGCTGAGATCCAGGAGATGCAGCGTCTCCTGGATCTCTGTAGCTGTTTGGTTGTGTTAGCTTTTTGTTGTAGCGCAAGTTAGTAGGAACGGTTGCTACTTTCAAATTAAAAGACCCCCGCTAACAACCCAGTTCTAAACTCCAGTGGGGTGCAATGTAAAGCTCTTATTTTGAAGACAAATTCTATGTCACTGTTCACAGCCCAACTTCGAGCTTCACGTCACGTCACAAGTTTACGCCTACCTCAGAGGCGGCTTTTGGAAAAGGAGGAATATTACGCCTCGGTTTTAGAAAGACAGGCCGGCACATTGCCGCATTACCTTGGAGCAAATGTGCCGCCTTTTCTATCTAAAAATGGCTAATGTTCACAATGCTCGTGTTCATGAGTAGAAACTCTGGTGATGCTACGAGCAAAGTTTCATGATGTGTCGAGCCTTCTTAGTGTTCTAAAAATAGCAATTTTGATGCTAGCGTGTCATGCCCCTAACTCTCCCGTTCAAAATGAACGTGTCCAAAACCGAGACTACGGTAAATCTTAAAAGTGCCTCTTTCGTCGTAATTATGCTTTTACACGGAGGTTTGACTCATATTCAATCCCAAATAAAGCCTTGGTTGCTTTTTGGCGAGAGTTTCGCTTTAAGTCTTACACATTGTTACAGGTACAGTAGAGTACTGTTACCCTATAAAGTGACCACACATTGCAATGGTTAAACTCACTCAATCCAATACTTCCCATTACCTCACAGACATCATGGTCCCATGTGTGCAGTTGGACCCATTTCAAGTCAGGTGAGAGTATATCAAAACTACTTTATCCAACCAGTGTTTAAAAGCTGCCCGCTGATGAGGAGGTTTGGAATAGTCTGTGGATTCTTATCAGAGGACACTGGGTCTCTTGGGAGCTGGTAGGCGTGAGTGGGCTGGTTCAGTTCTGCCCTTCAGGGAGCTGAGGACGACCATGTACCGCAATGTCCACAGTGGCCTGGCTGTCAACTCGTATATCCATTAGCTGCCTTTTACATATATAAAGTGTTGTGTATAGGCACACATGAGGGCACATAATAGGGAAAAGGGGTGCAGCGGAGCTCAGGCACCTGTAATGGAATATACTTCTTGTCCACACCCGAGTGACTCTAAGAGGGGCTATAAATAAGGAGTAATATGCATGTAGGGTAAGTCAGGGTGGGAGTCAGTGGGGAGATAAGACTTCACTTCACACCTCTTGACCTTAAAAAAAACACTTCAAAGTCAAAACAGTCAAATTAATCAAGGAATTTAAGAAAGTGTTTGACTTTTTATTTTTTACATTACATTTTGCATTTACTGAATGGAAAATTATATCCGGTATGCACCTCAGTATGTTCTGTTTTGTAACACTGCTATAATAATATTCTACATTATGGTGTTGTCATTTTAATTCCTAATTCATTCACAGTTCCACTCAACAAACCCTTTTATAATTGTGTTTACTGTTAATTATGAAATAAAAGACAATATTTACATAAAAAGCCAACGCAAAGAAATGAAGGCTTGTTTCTAATAAAGGCTGAGAAAGAATATTGAAGGTGGGTGGAAAGCACTGTAATCCCTCACATTTAGAAACAAATACACCACTGCTTACTATGTATTCAATTTCACCATTCGATCCACGTGTATTTGTTTTCTGAATGGATTTATGAAACGGCATGTTCGTGAGCTTGGCTGTACTGACCACTATTCTAGAAAATCTAATGTGCAGTAAGTCATAGTACTGCCCACTCTATTTGACTGACAGGTCCGTTTCAAAAACACCACAGGAACAATTAATGGAAATAAAATAAATAATTAACGCAACCTGTTAAACAGGAAATAAGACATCTGAGCACAGCTTTTCAAATAGAAGCTCTGTTTACCTCAAATGTAGAAGAAAATATTTTATCTAAAAGAGGCTTCTGTAAGAGGCAGACATTTATTTTTTTATTTCCCTGTTTTAAAAGTTAAGTTTAACTCGTAGCCTGACCCTTTTTTATTCAGTGTTTACTCAAAATATTCCTCCAGGTTCACCTGATAATTAAGATTTACATTTTAACAGCAATCAGTACAGCAACAGACATTCACCACTCGGTTCACCCCACTGATACTGTTTTCAATCTCTAATTATTCGAGGTCACTACTTTGGCATTCTTCTGATCACTGCTGCTATTAATGAAACTTCTCCCGCATGCTTAAAAGCCTCCACATTAAAAGCCTTCTGTCAGTTCAAACTGAACTTCCTGCGAGGTTTTGAATGTGAATAATCGGCAGATAGCGTTGGGGTTTCATTAACAGCTCAACAGCTATGGTGTTAAATATCTGGTGTTCTCCTTTCACTCGCTTCCAAAACAGATGCAAAAGCTAACCACATCTAGAAAGAAGGTTGCGGTATTACAATTTGAAAAAAAACAGCATAGCAGAATGTTCCATGTCATTTGTTACAGTCGAGTGCAGAGCTATGAGCTGGGGTTGAGGAGTCCCACAGTCCGAGTACAAATGCTGCTCATTGTGCCATGTCATTTTCCTGAGTCAGGACTCACAATATAATATTTTTTAGTCTGCTTTTCATCTCAGTTGCAGGTTGTAGCTACAGGTTGTCGTTAGTTAATCTGTAAAAAAATCTTGTAAGCACCAGTTCTCGGTGAAACACTCTGTTGCAGCGCCGTCTTTCTCGTGTGAAATCTGAGCTCCTTGCCACTCGCTCACTGCTTAATGTTGAAGATTGATTGATTTATTGGTTGAAATGGCTGATCTGAGCACAATAAACAGGACAAAATAACAAACAAAAACCCAGTCTTAACTTCCGATCGGTAATCTAACTAAACCCTGTGAAAGAAAAGGAACAAAAAGTTGCTGCTGAGGTTGCTACTTCCCGAGCCTAGCCAAAACCAATTGATCAAGCACAAACACAAGTAAGCATGAGCGAGGAGGATGCTGTTCGCAGGTAGCAATCCCCAGCATCTTCAGGGAGGAACCATCTAAAATATTCCAAAATTAGTAACAATAACACAAATACAAAATACAGCTGGAGCCATAACACTATTGATACATGCAAATGTTGAAAGCTAAACCATAACTGATTCAGTAAGAGATTTTTTAAGCATTTTGTTTCGATAAAGAAAATAAACTCAATAGCAGATTGAGATGTGATGACATGCTTTTGAACCACACCCTTGCCTAGGGTTGGGAATCGAGAACCGGTTCCGACTCAGAACCGGTTCCAACTGACTAATTGTATGCCTCCGCCGTTATCGATTCTTCTTAATGATTCTCTCATTTCCCTGCCTGCACGAGGAAATTTTGCTTTGCGGTACATTTGCGTCACACTCTCTGCGACGACTCAGACCTTCAGGACGCTGGCGTAAATATCGCTGCTTCTCAATTTGTAGCAAAACTGCTTTTTTTTCTGTTGGAAAAAGAAAACCAAGTTGTCCCAACAAACTGGGCTGTGCTACTAACTCTGAAGGCTGCACACCTGAAGAATTGGCTCCATGGACTCACCTTTCTCCGCTCATTAACTGTTAGCCTCGCCGATCAGCTGTTAGCCTCACCGATCAGCTGTTAGCCTAGCAACGCTAACTTTCATACCGATGTACTCAATACTCTGTGGGCTGTCCATCATTGCACCGTTGGTCCTCCCTCCACCACAACCTCAGGGTTATTCACCGCCTGGCTGCTTTGTCGCTCTCCTCTGCTGCTGTGGTCTCCCCCGGCTTGCGGCGATGTTGGATGGAGCCTCCAGACGCAAGTTTGTTCATCTGGACGGTGCTATTCCCAGCAGACTGACAGGCACTCCATTTCTTCTTTGTTTTGTTTGTTTCACTTTGTTGTCCGTGAGTACCCTTAAAGGCGCTATATAAATTGAATGTATTATTATTGTTATTAATAATAATGCTGTAATACTGTGTAAGGGTGCAAATACCAGCAACATGCTGAAACGTTTGTCTACCAAGCATGGGATTAAGTACCAAGAATGTCATGTGTTCAACCGCCTGCGTTCGAGTGCTAACATTGCTGCAGGTCAAACAAGCTCCGCTGGGACCTCCGTTGATGACAGTAACGTTGACATTGATCCTGCATTAGCACACTGTCGCCTTGCAACTGCAAGCAGCATGCACAGTTTTTTGTTGTGTGTTTGAGTTGAATATGTTCATGTTCACAATCTTGTGCAGACATAATTTTGGGAAACTACTCGGGAATCGATATGAGAATTGATAAGGAATTGGATTGATTGTGGCAGATTCAACAATGGCATTGATATTGATAAAAACGTATCGATTCCCACCCATACCCTTGCCATCTATATAGATTCAAGATTCATAGTGTTTACTGTCAAATGCACAGTAAGGAAACATGTTTCTCTGTACACTGTAAAACCTAACAGTACATCTTACTAAAAGAAATAAGTAGACATAACTTAAATCTCAAAAATCGTTGGGGTTACTCATTCACCTGAATTAACTGAACTTGAAAAATGATACTTGATGTAATAACTCTTTTGTTTAGAGTGCTGCTCAAATATGGAACATTTTAAGTACAACTTATTTATTCCAGTGTGTTCCATTGACTTATTTAACTTAAGTGTAGCTACATCATTTTTATTAAACTATATAAGCTACACTTTCTGTACGTAATTTTTATGGCTATGTCTATTATTTATAATTATTTCTGTTGATTATGCAATGCCCAATAAAAACAAATAATTTCTGTGACATAATTTGAATGATCACAGTGTAAAGATTTAAAGTTAATCACAGAAAGTCGGCATGAAATAAGCTTATGAAACACCTTTTCATTGAACTTATTTTTTTGATTGTGTCTCAAACAGCTTGTGTGTCTTTTAACAGGCGCTAGCTCTTTACGTTTGGGAAACCCATTTACCAAAAACAATATCAGTCACCCTGCCGGTTCACATTGCGGTCTTTGTGCACAGAGGAGCTGACACTTTGAACTTGTTTTTGCATGGTGATTGCCCTCTGTTTTTAGTTGGGAAACCCCGTTTACTGGCTCTTGCTCTTTTTTTTTTTCCAACGTGAGCAGTGAACTACGGTTCACCTCGTGGCCTTCTCACGCACAGCGACCAGGAGAGGAGACGGAGTAGACGATTTTTGGACGTATTTTTCGAGGTTGGCATCAACTCCGGGGCAGCGGACCTTTGCTTTTTCACCGAAATTGGATCACTTTCGACACATTACCGAGCCGGGAGCCGTTTTCTTGTCTACTTGAGGTAATGTTGCTCTGTTGTGATTTACATTGCATGCAGTTTGAATATAACGTTAGTGTTAGCAACTACTGCTAGGCTGCAAAATCGATACAAACTTTTTAAAAATCACATTTTGAATAGCTGCATGCCTTTTTAACTAACCAAGGGTGAGTTTCGTCATGTGAGTTTAGTCATGTGTTTTTTTTCACAGTTACGCTGGGAAGCTAGCAAAACGTTTTTGTATTTTTTCGAAGATGTTTGAGCGCCTAAAATCAGTCTTCAACTCCCTGGCTGTGTCCGAAATCACCCACTCATTCCCTACTCCCTAGTCACTACATACTGAATCCAACATAGTGCACTATATAGTGAGCTCAACGGCAGAAAGAAAAACGGACTTTCGGACACTACTCCGGCGCCATTAATGACGTCACTACTGTCGCGCAGTTGAAACGTGAATTGAAAATTCCATGCGTTCATCCGCAGCGCAATGCATGATGGTAAATATTGCTTGGTAAGTGACCATCGGCTGTACACTACTTTTCGCAATGCATTGTGGGATACTTTGAGTGCACTATATAGGGTATAATCATGGATGCAAACAGCGCGCCGAAAAGCGAAACTCGCTTTTTTCATGGCCAAATAGGTCACTTGTGTGATTCGTTCAGATCCGAAGAGTTTTGGTTTTTTTTGGGGGGGGGGGGTGGTGACCGTGACCTGCGCTAAGCAAAACCAATGAAGTACAACGGGGGGGGGGGGAACAAAAAAACCTGTCAGCCAGTCCCGAGAGCACACCAGTGTGCTGCTGATCTATGATTGGCCAGTCACCGCATCAATCGAGTCGCGCGAAGAGGCAGCTGAAAGTTGTGACGATGAAGACGGAGCAGAGGCGGATTCGGAGCTGAGAATTGGAAAGGAAACATCTAAGGTAACGTTTATATTAGCTAAAAACAATAGCTTTTTTCGTTGGCTGGCTATGCTTTGAGCATATTTAGCTTGGTTATGAACTGTTTTTTAGTCAATGAACGTTAGCCTTATAAGCCTGTAAACGCATAGCCCTCGTGTGTCATGATGTATTTTAAGCTAACATTACATGTTGTTAGCTAGCTATAGTAAAGAGGAACTAATGTGCAAGTCTGGTCGCTTTTCTGCTGTTTTGGTAATGCTCCTCTCCTCCATATGCATTTGTTATGCGTGTGTATTTGTGTAGTCTTCACCGTCATAAAACAAAAGTTTGCCGGTTATGGTGCGCCTTTGTGTCGCGGTGAGCTGAGACTGAGTAACATTCATCTCCGTCCGCTTAACAGTGCGCGGTAAAAGCGAAACACATGTGGTCCGATCGCGCGCCGCCCCCCGCCGTCGGACGATCCGACCACTCGCCACAGCGTCCTAACAAACTTGTGGGGAAACACTGTACACTGATGTTTCAAGGTTGGTTTTCAGCCATGAGATGCTAGGTGGAAGGCAGAGAGCCTCCATTCTCACTCGTAACAACTCTCAAGTCATGTAGATAATCACAATTATCACAGTCTGGAGCTTTTTAATTAAGGTAAAAATGTAGCCACGGGAGAAATCCTGCTTAGTTCCTCTTTACCTAGCTATAACTTTCATCATGCTGCCGTTAAACATTATTTTAGCTAACTTGATCAACTCTGCATTGATTTCAGAATGAGGGAGTTTGAGGAGAAGGATGCACTGATAGTCCGTAAACTGGACTCAGGTTGCAAGAGCAGTTGGAGGTGGGCTTGGTTGAAGGTGGAAACTTCAATTGAGGTGAAGCAAGTAAAACATAAGTTTCCATTGTCAGATGTTTTCACCAAAATTGATAAAAAGGTATGCGCTAAGTGCAAACTATGCGCCAAAGAAATAAATTATGCAAGCAGGGGTGTGCATGCCCTATTGGCACATTGCCAGACAGGGGTACACACACAGAGATTTAGAAATATAATCACAACACAAAGTGTTGCCCAACTCCTCAGAAGAGACAAAGACTCGGCAGTGGCATCAACCAATGCGGCAGAGAAAATCAGGGAGAGTGCTATGCCTAAACTACCAGTAGCTATGTGTGACCGCATATCCAATGCAGAGGTGGGTGTACATGTGTATGTTTGTGTGTGTGGAGTAGGGTGTATTTATAGAGTAGGGGGCAGTGCAGGGTGTATTTGTAGAGTAGGGTGAGTTTTGTGCTGCTGTCAACAAAATCATTAAATGAATAATTATATATACACTATCTTTTATCTAGGCAATGGTCCTTGGTGTTCTGGCGGAACATTCCCTGCCTCTCACAATGGCACCTGTCTTGGTGGATCTGTCTCAACAACTGGCTGCAGACAAGCCTGCACTAAGCCAGATGAAACTTTCGCGAACTGCTGCCTCCTACAAAATGGTGCATGGACTGGGCCACACATTCTCTGAACGAACATTAGCCAACTTAAGGAGATATCCTTTTTCTCTCAACATGGATGAGAGCACATGTAGCAGCAACAAAAAAGTGCTTGCCATGCTTGTTAGTTACTATAATGAAGAACGCAACAATGTTGTAGTCCAACACTTGGGCTCTCTTGAAGTTTTTAAGGTCAGTGCTGCGAGTTTAGAGGGAGCCATGTGCCACTTCTTTGAGGAAAAAGACATTCCCTGGTCCAATCTGATCAGTATATTGTTAGACTCCTGCAATGTGATGCGTGGTAGCAAGTCGGGACTCGAGACAAGAGTCAGAGAGAAATGGTGTCAAACCCTGCTTGATGTCGATGGCGACTCGTGTCACCACATCCATAATGCTGCCAAAAGGTTTGCAGAGCCATTTGGGAGATACCTGGAGCAGCTCTTTACGGATCTCCACACTGACCACCAATGGGCATCAGACCAGGTAATGAGACAGTACATTTTAATTTAAGCTTTGTGAAATATATAGTTATTAGTTCTCACAGATTTTTAATAATGTCACTGTCATGTAAAAGGACTTGTTTTTATTTGCAGACCATGTACCTTAAAGAAATTGCTGAGTACATGGACATACCAGCCACAAATCCCCAGAGGTTTGTTGCCCACCGTTGGTTGTCTGCGTATGATGTTGGGATGCAGACAAGGAGGATGCTGTCAGCGTACAAGGTCAATTTCAGTTTTACGTCACATACACAATCTTAGAATGAACCAGTGTGCAGTGAAATGCTTAATACCCCGGCCAAACTCTGGCTGGAACAAGTAGTTGATTTGAACATTCAATATAGTATAGTGGTGCAAATAAATAAATCCATTTTCAATTCCAGGTCCTATTCTTTGGTTTCCTGGTTAAGGCAGACCAAGCTCTGTACCAGGAACCACTGCAGCAGCTCTATAGGGACCACAATGTGAGTGAGAAGGCACAGCGAAGAATTGGACTTATGCACCAAGACCTCAGCCAGAAAGGTATGTTGTAACTGGGGGGTTTTGTACGTGGTTGAAAGTGTACATTTTAAGCCTGGATAGCAGATTTATACATTATATAATCTGTTTGTTTTTTTCTTGGAAGGTATGACTGACATGGGGAAGGAGAGGAAGAGCCGAGTGGTGAAGAAGATCTGGTTTGAGAGCGAGAAAGTGGATCTCTACCTCAGTGTGTACCTCGGCGTACTTCCAATACTCAAGGAGTATGTGATGGTGTTCCAGGTGAGTGTTTTTCTATAGATAAGGCAAGTCAACTTTTCTCCAAGGCAACATAGACATAAGATTACTGAAACTTGCATTTTTTGTGTGCATTTAAGGGAAGTCAAACTCTGGTCCACAAGCTACACGACAAGCAGCTTGAAGTGTTTGTCAACTTCCTGGCTTGCTTCATCAAACCCGAGCATCTGAAGATGTCACCCACTGCAATGAAGGAATTGGACTTGGCCAACCGGACCCTGTATTCCCAGATCTATGTTGGGAAAGTGGCAGAAAACCTGGTAGCAGCCCGTCCAAAACACCCGGTGAGTATGTGAAATGGTGTGTGTAATTAATTCATTTTAAGTCTGTATTTGGTGTTAATGTAAGTGATCTGTCTCTGAAATTGTTAAGATATTTATGAAGTGTTCTTTTGTATTTGATGCGTCTCATAGATCATCATGGATTTCCTTGAGAAGGTGACCAAAGCCTATGTCACTTGTGGCCAGTACATGCAGGTGAGGACTGGGAAATGGTCTGTCTGTTGCCTCTTGCAGACACTGGTGCATTTGATCACTGTGAAGTGAGATACATACCTGTATCTGATCACTATGTATGTTTTGATGAAGGCTAAGCTTGAAACATAAACATATTGACAGCCCAAAAAAGGTGAATTTTCCTTCTTTTCTTTTTCAATGGTGAGTTCTACCATACATCTGTTTGCTGTGGGGTTTTTTTTGCACATGCAGGCGAAGTTGCCACTGAGGAGGAAGACTCTCCAAGCCTTGTCCTCCATCGATCCTGTGGTGAGGGGCCATTCGGAGGCAGGGGCCCAACTGAGGAAGCTGGCTGACATCATGAAGCACCTGGTTCCTCAGGAGAGTGACATCACCCAGGAAATCATCCGCTACAACATCGATGCAACACTGGCCCAGTACCAAGAGGGAGACAACATGGTCATGTGGTGGGCCCATGTCATGAGCACAGGGAAATATCCAGCCCTAAGTGAGGTTGTCAAAGGTGCAGTGTCAATCTTCCATGGGCCCATGGTGGAATCATCCTTTAACCTTATGGGTGACATCATTACCCCTAAAAGCTCAAATATGAACATCTCCACATTCAATGCCATCCAGACAGCAAAGTACTACATGAAGTCTAGGGGGATGACAGCTACCATGATGTTCAAAAGAGAAGATGAGAAGTTTGGACCTGTTGACAGAAAACTGTGCCGGAACATGAGGACTGCTGGAGGAAGGGATAAAGCACAGAGAGCAGAGAGGCTGATGGAGAAAAGAAGGAGACAGGTGAAGTTGACACTGAACCTACACACACAATCAGTACACTGTGTACTTGGTTCACAAATACCACATACAATGATCACTATCAATAACATCTTTTGTTATTATGCCTTATTTTGTTACTTGATATTATGTTGCTACCTTGTTCTTAGACAAGAATATGCTTGTATAGCCTAGTCATGTCAATATCATGTAATATCATCATGTAATATTTGAATTCCAGGTGGAGTATGGCTGCAAGATAACCTGTGGTGCACAAGAAAGCAAAAGGACCGTACAGGAAGAGGAGAAGGAAGCACGGCAGAGACATGCAGCTAAGCAAAGAAATGCTTCCAGACATAAGGCCTTAGAAGTGCTCCAAGGGAAGGCGAAGAAGCACTGATGGATATTGTGCTATAAATGCCCCCCCCCCCCAAACTCTCTGTCTTTTTTTACGTTTTTCTGTTTGCATCCCTGTATAATATTACCCACTAGACATTCGGACAGCACTACAAAATGGCGTAGCCGCTATGTAGTGCACTATATAGTGAGTAGTGAGTGATTTCGTACACAGCCCCTGTCTTTTGGGCATGTTTTCGTCAAAGTCAGGTTAAATTAGCCTTGCACTTGATCCGTTTTTTGTGGTGGTTTTTACCCTACACCAGTTGATTTGTCAGGAAAAAATAATGTGGAAATGTAAATTGTGCGTTTTTTCTATTAATTTAAAAATACAGTTACTGAGACATTACAGACTTTACCATGGGCAGTATTCGTCAGTTTCACCTTTACCATGCCTAAACAACAGCTGCATGTGTACATTTAGTAGGCTACTTTTAATTCAATAAAAGTAGACCTACATTTGTCAAGAATACATACAGGGAAAAGAAAGGTAGATGGTGACACGACAGGTTTGACTGTAAAAAGGGCAATTGCCCTGTTTGTGATTTTAAACAGCCATTTGCTGAGAGAGAAATGTTTATACATCTTCGGGGGCATTTAAGGAAAAAAACAGTTCCTTGTCCATTCAGGGCCTGCACGTTTAAAACAGATGTGTACTCCACTTTCATTGCACACAGATGCAGAGAACATCGAAATACCTGTGACTATGATGACATTATAGTGCAAAATGATGTTTGTCTCCCAGGATAGTGACATTGAACAGGATCTGGGTGAACTGACAGATGAAAATGAAACTACCCCTGTAGCCGGAGGTAGCAATGAGAGGTGAGCAGAGCAGTTACAATTCAATCTGCTCCTTTTTCTTAAAAATGCAAGCTGTTCTCCATGTGTCACAGAGGGCAACCCAGGAAATCATTGAACATGTTGATCAGCTGTTTTTACTGTCAAAACCTGTTGTCAGGGAATCTGTAATAAAAATAATGGAAAAAAAATAATTGCCCCTTTACTGCACACTTGTGAGTGGGATAGTCCAGGCAGTGTCGGAGAGTAATGTATTGCATAAGTCAGTTACAGCTGAAGGACCCCTTTCAACAGCCAAAAGGAGGAAAACATATTATGAAAAAAAGTTTCCACTTATTAGGCCTGTCGAATACCTGATTGAGTCGTCACAGCATATCTTTATGTATGTACCTATTCTCTTTGCAACAGTTGTTAAAAAATACAGATGTACTTGAGAAAGTCAAAGAAACCCCTTCTAAGTTGCCTGGACAGTATTTGTCACACTGTGATGGCTCCTACTACTAAGAAAACCAGCCTCTCTCAGATGAGGGTCATTAATTCTTTATGTTGATGATTTTGAAATCGCAAACCCCCTAGGAACATCACGAAAAATACACAAAGTATGCTCAGTTTATTGGACATTAGCTAACCTCCCAGGAAAGTACCGTTCAGCTCTCCATTCAACTCAACTTGCCCTTTTGTGCAATTCTAATGATGTGTGGGAATTTGGATTTTCAAAAGTCTTTGCGCACCTCTTAAAGGACATAAGAACTCTTGAGGAGGTGGGCGCCTATATTGAGGCCTTTGGTGACTGTGTCAAAGGAACAGTCTTCTCAGTTGCAGCTGATAACCTTGCTGCCCATGCGCTATCTGGCTTCAACAAGAGTTTCAGGTCTACATATTTCTGTAGATTTTGTCTTACCACTCAGACTGAAATGCAACCTGTTTTACAATTGTGATTATTATCAAATCAAGGTAATTTTGGTTGTTGGTGTGTTTGTTTCTCTGTGCAGCTCTACCACGAATTCCATAGGATCACCAATGAAAACCTGCTATCTTCCTTTTTTTCTGCATTGGATAAATACACATCACAGCTTCTGAAATTGTACAAAAAGAAGACGACTGGAAGGTTTGAAGAGAAGCTGCAGCATGTTGTGACAGTATACGAAGAACAGGTAAACACATTTTTATTACATTACATTGACAATTTATGTGACCAGCTGACTTGAGCATCAGCTAATGTATCTATGTCTTTGTTCAAAAGGACAAGAACAACATCGCTGCAGCCAGGACAGCAGCCCTTGCCGGCCTACCACTGTACCTGAAATAGGATTCGTCAGACATATTCAAGACTTGCACGGTAATTCTTTATTCTCCTGCATCAAAACTTGAAACTGAAACATCACTGAACAGAGTTAATTGAAACTGCCTTATACGGTGTGCCCATTGGCTTCCTTTTGAGCAGTTCCATGGCTTAGATTATTTTTTATTGTGAAGAGCTGCAGAAATTTAAAATGAGTCATTGTAATTTACTTGTGAAGTAACACCACGTTGAGGGTAAAATTAGACAGTACATTATTTATCTCTGGGAGTGTGTTTAAATTGTGCTTATTCATACTGTATATCTTTGTAGCGATTATCAGTGTGGATATTAAATTAGCTACACCAGAAAGAATGTTAATTTCGAGTTAGTGGACAACATTAAAGGAGTACCACATCAGTTCCCAAAGTGCACCCTAGACACAAAATCTTTTATAATGCCCATATGTCTAAATTTAAAGACTGGAAGTTGTCTGGATCATTCCTATTGTCCATTCCTCCTCAAAATGATACTTTTCTTTACTTGCTTACCAATGAGGAATATTTATCCTCTTATTTATTCTGTCTTCAGTGTTACGTTCCAATGATCGGATTCAGAGAGGACTAGAAGGACAAATCAATTAAAATGTTCAGAAAAATCAAATTCTTTAATTTAGAGTCATAACAGAAAAAAACTGCCTTTCCTGATGCTCCTACTTTTCACATTGGCTCTTGCAACCTGCTTTAGTGTTGTTGGCATCTTCAGGTTTGTTCTTATTTGCCATGAAAAAAATGTACTGAAAAAGCATTTAAAAAATAATTTCTTTTCTGAGTTGATCAATTCTCGGTGCATGAGCAAACAGCCCAAGGAAAAATCAAACTATTCATATCATTGCATTAAACCAGGTTTCATAAGGGGCACCAATAGTGACGGCTTTGTGTTTGAATCAAACCCTCAGCCCTTTGCTGCATGTCACCCCTTGGTTTAAAAAAAAAAACACTACTAAAACTGATTAATCCTTATTAACTGAAGTTTAACATTGTAGTTTAATTTCACAGAAAAGAGGACATTGGATTTAGTCCTTAATTGCGTCCATCATAGTTGTGTGAAGTTATCTCTGCTTTATGTTGGGCAGTAAGAGTGGTTTCATAGTAGTTCACTTATTTGCCCGTTTTATTGTTTTTGTGTTGCTTCCACTTGTATATTAAAATCTGGTAGGGGTTGCACATGTATGAGTTTAGTTATTCTTAAATTCTTTCTCACACATACCAAATACATACTTCTTCCCCAGAACGAGTTTGAGGTGTCCCAGGAGGAAGCTGTGGCTTTGATGGAAGTGGTCGCTGCAGATGAGGTGCTGACAGGAGTTCCTTTTGACCTGCAGCATGTGTCCATCATCCTGGAAGGCCAGGTTGTGATTTCTACAAGATCATGGACTGACTCACTTGTTGTTATGTTTGGTTTGATTTATGTTCTACATTTGAGCTATCCTGAAAAGCTAAGTGGCTTCTTTGAGTTCATCCAGGTTGTCCTTCTAAATCTTGTGAATCTACTGAATCATAAAGTCATACATTCTTCCTTTCAAGGGACTATGTGTAAAGTTGCTGTTAGTTACTATTGTGCCTGTGTGTTTCTTGTGTTTATATTGCCCTAAAGAAATGGCATGTTTATATATAAAAAAGAAGCAAAGCTGTGTAAGTGACTACTTGAAATGAACATGGAAATGTTTTGCAGTTATGAATGTTCAGCATTCAGCTTAATAAACAATTTAAGTTGGATCAGAGATTTGTCAATTATATTGTGTTCATGTAACTTGATTGGTTTAAGGCAATCGGTTTCCTCAAATTAATTGAGTAGACAAAATGTAATTTTAAGTTATCACAACTAGAATTAATAAGTTATTTCAGTTGGAAGGCAACGTTGATTAAACTTAAGTAAACGATTTAGCCATGCAAGAGGCATTTAAGTTAGTATTACTTAATTCACATACATTTAATCAACACTTGTTATACAAGTTGAATGAATTGCTGCATTTAAGTGTATAAAGCTAATTCCTTACATTTCACTTCAGTAAATGGAATTAGGAATACTAACTCATAATACACATGTCAGAATAACTCTAGATATATGAGTTATCTTTACTTACATAAAATTATTGCTGGTACTTAATTTATTTGAGTTAGTAAACTTAAATAGTTCAAGGCAATCGGTTTCCTCAAACAGTTTAAGTTGAACTAACTTGTCAGGTTTTACAGTGTACAATGAAATTTTTCCTTTGTTGTCCACAGAGTGGCAACAATGTAAAAAGTAATATATACAACAAAAATATACAAAATAAAGCAATTTTACAAGGCACATGTGATAAATAAAGAAAAAAGCAATACTAATACTATTAATATTAATAATAATAATAATAATAATAATAATAATAATAATAATAATAATAAAACCTGCAAATCTGTGCCGTACAATTACTCATGTGCAAAAAGTAAACAGTTGGGACATTGATATTAGGTAGAATTTTTTTAATGTGGTTGTAAACGCCTATCCGCTGTTTAGGAGTCTGATGGCATTGGGAAAGAAAGAGCTTTGGTGATCTTGGAGCGGAGAGAACAAACACTTCTGCCTCGGGGGGCGCCATGATCGAAGAAATACAGAAGCAGCATTCTACTAGAATTCCTAAAGTTTCAGCACTGGTTCTTTTTGAGCTTGATCTTTAGCACTCTTTTCCACCCCTGAGGCATGCATGCATAATTCACACATACAATGTTGTTCCACTCTGTTACATGAGGAAGCGAACAGACACCAGGTATCCTGTGGGTCCTCCAGCTTGAGCCAGGATTCGCTGCTCTCGTTGACCTTTGCTGTGACTGCAGAGCCGGGGAAGAATTACCATGTCTTAACTAGCTGTTCAAGCAGCTAGTGGATCAATGTGACTTCCACTGAGGAGGGCAGGAAAGAGGTAACAAGTCAGCACTGACCCCCTCCCCACCCCCAACACCATCCGCAGCGTCATCCCCAACCCATTACCACGCTGTCTTACCCACCTAAAAACAACCTCATCGACATCTTAGAGGTCATCATGCTAACCTCTTTACACCGCTATCTGGAAAATCTGAAAGTCCTTTGAACCCCCCCCCCCCCCCCCCCCAGCTGAGGGCCCAATTAAAACGCTTGCTATACTTTGTCGCTATCGAAGAACTGCAGTTGCTCTGAGGCTTGATCCTTCACAGTAAAACATGCTCAAGTGGCTGCGCAGGGCCCCCACCAAAAGGTTCACAAAGGTGCTGAAACACAGATGCTGCCATCAATTATTTAGCAAAAGGTGAATATTTCACATATACTGGGAATACAGGTCAGGCTCTGTGGATGTTTGCAGGATAAATATTTAAGGATCAATATTTTATGGGTGTGAAAGAGAGCAGAGAGACCTTGGGGAAATAGCGGGGAAGTACAGATGAAAGGCAAATAGTGACTTAGAGGAGAATCAGAAGGCACTTAGTTTCACCATAAAATATATTCTGTAGCAGAGACTGAGGTGTGTTCTGCTTTTGAATTGAATATCTTCAAGTGTCTTTAAAGTTTGAGAGAAAGGAGCATGGATTGAGGCTTCTGCGGCCTAGTTTTTCCATTCATTCTCAAAAGGAAGCATTACCTCCATGTATTATTGATGAATAGGTAGTCTTTTCAAAGCAACCTAATGAAACCCAGGCCGAGGTGTGGGGCTGAATATCCCACACTGCTGACAAAAAGAAGGGGGGAAAGTATTTCCTGGCCTCGTCTGGCTTTGTCTCGGGGCTTTTTTGTCACTTCATATTGGCCAGGTATTTATCCCCATGTAGTTGTCCAGATCGTCACCTTCAAACTTAATTAGAAAGAAAATTGATTGGATCAAGAGCAGATGTGCTTCTCAGGCTGCCAGTAATCTGAACAGACACAGCGTTTGACGGATTATTCGTTCAGTTTTTCACTCTCTGTTGCAGATGGCTTAATCCACTTCCCCCTTTTAATTTCACATTATAAAGCATATCCTGTTCAGGACTGTTTGTCGGCGGTGGATGTTTATTTTGGGCATTATTTATGTGGAGGCGGAGCAGTTGGGGCGTATTCAGGCTACATTTGAGCTGATGTTTAACACCTGCATGCACACAACAGCACACACACCTTTATTAAATGTATCTCTTTGTCTTGTGTTGACTTAATGATGAAGGCCTAAACAACCACACACACACACGCACACACATAGACAAAACAAATATGACTTTCCAAAGAAAGGCTCACTGACACAGTTCACTATATTATGACAGTATTTTCAGGTTCAGACGCAAACACCACTCGGTTAGCTTTAGGAGATGATCATACTTTGGGTTGAAATAACTACATTCAGTCTGTAAACTGAGGTTACATAATTGGCATAGCGTCGTGTAAGGTATCGTCAGTTACGTAATGTCACTCAGGTATCTTCACACGTGCATCTTCACTTACGTATCATCACTCGCCACTGCTGATGAAAATGAATAATTGTGCTCCATCACAACTGAGCAATACAAACAATAATGAAGAATAGAGTGGCGCTAGCTAGTTGGCCCACTTCCTTCCTCACTCTCTGGACATACAGCACGTAGGGGAATATGACACCATCGACAGGCGACGTACCGTGGAGACAATTACAGATTTCTCTGGATTTGAACATGGTTGTTCAGTTGTCTACTTACATTAGCCCAAATGTTTTCAAGCTATTCCAGTGACTAGTATTTTATCCCACTGCTTTTGTATTAGAAAATGCTTTTTACTCATGTTTCTTGTGTGTAACTCTATTGTTTTGTCCAAAATTAAAATGTTTTATTATTAGTATTGGTTATTTACAAAACTTGCTAATACAAGTTGACAAATGTAACACAGCATTTATCGCCTGAGCTGCATGGCCAAGCCTGTCCCTACAGGCAATTATACAAATGCGTACAGCACAAATAAAAGACAAAAATTAATCTATTAATATTTTATCTAAGACTTGAGTATCCATTTCGTTTTAGAAACACAAGTTAACTTAGTCCATTTTGTTAGAATCAATCAACCAAATGTATCATGTCAATGGCAAGGGCTGCTTATGGATGTACTTTCACAATCAAAAGGTTCTCAATAAAAAATGCAAAGCAGCCTCTGGAATGATGACAACTATCATTGTTGGGCTGAGATGATCCTCCCGCTGAATTACAGTGTGAGAGAAAGTTGTCATTATGCTGTTTTTGTGCCAGATGGGTTCGGACAGTCTGCTTAGAAGCACTTGAAAAGTCATCTATTTTGCAATGCACTGAATAAATGATAGCCAGGCGGATGATACTGTACATCTGTTTCCAAATGGAGATGATTATGATGTATAGAGACCCAGGCATTATGGAAGATACTGAAGCGCTGAAGTTGTGGTACACTGAACAGAGCACTCCATTGAACAGCCAATCAGCAGAAGGGTTGTGTCTATATAATCAGAGGAAAATTGTTTAACTGGATTTTTTCTTGATCTATATTTTATTACATATGGCCTTATATCCATAGCAGCCCACTTTTATTTAGAGAGCTCAGTTGACATTTTGGGAAGTGTGCTTAATTGCTTTCTTGCAGTTAGATGATACAATTGTTACCACTAATTCACCTTCTGTTGCTAAGCAGCTGCCAGCTACAGCCACTTTGCCTCCCTTAACACAAGGATAGCGAACAGGAGTAAACCATGTATGTCCAAAGAGAAATGGATAGTGTCAGAGACGGGGCTCCATTCAGCTGCTCATAGGCACATGAAGCCAAGGAAGTTCGACTTTGGCTATAAAATTCCCTGATGATAAAAATCATTAAAATCCTTCATGAAATCATGAATGAACCAACATGTTTCAAGTAAAAAGTCAATATCAGGGCATTAACGCCCCAATGAAGGGCATGAATGGATTCAGGGCATCAGGGCATTCATTGATTTACCAAGTGTTAATGTTAATATTCACAGAAGGATAAGTGAAGCCCCAACATCAAGTGAAGAGTAACAAAAAGTATGTGAATAAAAAATAAAAACACTTCTATCTTTTAAAAATGCTTGATGTTAAATGTTGGCATTTACAAAAAGGTACATCTGACAAGAGGAAAAAAAGAGAGCAGACAACATCGGCGGCAAGGGAGTCTTGATGATTTTGTTCAGTGCTGTCAGCTTCACTGTTAAGCTTTGCATTTTTCACAACAATCTCCTGTCCTGTGAAGAGTTCATCTCAGAGAATGTCAGATGATCAACAGATGCCAAAGTAGGAAAAAAAAAATGGACAATTTTACAATTTATCCTCTACTCTCCTATTTTCCTCTCCTAGCTTCCTGCAAAATCTGTTGTGTTAGAAATGGTCCTAGTATATTTAGAAGGGTGGAAAAATAGCCACTATTTAAAGTGAGAGACAAACTGACATTCCCTTAGTTTGTCATGTATTTTTACATGTAAAGGGCGACTTGACAAGTTGGGGAAATGTTGCTCTTATTATCTTGTGACCTTAGGTGTCGCTGTACTGGTGTAGTAGTAAACTCATAACATAACATTTTGGTGGAAAGTATTCAAGTTGGCGTTCATGAGTTATCTCTAAAACGGTAAATTTGTAGCACTTTTATGGACAGTAATTGTTGTTTAGAGAGACACCACACGATTTTGCTCTATGCAAATGGACTGAAGAAGTTCTATAGTCAAAGGGAAATACATGTAGATTGGTTTTGATAGTAATTCAACTGTTTTGTTAAATTATTTGCATGCATTTGACATTGTAATGATGCAATGGTATTCCACTTACATGCAAGTATCCCTAATGCTACAATACTGGTACATAGATCTTTTATGTTCACTTGCTCAAGTTGAACGCAAGCTGATATCTTGTCTCTGTTCCCCACTGCTTACCAGCCACCCAGGACTCTGCAGCAAAATAGCTACTGGCCCATGTACCCCTTGGCCTGAGGGGGGTAAAACATATAAAATATTCTATATTTGTCATAGCAACTCACCCAAGACCCATTACTTTTCCAAGTTCATCACATGGATTTCCTTGAAATAAAAATAAACATGTTGAAACTTATATTTAATTCATAAGACCTTGCAAAACCCCTAAGCTGTACTCCAAATACGTATTAATTTCATATATTTTTGAGTTTGGCCCTTGCAGCATTTTAGTGATTCCTTGTATGTATATTCAATTGCTAACTTTTCACTGGATTGGGTTGAATTTGTCTTGAACAAGAGACCCTTAGGAAACTTGGCAACATGTTTAAATTTAGATAGGTAAATGATAGCTCATCAGTTCCTAGTGGTACATGGCCGCCTCTTCTAGCCTTCTAGCATCTCCAACTCACCCTCCCAATGATCCTCTGTGCCTACCTTTCTACTCTATCCACCAGCACCACTGTGAGCCATCTGTTTGATACCTACTGAGCCTTCAGCCATTAATTTTCATCCCATTACTACTACCTAGGCTCTAGTGTGGGGGGTTTTAGGTCCACCTGTAATTGCATTTAAAACAACAACAAAATAAAGCAAAAGTTAGCAAATAATTGATGGTGGTGGCTTCCATGCAAGGTGCCGACAAGCACATCAGGAGCAGTTTGGGGCTCAGTACCTTGCCAAAGGACATTTTGACATGCAGACCAGGGGGAATTGAACCAGCAACCTTCCATAAACAAGACACTGGCTCTATCCCTGAGCCACAGCCGCCCTTTGATGAGCAGACTTCAGGAATTCAGTAACTTTTTTCACAGATGGAGAGTACAGAATCTCAAAGCTGCTTTACCTTGATTGGTAGTACATTAAGCAGTAAACAGTGAGCCCAAACTCTCACTCTCTACCGAGCTGAGGAAAATAATTACTTTGGTAATGTCTTTGGCCCTGTCTGCTTTCACATCTAGAGGCTGCTAAGTTTTTTGGACTGTTTTATTAAATATCATTTATGTCTTGCTTCTCACCGGTGATTGACACATCTGGGTGATGCTGTTGAATCTGTTATTGCATGTTTGTCTGTCTGTTTTCTTCATCTTCATTTATAATGCCTTCTTCTACCTTTGTTGACTAATGGCTATTTTTGAAAAACAGCTTTTAAGCGGTTGTCTCCTCTGCCTTTGCCCCATGTGTTAGTAAAAAAACTACAATTTATAGCCTGCTATGTTAAATTCTGCAACCAGCCACTTGTTTTGTGACAGAGACATTAGTCTGTTTTTATAGCATATAGCCCATGACTATATTAAACCATAACAAGACTGATGCATTTGACCGATACATCAATGGTTACAGCCATATACATCTAGCAGGAAGCCAGCAGAATTTAATATATCATACATTAGCATGCAGGGTGGCGCAATCACTCTCTAAGTGTCATTATGCCTGCGCAAATAAGTGGATTTTACAACTTTTAGGACATATAATTTTAAAAAAAAGGGCTATTCAAATATTTGGAAGTTGATGTGCCTAAAAAAAGCCACTGATTTCTAAACATCCCTTTAAGAAAAAAAAGGAAGGAAGAAGTCTTGTTGGGCAAGTGTGGATAATGTGACAAACCCAGATGTGGTAGTAACAGTTAAGTCAAATTGGCTTCAGAGCCTGATGCACTTATATCTAATTATTTACCATAAAACCCAGCGAATAAGATGCAGTGATCTTAACACAGTGCTGCAGGATTGAGTACTAACACCTTGAAATTAGTCAATGGGTTTGGGCTGATTTCAACTGCAAACTTTCTAACCCTAGTTTCATAACTTGTCGATTGATCAATTTATGGTAGTAGTGTATAAAATATAGCATAGTAACATGCTTGGTGGTGATGGTGTTGAAGTCATGTGACCGCGGTGTAGTTTTTTTTATAGCCTAACGTTAGTTTTTTACTTCTGGTGATTACAATCACGCAAAAGTCATAAAAGTGGGTGGGAAGCAGTTGGTAGTCGGCTGGCAGCCAAAAGGCAGTCAGATGGGAGGGGAAAATGAAGGCAGATGTAACTGTAGCAATTTTATCAGTCTGTCGAGTGTATTACATAGTGATTTCTACAACTGATCACTTCTATTATATAACAGAATCAGCAGCATCCACTAACAAATGAAGATGTTGATGGAGAGCAGCACTTTTTGGTTCAGGCTATTTATAGGGCCCTATTGTTTTTCGAATTACGACTTTTTTGTCCTAAATGATCGCATTTTTCAGTGAATGAACATACCCCAAAACTCACCAAACTTGGAAAATACGTCACACCTGACGAAAAATGTCATAATCTATTGTCGTCCTCGATTTCCACCGCTAGGTGGTGCTATAATCAAGGAAAGTGCGTTTTGGCTTATAACTTACATATACTTTATCGTACATTAAAAACCTTATATCCACGCGTTCACTAAATTGTACAGAATCTCGTGATATAGGCCACGGCCATTTCCGCCTACCGTTTTTTTCCGCAAACTCGCGAAATGTCGCAAACCTACTTTTTCGAACTCCTAACAGGCTATTTCACTGATTTCCACAAAACTTTGCACACATCATCTGTGGACTCTCCTGACAAAAAGTTATTAAAATAATTTGAATATTCCAAACAATACTCAAGTTATTAATCATAACAACTTCCTGTTCATTTTGCTCAAAACACGAAGTGTTGCATATCTCCTCATATGTCCGGTCTATCCTAATGACATGAAACTCAGGTGACTACTTCCCCATGAGACCATGAGGCTCTGTGAAAAAATTATGAACTTACTTTTTCGAACTCCTCTTAGGCCATTTGACCGATTTGCAACAAACTTTGGAAGTAGCATCTGTGGACATGCCCACACGGAAAGAAACTATATAAACATATAGGTTTTATTATAGGTTTCGAATATATGCGACATACACAAAATTGGCCGGTTTCATATATTATATGTACATATAGGTACCTATACCTATATGTACATATACATATAGGTACATATAGGTTTTGAATATGCGACATACATAAAATTGACCGGTTTCATATACTATATGTACATATAGGTACCTATACCTATATGTACATATACATATAGGTACATATAGGTTTCGAATATATGCGACATACATAAAATTGGCCGGTACATATACATATGTACATATACATATAGGTACCTCTATGTACATATACACATATGTACATATATGTACCTATATAATACATATATATATGTATGTATATATATATATATATATATATATATATATATATATATATATATATATATATATATATATATATATATGTAACCATGGCAACCCGGATGCGAGAGGACGCTGGCGTGAGTATCGCGGCTTCTCGATCCGTGACAATACAGCTTTTTTCTGTTAAAAGAAGAAAGCCAAGTTGTCTTTGCAAGCTCTGAGGCTGTGCTAACTTACTGCCTTTGAAGCCTGCAGACCTGAAGAACTGGCTCTATGGACTCATCTTTCTCCGCTGATCAGCTGTTAGCCCCGTTGATCCGCTGTTAGCCTCACCAATCAGCAGTTGGCATAGCAACACTAACTTTTAAGCAGACGTACTCGATGCTCTGTGGGATGTCCATCATTGCTCTGCTGGTCCTCCATCCGCCACGACCTCAGGGTTGTTCACCACCTGGCTCCGTTCTCGCTGTCCTCTGCTGCTGTGGTCTCCCCGCGGCTCGCGGTGATTTTGGATGGTCGATGCTCCGCCGTTGCTGGTGGGGTCTTCAAGTGTTCAGATCGGGAGCTCCTGGACTTCTGCTGTCGCTTCGCCCCAGGCTCTGTCACTGGGACTGGATCTCTGGGTCTCCTGTGTCGCCCCCGCTGTGTGCATGGGACTTCCAGATGCAAGTTCGCTTCTGGACGGAGGGTGCTGTTCCCTGCGGTGCTGGTGGCGGTGTTGACGGCGGTGCGGCTGTTCCCTCTGTGCTGACTGACAGGCGCTCCATGTATTCTTATATCTTTGCTTTGTTTGTTTTCATATATGTTTATTCCACTTTGTCAAGTGCCCTTGGGTACCTTGAAAGGCGCTATATAAATTAAATCTATTATTATTATTATTATTATTATTATTATTATTATTATTATTATTATTATTATTATATGTTTACCTACATATGCGCCCATATATGTACTTATATTTTCACTTATGAATATGTACATATAGGTACCTATATATGCACCTATATGTTCACCTATAGCGCCTATATATGCATCTATATGTTCACGTATATATGTACCTGTATGTGATGTACAACTTTCTTTACATGTAATTGCATGTACATCATTAAAAATTATACATAAAAGATTTAAAATTATTAAAATCCATACCTATATAGCCTACATAAACAAATAAAAACCCAAAACTTAAAACTTTAAATAATTTTTTCACATTAAAACAATCAAATAAAACAAGAACAACAGCAAAAATAATAAATTAAAAATAAAAAAAATGAATAGAAAAATAAAAAAAATATTTTTCTTTCTTCGCTCTTCTAAGCTCTGTGAGCTTGGCATTAATGGATTGGCCGATCTGCTCTCACATGGCTGCCGGTCACTTCTTCAGTGTAGCATCTGCATCTGACAGTATAATAATAATAATAATAATAATATAATAATAATAATAATATTAATACTATAGCGCTTCATCAGGAACCCAAAGTATTTACAGTAGAGAGAGAGAGAGAGAGACTTTGACTTTAAACCCAACTTTTATTTACTACACCTCCTTATTGCACATACTTCCTGTCAACAAAGCACATGAAATCATCGTAAATAATACAATTACTTTACAAACCTACACACACGCACCCACATGCCTACAAGTTAAGAACCAAAAAAAGAGAGAGTGAGAGAGAATTTTAAAAGTATAGTTAAGCTATTAACGTATCGTATAAGAAAACGAACAATTGCAGTCAGTTACCTTTTTCTTTGAAGCTTTCTCAGTCTGACTCTGCTCACTGTACTTTGAGTTTGGAATGTGAGGACGTTTTGTTTCAAGTGTGTTCTCGGCCATCTCCATCTCGCATAGCTTCATTTGGAGAGTCTTTTGACAGTGACAATGAATTCGTCTTCCAAAATACCGAGGGGACGTTAGCATCTCCCGGATCTCAGCAGTTGTTCAGTTGCTCATCTTGACGTCCGCAGATGAAGTGATGGACTGACTGCTGTGATCAGCTGTTTCCTGGTTTTAAAACTCCCCGGCTGTGGGTCACACAACGGTGCACGTCATCAGCAGCTCCGCCCATCTCTCGCAATTGCCGGCACATTGACGCCTCGGATTTAGATAGCAATGGAGGCTGAAATAAGTGTACCCTCCAAGGCGGAAAATTGGCGGACCAAAACAGACCCCCAATTTACCGCCTTCTGTCTAAATCTGCGGACCTAGCCGCAAAAAGGACGGCCAAATTGGCGGCTTGCTGGCCAGTATCAAAATGGCTATTATGTGCCCCTCTATCCCCACCCTCTGTCCATTCCAGCAGGGCATATCTGATCTCCGAGGGTGATAGCACCATTTCCGCTCCCAGCTGCTTCTGCTCGTTCTGCGCATGAGGGTGACGTCATCAATTATGCGACGCTTGACTAGTGTGACATAATGTCAGTTGCCTCTTAGGAATAAACAAAAAAGGAAAAAAGTTTCAGGGGAATAGTGGCCATTCACTATTTATATTATTCTATGATGACAATTTTCAATAATTAATATTTAACAACAAACTGATGTAGAGGGGGCAGTAACTAATGACTGGTTTCCACATAACATGCCGTTGTCACATATCAACATGTATTTAGGATCAAATGTGATGCCAATTTCACATGTTCACATGCAATTAATAAGTTATTGCGTGAAATGATTATTTTTTCCTGTAGGAGACTTTGGACAAATATGCAGTTATTACCTTGAGAATAAAAATATGAGCTAGGCATCACGTATGACAGTTGCAAAAGTGAGATATGAGCTATACAATAGGTATGACAAACAGAACCTGCCACTGGGTATAGGAGCTATATAGGAGACATACCTTGTATGTACATGTAGGGCTTATATGTGGATATGAAGAAGCGATACAGGAGACCTATATGCCCTGTATATGCACATACATGCACCTGAATTTGGCCTATATATGGCCTACATGCGGCATATAAGTGGCATATATACGCATATATGCTATATATCGAGGGCCCCTCTGGCTCCAAGCCCTCGATATATGCGGCATATATATTGTCATATATGCGCAGATAAGATGCATATAGGTTTCATATATGCGCATGTATCCTCATATCGGTTCTTTCTGCGTGGGATTGTATGTACATATAGGGCTTATATGTGGATATAAAGAAGGGATATAGGAGACCTATATGCCCTGTTTATGCACATATATGCACCTGAATTTGGCCTACATGCGGCCTACACGCAGCATATATGTGGCATATATACGCATATATGCGGCATATCTATTATCATATATGCGCATATATGCTATATATATGCGGCATATATGCACATATAAGCTGCATATAGGTTTCATATATGCGCATATATCCTCATAGAGGTTCTTTCCATGTGGGCAAAACTTATCAAAAGCTTTCCTCTATGTCACACCTGGTGGCGTGGTCCATTTTGATGCTTCGCCATAAAACCATTAACCATAACTCTTTATAGTTTCCACATACAATTTGCCATCTACTCCAAATTGCTCAAACATGTAGAGGGTCTTGCCCTGAATACATCTACGCGGCACACCCCAATGGCAGCATGCCCCGAAGCACGTGGACCACGAGGGCCCGTTCATCACTGCTTGCAGCTTTAATTCTGATTGTTTTTTCGTTTTGTTTTTTAACAAATCATGCTTTTAAAAAGTGGTAGGGCCAAGTCTCCAGAGAAGGATATTCATCCTCACAGCTTACTCCCCAAGCTTATTTTCCAAGGTCAAACTTCCTTTTAATTACAATGTAAACAAATAAACACACAAAAGTCGCATTGGTTGTATGTTTGAATTAATTCATGGTCAAACAGAAAAATACAAAATCAACATTATATAACTGAAAATCAGACAAATAAATGCAGCCCTATGGACGGCACATCAATAGTTTAGTCTCAGTGGAAGCATAATGACTTTTCAGCAGCAGTGGGGTTTCTATAGGGACTGCCAGAATCAGGTGATGGAAAATAATATGGCTCATTTAGCCTTGCTTGTCTTGTGACACTATAGGACCCTCATTTACATGTCATAAGGTGATCCTGAGCTCTCCATCGACCGGCCGGGGCAAACAACTGATGTGTATAAATTGCATCTGTAACAGGTATGGACATTTGGTCTCAGGCTTTGTTACGGGACTGAATATGTGTGCATTAATGTGCAGCTGGTCGATCGTAGATTCATTTTGCCATTTAGAAAAGGTCTCTTCCTATTATATAGTTGAAATGAAAGTCCCTTTTCATTCTGTCGGCTTAATTTAAAGTTTGCTAAATATGGGAGAAAGTGAAATCTAAAAGGTGATTACACGAGTGGCATAAAAAATTAAGATTAAGGACGGAGAAGTTTGTGTTTTTTTTGTGTCAGTCTATTTTGATAAGCTTCTCTGCACTGGTTCTAGGATCATTTGGGACTCGGAGTACTTTGTAAAAGCACTCACAGGAGTTATTTTAAATGATAAGACTAGCTGATGACAACTCATCAGTGGTCAGCTTTGTTTTAAAATGTGACACATTTTTAACTTTTACACTCATTTCAATTTATGTCCACTCAGTATCCCTCCAAGGAATGCTGCTGAACGTTTGACAGGGACTAAAAATACACTGTCCTCAGAGACAGATTTGACAGTTACTTATGAAGCTTCCTGCATGCACCAGCAAGGGAAGGTTCAACACTGAGAACAAAGGACATCATTCAAAAGTGTGCAATGAAATACATGTCTAAAATGTATTTACTTGAAAATAACATCACTTGTGAGTGAATCACAGGCTCAGAGTGAATGTCAAACTTCATCTGTGGCACAGCTTAAGGCTCAGGATATATTTTTGGAGAAAAAAAAATATATGTTATCTACTTGTTCAATCTAGAGTCACGACACTGTGTGTATTTATAAGACATCTGTGCACATAACTCGTAGCTCCTTTAATACCTTGCCTAAATTATGCACTAGGCCAGTCACCCAACCAGGACAGGCATTGTTCAGGGGACGATAATCCTCTTTCTTAGAGCAATTTGCACGTTGTATCAATCATTTAGGAAATGGTTAGTGACTCAAAGTATTACTACTAAAACTGTTATTATAGATTAACCCACTTACCTAGTGTTTCTAATTCCTTAAAAGTGCCTCAGTTTTTTTTTATGAAACATTATAAATTATGCTCGTTCTGCCAAGCACCAGACACATCACCCATAATAGTCACCCCGGTAAACTCCCCATGTGACCCTCCAAGCATCATCCCCTGAAAACTGCGCTTAAGTTTTATTAAAATGTCTTAAAAACTAGCTTTCAGTGGGAGGATTTCAGCATGCTGATGTAAGCATATTGGTCAAAGCACTGCTATGCCGGAGTACAACCAAAAAGATGCAAGCATGGTCAACTTGTCTTAATCAAAGTCACTTAGCTAAGCCATGCATTTAATTGTGTATGTTCAGTTTTAAACGCTGTCGTAGGTGTGGGCGAACATGTTTTTGATAGTGCACCAAATCTGCTGACTAAATATTGGCAATGTACATTTCTGCCTACCATAGATATGTTGAAGCTTTGCATGTCTTTATGTTTTAATTTTACAATCCTTCAGCTTCTATTTCAATGTAATGTTGTGGCAGTGCTGTGCTTAAATGGACTAGGAAGGTTTATGAGCAAAAATCACTCAGTTCAACAAAGTCTCAAACAACATCCTTCCCAAAACAACCTGATCTTTGCAGTGTAACAGCCACACCTGACGACCTTCCTCTGGTCGAAGTGTGGTTAGGTTTAGGAAAGAAAAAACTCAGTATGGTTTAGGAAAATATTGTTTTGGGTTAAAATCACTATTTTCCTTTGCAAAAATACCTATGTTACTTACTTGACATCACTTCAATACATTGGTAATTTAAAACAATTCACCGTTGACTGGCTTCACAGTGAACCCAGCAGTGGTCTCCTGAAGGAACATGTTGTGCTTGTTTACTCAAACTATCTTCAACCTGCTCCCCATACAGAACTTTTCATTCATCATACCACTTCTCTGTGTTTCCTTCTTTAAATAATTGTTAACCATAACCTTGAAATACCTGGTTTTGTTGGCCTATATGATATCAAAGTTCCAGTTGTTTCACACTTTCAATGCCGAAACACAATCTCGAACAGTGGTTTCTGGAAGATGTCTTATCTAGCTGTGAAAAAAGCTGACACCATGCTTTTACAAATCTGACTTGGAGTACAACTAGATATGTATGAAGTTGTGAAGGTCAATTAGGCCTCATTTCCTGCTCTGAAATACTTAATAAATATAGGTCATTGATCATTTTCAGCTACACATGAGTCATTATCTGTTTAAGATGCATGATTGTATTGAGCTGCCTCTCAGGCTGTGTGTTATGAATGCAAGGCAGACGGAGGAGAGAAAAAAAAGGGAGAGGGACAGGGAGGCAGTGGTAATTTCTTCACAGCATCCAGCCTCTCTGCCACAGATGACCCCCAGAGGATTGGTCCTGGCAGCCAGCTACAATTATCATTCAGCAGGAGTGAAGGACTCTGTTTGATATCTGCCAAGGTAATTTAGTGGGAAAGATTGAACATAGCTTTTCTTTTTTTTCCAATGGATTGCGACTGACCCCTCTGCATATGGAGTGTTGATGCCTGCAGTGCTGCAGCAGCATCCCACTTTATCCCTGCCACAAAATACATTCAAAAGCATATGAATTCGTCGAGCATACAAAATAAGTTCTGATGGCTATTGACATGACTGTGACATTGGGATGAAAACAGCAGGATCTTTCCAGGGCAGTTTCATTTTTGTGTCCTCATCTGAAAAAAATGACCATATAGGTCACTTGTGAAAGAAGCTATCGTTTTAGGTGGCAACTTTTAGTGTTCATAGTAAGCACTACAGCTGCAACAGAGGCATTTAGGTGAAGCGGTATTAGGAGCAGCATGTCGAGGAAGTTTGTGTGGATGGTTGGTTCCAACAAGCACAGGACTTTCACTCAGTTTGTGTCCAATGAGAAATCAAGTCAATGGTGAGTTATATTAACTGACTAACTGAAATGGTGGAATTGCATCACATACATAACTTAAATGAAGTTGCGTGTGTAGTGAAAACAAATTTCTAACTGATGTTACCTAAGTAAAGCACAATGTTTTCCTAAAATTAAAGCACTGTTTCCACCATGGGAAAAGCTATATATGTCATTTTAGGAGGCCTCAGTTAATTTCTTTTAAAAAATGTATTAATGTTTACACAGGTAACTATTTACTTATTTGTTTACCATTATTATTATTTACATATTTTCATGTTTAAATCATTTCACTGACACGGATAAGACTAAGAATGTACCTTTTGGGTTACCAAACATTTACCTCAGTCCTTCTAGCTTCTGACTGGTTAGTTAGTCACATGTTAGTCAGAACAAAGAAGTGTTGTTATAGGTTGTGAAGCAAGGAAATCATCCGTCTCCATCCTGATCTTCTTTATCATTAAGAGTGCTCAAACCACCACACACCAAGCCCTCACCTTAAACATGCATCTGTTTGATAGGCTGCTTAAAACAGGACTCCCCTTAACTGTATCTATCACCAAAGATGCATCATGTGGGTTTCCTGAGCTCATCTCTATCATGTTTGTCATTCACTGCTTGTGATCAACACCCATGGTGCTAGTGTTGCACCTTCTACTGATAGACATTAATCATTTCTACATCACTCACTGTGACCACTGCTGCATCTTACACGACTGCAGAGCTCTGTAATGCTCAGATTCAACTAAATTCTCCTTCAGCGTCTGTTTCAACTATATGACATTTCATAAGCTATGAATAATTCAGTTACAATGTCTGTTAAAGAAGCTGTTTAGAAATCAAACACGTCCTCTGCAAAATGCATCACAGCAAAATTAGCACATTAATAAGTCCACACTAAGCATAATTCTTTTAACAGTGTTTTGTACAAGCCTAATCTTTGCACACGCACTTATGGTCCTTTAAAGATTATGACAGCATCTGCTGAGGAATTAACTGGTGAAGTTCCGGACACGTTTAAAAGATTTGGACTTAATTGCTGCAAATTAGCAAATTCACACCCCAGGCTTTGTGATTATTGTAAATGACATCTGAGCCTTGCTGCCTTTTATCCTCCTCTGAGCACAGTTTCCCAGATGAAGGAGAACTGTGCATGTGTCTAAATTTGGTGGCTTATTAAAGTACAAAAACCTTTTTGTCCACTTGGGGAGCTGTGAATGGACTTTTTGTAAAGTGAGAAGTGCTGACCAGGAGAACTCTTTGGTTTGCTGGGAAATACCAATGAGAGCTGGCGATAACAAGGTCAGTCATCATGCCTGCAGCGACACATTGTGTATTTGCCGCACACAATACAGCTAAATCATGTCAGAGCAACCCAGGCTTGGTTGTCATTGCCACTTTTAACCAATAATATCATTATTTAGTGGCATTAGGTGTAACTGGATTTCTCTACAGAAGATGATACACACCATTGTTTCATCTGAGTGTGCTAAGACAAGGAATATATTAAAACTGCTTCACATAAAGGTGAGTACTTTTTTCTGTATTATTTGAATTAATGGATTATTTTTTTAATCAGCACCTATATTGGGGGGTAATGAAGTGCTACCGGTTTCTCTCTGGAGTCTATACACATCCTAAGTATTAAAACATTATTAAATAACAAAAACATTTTTTTTAAATCACTATATGTCATCCTGACTAATATTCTGTTAGTCTGTTAACTGTTACTCGATAGTCCAGCAAATGTCAATATCCATATAACGTCCTCCAGCCACTATCCACCTCTCAGATGTCTATTGGTAAAAATGTACAGTTGTGTTTGGATTAACTGTGGACAGACACAGCTGTGCCTATAACTCATGGGGTTGGACTGTGACATGGTACCAATTTGTCATAGCTCTTCAAGATTTCACTAGTTCTCTTTGCTCACGTCCTGCAATGACGTTAGCAAACTCACTTCATTGTTTCCGAATTTGAGTATGAAGATTCAGAGGCTGTTTCTTCCAAAGCTGTACTAAAAGAATAGAGGTAAGTTATCATTAAATGTGCATGTGTATTTAAAACATTTGTGAAATATGTCATAGCAAGAGTTATCGAAGCATGTTTGCTGTTTGCATGACAAACTATATGTGTGTGCGTGCGTGAGTGAGTCAGGGATGGAAGATATATTAACACAAACACTATCGTTGCTAACGTAAAAAAAAAAAAAAATGTTGCAAGTGAGGCAACTGAGAGAAAGGAAAATGGTTAGATGAAAATCAGCTCAAACAATATAATGTATAGGTTAGGTTCAGATGGAATGGGGATCTTTGATCACCAATTGTAATAATATGTCATTTTAATATTGTATTTTTTTTTTCTGTTTCCATAAGAGTTGTAAAGATTGGGTCGCTACTTACATTGCTGTCAGCATTTCACTTTCTCATACCGCTTTTCCATGGTGAATTTGATGCTTATTTCAACCGCCTGAGTCCAGCAACACTTCAGTGTGTGGAGTGGTTGACTTCGATGTGTTCTGGAACGGGTTGCAGGAGAGACCTTCTGTATTGAGTGTCTTGGCAATACACAGAAGTCAGTATAAACTCAGCAGATGGTGAACGAACAAGCTGGTGATGTCCAGCCAAAGGAGATCAGTGACAAACAACAACCTCAAAGCCTTGGTGTACCTCAGCCAGTGATTTACCAGTAAGGCTTTGGAGAGTGATGAAGACATTGAGGAAGATTTCAGGGAGGACATGGAAGATATTCAGGCCTAGTCAGTTTTCAGGATCTGTGTTTTTTGCCTTCATTGACTGACCCGACAGCATTTCTTTTTGTTTTAGTGTTGTCACAATACTAGAATTTCTACTTCACAGCAATACCGTGAAAAATATCGGTATTTTTTTTAAATGTCTTAATGGCCTTGCGCCCTCCTACTTATCTGACCTGCTTTTACCATGTCAACCCTCGCGGACCCTGAGGTCCTCCGGCACTGGCCTTTTATCCATACCAAAACCAAGAACTAAAACCCACGGTGAGGCGGCATTTAGCCACCATGGCCCCCGCTTGTGGAACAGCCTGCCGGAGAATGTCAAGTCTGCAGAGACTGTTGATATTTTTAAGGGAAGGTTAAAGACACACCTTTTTAATCAGGCTTTTAACTAATATCTTAAATTCTTATTCCATTCTTATGTGGTTCTATCGTATTTTATGTTGTTGCTCCTAATTTTTATTTTTTATTTTATTATCTTATGTATTTTTATCCTTTTAGCTGTTCACTCCATTTACCTATCTTTTGTTAGGGTTTTTATTATCTTATCTTATGTCCTTTTTTCTTTATTATTTTTTAAGGTTTAAACTCCAGAGTTTCCTCAGGGGGGTCCTCCACACTGGGAGCTGTGGCTGGGTTGCTGCTGGGGCCCTGTCCTTGGGTCTCTTTGGCCCGGCCAGCTGTTGTCTGTCAGGGTCGGGGGGCCTGGGCACTGGTGCCCACGTGACACAGACTGTGACTCCTCTCGGTGTGGACGGCCCCAAAGGTGGCGTTTCCTCAATCCTCAGTGCCTTGCCATGTCTCCTTATTGCCAGTACTAAGAGTGTGCAGGTGTGTGTGTGTGTGTGTGTGTGTGTATGCATGTGTGTGTGTGTGGAAGGTGGGAGGGAGGGGCTTTCTTTTATATTGTTTTATCTTTCTTATGTAAAGCACTTTGTGCTACATGCCATTGTATGAAAAATGGGGGGGGGGGGGGTGGTCTATTGTCTAGTTACATTAAGTCTTAAGTACTAAGTATAATGCATCCTACACATGCAGGGGATATCATACTTAGAACTTAGAAGTACTTACAACACTGTTTCCTGCCTGAGCTGTGCCAGTGTTTGGAGAGCAGCAGTCGACATGCATAATCAGATGATGTAGCACGTATAATCATCAATTTATAAATATCAAGAGAAGCGTCTGTTGCTATGGGATCATTACAAAGCGTCAGGCTAATTCTCTGGGGCAAACAGGGTGAAGATTTATGTACACACTCGCCTACTCTTATGGTGTGACAAGGAGAGGGATGACCCAATGCATATCTGCTTCACTTTTAGTACTTGATAGATGGAGCTGTCCAAACATGACTGTACCCAGCTTAATCCTCACCAAAGATTGTGTGAACTTTATATACCTTCTTTATTGACAGTGGTGACTTATTGGAAATGTCAAAAATGCCTCTGTCCCTTCTCTTACACCTGATACTGCTCAGCAGAGGGTTTGCAATGACCTTTGGCTGCTGCTCGATCAGATGCAAAGGATTTATGAGGCCATAATGTCACATTCCCAAGATTTATGTATGTCACATTTGTGTCTCATTTGTTTCTGTAAAGGGGGTTGTCTTAGCTGTAATTACATTAAATAAAGCATACATTTATATCATATGTAAAGATCATCTAGTACAATATTGTTTTGTTTTTTTTTATGTCTGCTGGGCTATACCAGGGTACCACCTAATCAATGCTCACATTTTGTCATGCTTATCCACTGATCAGCCTTAACAGTAAAAGGAACAACAGGGAAAATGAACAACATTGATCATCATGTCACAATGTAATGTTTTCTGGACTACATTGGGTCCTGGAATTGACATGTTTACCACGTACCAACTAACCCAACACCAAGCCCCTCATGGCAACAGAATGGTTCTGTGTCCATTCCTTTATGGGTCAGAGTCAAGTATCAGAATCCAAGGTGGGGCTTCTGTTGAGTGGACTTCTCAAAGTACTAATGGCCTTACCTAAGATTTCAACATTTGAAGCAATAAAGTTGGTATTGGGCAAAAAACAAACCAATGTCAAGAATAATCAATGCTGATCAATTCTGTATTCTCCTGTGACGATGATGACGGATTATGCTTTGCTGTTCAGGTCATGTTGAAGCCGTAGAAATAAACCACAATTTAGTTTATTTTTTAGATGAATCAAGATAATGTGATCTATATAGATTTTTGATTTTTTTTTTCTGACGAGTTGGATTTGCTGGTCAATAAAAATAGGCCAGATTATGATTTGGTGCCCCCCAATTGCAGCTGCTCTTATCTGTTAAACACCATTGCATGGTCTATGTTAGATTTCTTTAAACTAGTGCAGCAGCTAATTCAAAAGTATATGTATGGTTCTGTTATAACCTCATTTAGTTGTAATCCATGCACATTTTTGTAAGCCTCTTATTTCATTCTGTTTGGGCGATGTACCCTGACTGACAAAATTAGGCTCTGATTGACTGGCTCATCAACTTTCAGGGGGCAGCCGTAGATGTGCCAGTGTTTTGTTTTCAGGTTTGGGATTTTATTTGTGCAAAATAAAAATCCAACACATGTTTATCACTACAGTTTGTCCGAAATCACAAATTTTCTTTGCCTTATTTCCCTGAACTCTCTCAAATGACCACCTGTGGGTTCTAGTGATGTATATATGATACATCACTAACACCTAGCAAAATCAGTGTCCATATTGTAAACAGGAAATACCATTAAAAGTTGAGGAGGCAGTAATTCTGATTAAATGACACCGCCATAAGGGTCAGTGATTAACTCAAGGTTATCTAGAGTCACCAGAGTAGCCAGGGGCATGTTGAGAAGTAGCCAAGAAGTGAGCAAATCATCACATTTTGTTTGAACACATTTTCCAAGTGTTTTTGAATCAGGGTTGTACATCATTTGGTTCGATTTGATTCCATGAATTATTTTTTGGGTAAAACGTTATAAGCTTGTGTCTCACTTTTGTTGTTGCCACTTGACCAGCTCATAACAACCATCATCTGGCCTAAATGTCTTCTTCTATGCATTCATTCAATATCAAATGTGCAGATTACCATAAAACGTATGGCACATGCACACTCCCATAGCAACTACCTTGAGCAATCTTTTAAGGCAACAATATTACTTTTCATCAGTAATGACCAGGTAACTTTTCGCCCACCCCCAAATTTTGGTCCCTAAAAAACAATTTTTGGTTCCATTACTGGTAAAGCTCTAAGAATACAAGAATGATTAGGTGTAATGAGTACTGCATTCTATAATGAAATTTATGTTTTACGATGTCATTTAGAGGACAGTGGTTCATCTGCCCTTTACCTGTGCAGTGCCGTTTTCAGAATTATGTTGTTTAAGAAGAACCATGCTCCGCACAGCTGGTCCATGCGCTCAGAAGTACTTAGTGAACTCTGTTAGATCTGGTGTCACTGCCTTCCCAACTGTTTAATTAGAACAGCAGATGTAATAGTGATCCCCCATGGACTGACAGCTATCACCCTGTGGGAGTATTCTGAATGCCATCTGGTCAGGCCCATCCAGAGGCAATTTGATTTCTCTTGAGCTCATCACATCAGGTGCTATTTGAGAGAGGAGCTTTTTATGGCAATCACTTTTTAACTCATATTAAAGGCTGACAGGAAGCAGGAAATTGACAGTGCTCCATTCCCCCTATTTTTACTCATTAGAACTTTTTTAAGGCAGATGTGAATCACCTTCATGGAATGCCATTGTGAAATAGAATATTACGTATGCTTCCTTTACACTAAGTGTAAGTGCAGATAGGTCGCTGTGATTCACTTCACCCATACAAAATTAGCTGTCTGTTAAACAATTGGAGGCAGAGAATGGCACTTAAATTTCTGCAAGACAAACATACCTTCAGTGGCGATGTTATTACCTTTTTGTGGTGTAAATCGAATGCAGCTTAGGCTGAGTGATGGACCGCAGCAAGACAAATCTTCGTCCTCTAAAAAGTGCTGACTTTAAGGCAAAAAATGGTAATAGATTCTCAAAGTGAGGGGCCATTACTGGGGCAGCATGCAAATGATGGGTGAAGAAATAATCTACAAGGTGTTATTGAGCCCTTGGTTTAAGAAGGAAGGGAAGGCCTCTCCCCATTCCCTTGTCGAAGCACCGTAATGTGCGGCTTGTAATTAGATATTGATTTGCTTTGTCGACGAGTATTTCAAACTAGTGTCCTCCTCCTACAGAAAAGGAGATGCATAAAAGTCTGAATGCATCTTGTTAGGACTGAAATGTAATATATTCATACAGGTGTGAGATTGCTACGGGGCCAAGTGAATAATTACTTATCTCTAATGGAAATAAAGAGCAACTGATAATTTGGTGTCAGTGAAGTAATAGTTTCAGTGTCCTTGGGAGATACCTTTTCAATCAGATGCTTTAGGCATTTAGAGTGCTTATATTGGATGAAAAATATTTTCCAACCCTTTAAAACTAAATGTCTATTCCCTTCAGGCTGTAGTTCTTTCAAAAATAGATTTATAATTCATAACCAATCACTGGTAGTTCAGAAATCAGGGTGAATTGTCTCAACAACTTTTGGATGGACTGCCATAAAACATTTTGCAGCGAGTAAATTACTACATCTTACACTATGTCTCTGTTGTCTTTTCATCCAAAGACTATCCAAGGAAGAGATCCAAAGCCTTTGAGTACATAAGACATAAATGAAGTTCTTGGGGATGCAGGTGACACAGGGTAAAGCCCTTGTCCTCCACTGCAGAGACCTGAAATCCAGTTACTGGTAGCAATACTTGGTCAGTGAAGTTTATCACTAGCCAAGAAATAATAGCCGGAAATATTCATGAACAACACACAGAATGGCACTGAAATCTTTGAGCATGGCTTCTCAACCTGTCTTTTACAAATGTTACAGATCCGAAGACCCCCATCTACCATTGGACAATGATGGAATGCTTTTGATTAACAAAAGAAAATTCATCCTCGTGTGTTGCCCTGTTTACAATATGAGATAACTTTTGGGAAAGCGTATGTTGCTGCAAAATGATTTACTTTACAGCCATATGTATTGCTGGGTCATTTGAAGTGATGCCATCTCACAAGGTTGTGAAATATCCAACCTGTCTGCAAACTCTCTCTGT
This sequence comes from Diplodus puntazzo, assembly GCA_963678695.2. Lineage (NCBI taxonomy): Eukaryota > Metazoa > Chordata > Actinopteri > Spariformes > Sparidae > Diplodus > Diplodus puntazzo. Next base: position 15,976,812 of record OZ023178.1, read on the forward strand.
AGCTCAGTGGTTCTCAAATGGTGGGGCGCGCCCCCCTGGGGGGCCGAGGTGAGGTGTCAGGGGGGGCGTGAGAGGCAGGGCAGGACTCAAAGGTCTATTTCCACTGAATATGTGTCCGCTGCATGTCTCCGTCACAGCAGCGGAGCTGATAGGTTTCACTTTCACTTTAGTCTATGTGTTAGCTTCCAGCAGGTCCGTTGCGCTGCTTGTCTGCTCTGTCCCAGCTCCGGCAGTCCGGAGCCCTCCGGCACAGATAAGCAGGACTTCTATAATTCTGGCGGATGCCGGAGCACGACGCAGCAATTCAGCTGAATGGAGCAGACAGGAAATCAAGCGCAGAAATAACAATATAACATCCGATTACTTTTCAAAATAAAACACTCTGTGTTGACACCAGCACACAAATCTCAAAAAAGAGACAAACACAAGCTCTTATGCTAATCCTTCGGTCGGGAACTATGGAGCAGGAAATATGACGATGCCTACATAGCCCTTGGGTTACCGTGGACACGATCGGTAATGAGGAAAGACCTGTTTGTGTTTTATGCCTAAAAACTCTGTCAGGACAGCATGAAACCATTCTGATAATCAGGTGATTGTATGCAGAATGCTGCAACTCATAAAGTGGTTTATACAAATAAATAAATAGATATCATCAGGTTGTCAATAGTATTTCAATAGGGGGGGCGCGAAAAAATTTCTGTCCTCTTTGGGGGCATGACAAAAAATAATTGAGAACCACTGCTTTAGCTTGCCAGTTGCCAAACACATTGTCATACCAAAATGATTGAATAGGTTGAATGCCAGAAACTCACAAAACAAGATGACCGTTGCAGCATACCAGCCACTGGTGTAGTGGAGCTTCGCCATACACTCAAAGTTTGGTTAAGTGAAGGTAATAAAACGACTTGCTTAGGTTAAGGTATTAAAACTATTTGTTCAAGTTCAGGAAAACATCATGGTTTGACTTTAAATAACTCTGTTATCCCTGCAACTTCAGTTACAGTTGCATAATATGCATGTCTATGCACATTCATCACCTAGCCCTGCTAAATTCTTTCCACAATTAGTGGAATTGCTAAATACCTTGACACACTGAATCATCAACATCCGTTTTAAGATAATAATTTATGTCTAGAAAGTGGCATATGCACAGTTCAAGTCCTTTTTGTATACACCATGATCATAAATTAGGCCCCCACGTTCAGTGCACATCAAATACAACTGACAGCATTGGTGAGTGGAAAGACGGTGACGTCTGTGCTGCTGCTGTAGTAATTGGCCAGGGTGCATGTGCAAATGGGGTGTAAGAGTTTAGGTGGCAGTAAAATTCACATAACACCTTTCTATTACATCTCTTTCCTGACACATGTGAGGCAGAAAGAGATACATGGCTGTCTCAGCCAACAGTGGGGGTTAAACATGACTTAAGCTAATTGGGGAAAAAAGAGAACACAGGTGCTCAATAACATATGGACAGAAGCAAATAAAATGTAAAAGAATTAGCAAATGTAAAACAGTAATTTACAGGACCCGACTCTCAGTCCAAGAAAATTAAATGCAGCACTGCAGTTCAACAGTATACCATGTGTACTGGTGGTGCTTTGTAGGTGGTCCTTTTCAAATAAAAGTTCCTGCGTCATAGTAATTTTACACTAAGTGCAGTTTGAACAGGCTTTTGTTGAGGTTATGTTTGGTGTTGGAGTAAGTGCTACTACATGATTTGAAATGATTTGTGTCGCTGCAGGATATGATTTCTTCTTTCTCTCATTGTGCAGTGTAGCTTGATGTTGTGTACACTGACTAAGAGATAATTAACGTGAAAACATAGAGTGCCTGAAAGAGATGAATCATCCCGAACTGCACTGCACTATTATCTGCTTTGTCTGCTGTACCCACCGATCTGTGTGAACAAGTTTAGCAGATAAAGTTTGATGATAAATAATCTGAGGCCAGTATCTCAGGCTGATGTGCCAGCTCATGATTAGGTATCTCCCCCTGTCAAACTGCAGTCAGCCTTTGGCTGCTTGTGCTTATCTGTCAGTAGTTTGATTGGTCTCTACCTGCTTAAACTGATGTATCTGTCCTACAAAACGAAACAGACGGCCAAGGCTTTACCTTGGTGATTTAGGCAGGCATTGAGTCAGCAACCTGTCTATCCTAATGGCTTTCAGCTATAGTGTATGGCTTAAACGAAGGATTAGAGCCTGACTTTCCCCTGCCTTTCAATTGGCAAATCCAATACACTTACAGGAAGTATCCTCTAAGTATATCTAAGATGTAATATGACATGATAATATTATAAGACATTTCAGGGTGAAGGTAAAACTAAAGAATCTTAAAAGCCTAATGCATGCTGGTTCTACATGGCAGATGGCAGGGATACGATTGAACACAGATGCATCATTTAGATATGGGGCAGGTTGCACCAACTGGGCGTACACCTGACTATAAGTCTATGCTGGACGTAAGATGTGCTTTAAGCCTGATGTAGAACTAATATCTGTTGCACCATCTAGGTTTATTCCCATGTCTATCTCTTATGTCTAGTCAAAGGTAGATGTAAAATAAAAGTCTCGACTAGTTTTTAAGATCAAAATGAGAATACATAAGAATTGTTGTAATTAACTGACGCAGAATCAATGTAGTTGCAACGCATAACTGATCAAAATGGAGCGTTCTCCCTGTACTGCAGGTGCTTACTTCTATTTTATGCCAGTGGATCGCTCCAATAGATTGTCGCTGTTGTGGTGAATGTGAGGTTACCATGTTACCATGGGCCAGGAGTGCACCGCCCAAGTGCCTTCATTCCACAAGTTGTGTGGGCCAGATGACTGTATCTGGTGTGGGCCACAACGATTCTGCTATCTGGCAATTATGGCTCTCAACTTCCCGCAGTTATACCAGTTGTTCCACCATTACCTGGGTATAGCAACCAGTGAAAACAATGCCTCTTGCTGTTTTGGTTGTGCAATGGCAGACACACTTCCTTTGAGCAGTAATCGGACCTAGATTTTTCTGGGGAAAATTCAGCTAGGTGGTAAACTGAATAGCACAGTGGAAACAACGCCTAGGGAACCAATCCATAAGTGGATGGTGTCATTTTACTTCAGCCATTACACTGTGACATCAGAATTCCTTTAAGAATGACAAGTTGAAGCAAATAAGTCGTTGAATGTTTAATGTTAATCTTCATTTGGTGAGGTTTAGGTTTTTATTGGCCTAATAATCAATGGAATATTATGGGTTGATTAATTTCGGTGCACACTTCAAATCTTAAAAAAAACATAGTTATGCGATGTAAAAATATGTATTAGATCTTAAGCAGATGTGGAGCATGTAGTAATTAGCACAAGGTAACAGCTCACTCCATCGGGGGCCTCTTTCTGGCTTTTTGCCAAAAATAAATTGAATTAGGCTAACTTTCAAACACTCCCCACTACTCCACCCAAATCCAATTCACTCAGCAGCTTTTAAATGAATTTTATTGGATGATAAACTTCACTGCATGGCTAACTCAGGGTATTTCATCCGCACTGCATACAGTCCTTCACCTTACCAGAATGAATACAAAAGATCTGTGATGCATGCTGCAAAGTAAAGAACTTAAAAGTTGTTAATCAAATGTGAACCACTTCCTGTGTAACCAATGTCCTTTAGTCCTGTATAAAGTCAAGGGCTGGTGTATTATTGCCAATTTCACTAATATTCTTTGAATGCTTGAGGTTCTTTGAAGTACTATTTTTACCAAACCCTCTTTTCCTCTTCACCATCGTATTCTTCTCCTCTCTCCTCCTGTCTAGCCTTGCTCCTTTGTAGAGACGATCTCATCCTTCCCCACAGCACATCTCCCATGTTAGAACCCTCATCCCTCTTCACCATCTCCCTTTGTCTCCTCTGTCTCCCCCAGCCAAGCTTTTACTTCTCTGTCACTCCTCTGCCACGTCTGCATCAATACCAGGCCCTTTATGTGATCCTTGACTGGTTCAATAATGCTGTGTGCTCTTTTGGGCTGAGGCCCCTCCAGGGTCCCTTCTCTGCAAATAAGATATCGGGGGGGGCAAATTCAAATGTCGCTGTGATTGTCTATAGACTCTGTTACAGTGGGTTTGCACTGAGATCTCTCCGGGAGTGGAGGTGGAGGCTGCGGTACAGTGGCCTTGAGCAAGATCCACATGGAGAGATTTTGTGTTGAAAAGCCCTCCGCTTCCTGCAGAAAACGCCATTTAAGAACAGCACACTTATCACTACATGAGAAACAGAAAAGGGCATCACATCCCTGTTACACTAATGTTATACACTGTATAACAGCCTGGGTTCCAAAGCTAGGAAGTGAAATTGTATTATAGTTCATAGTATAATAGTATCATTTACCAGAAATTTACCAAAACCGATATGATGAATCTCCAAATGACTTCTTTAAGGTCGTGTCCCGCCTGTCCTCATCAGAAAAACAACCTGATGTAACACATCTCAGTACTGGAATATTGCACTGGTCTTAGTCGGAACATCAATTTGCTTCTTGACAGTTGAGATAGGCCAACATAACAGCTGCATTGTTATAATGTATTTAGATAAGCTGGATACATGCATGTTGTTTGCATATCCATGTGTTTAATCTAAGCTGCTTGCACACATGGACACTCTATGACCCTCAAATACAAGCTTGGAGGATTTCAGGGTAATGAAGTCATCAAAATCTGAACCCTAATTGTATTTTTTTTATGAGCTGCCAACATGCAGTTTCCCAGTGCAAAAGACTTTGCTTTGGCTCACACCGTCTCCATATTTCTCTGCTAATAACCTTCAAGCTGTGATATCGCTGCGTGGAGAGGGTGCAGATGTTAACCACAAGTTATGGCATGGTGTGTGCATCCCAGAACACAAAGGTCACCTTAAAAATCTCACAGGACAGATGAATTTGGAACAATTTCAACCTGCATGAGTCCCAGAGATCATTTGTGTTTCATTTCATGTCACATCTTTTCTGTGCAACAAATTATGATGCACATTAGTTTGTGGGGAAAGTCACATTGTTTTTTCATCAAGTATATAAACATGAAAGGATTATGGTCATAATCAAAGTATGGCATTTGCATAACATAGCATGTCATAAAGGGATATTTTGAATTGACCTATTAAACTTTGCCTGACCCATCAGGGGCCCATTAAATGGTACACAAACTCATGCTGAGCAGCCAAACATCCCTCAAACCTAAATTAACTTGGATAGACATAGAACTGACTAAATAAGAGTAACATCTGGAAAGATTTTAAAGATGCATGAATTTTTTAATTTTTTTATTTATTCATTTTGTTAATGATTTTTTTGGCCACTGCAGAGGTTTGGAACTACTGTCTACACAAAACAGTAAATGCTTCACTTTCAGTGTTTTGATTGGAGACCAGCCTGATTTTGAGGAGTTTGTGTAACTTGTAATCTATGTGTGCAGTCTATGTAAAATGATAATCATGTGTGGACAATTTGACCAATTATTAAGTTACTGGAAGCGATATACAGTACCGCTGGGAATATCACATCACCAGTAATTTTGAGGGACAACACTACATGCGGAAACACTGCAAAAATGTATTCCTAGAATGCTGTTCTTGACTCACCGATTCATGCTTATGAGCTTACACCTAAATCAAGAGAAAACATGCCAAGAATACATGAATTTTATACAGGAATAATAATTCAAATCATTCTAGTTTACATTATTACTAGGGCTGTCAATCAATTAAAATATTCATTCGTGGTTAATCGCATGATTGTCCATTAACACAGGAGTGGACAAATACACTTGCTTGCTGCAAATGTATGTTTATTGTCATTGCAACAATCCAAAACATGACAAATACAAATACATCCATGTATGCGTATGGACATGACATGGTTAGAGAGCATTAGAGTTTTCCCTAGATGTGGCCTGTTTCTGAAAATCTCATATGATCTTCTCCTCTTTACTGATGTCTTGTCCAGAGAGCTTTTTATGTTGATATCTCTGCATTTTTAATCAAATCTTGAGGCCTGAGCTTGCCTCGCTTATGATCTGTCACTGAACACCAATTGAATAGCGTAAAGGCAGTGCATGTGCCAAAGCGATTCCGCTATCATTTAAACTTTGAACTTACAAATGACATGGAGTTTCTCTATTAGTATGCTTTAATTTTCTTTTAATTTCACTAGTGTTGATGTGGTAAAATGAAGATTTTTTTTAAAAGATTTGTTGCTAACTCATATTTCTTATGATTGGTGGGCGCTTTGGATTTAGGTGCCACAGGCGCATCTGTGGCTAAGCGGCTGAGACACAGAGCACCATTATCATTCATTTGGAGTTAATGTTTGTGTCCACCTGATGAATGTAAGCCCAGTATAGAAAGAAGGAAGAAGTGCCATGAAGTGCACTATAGCGCTGCCCCCTTCCTTTTGCTGCCCATGTTTACCAATTGGGCTCTTAATCCAGATCATAATGGCTGACTTGCAATCTGCAAAGATCCTTTCAGCATCTGTTCTATTTTATCTACAGGCTGCGAGTTACTCTGGCAAGAAAACACAGCAATAATCTATTAGGAATGGTGTCACTGCTGTTTGTGACCGTCTGTTTTTTTTTTTTTTTTTTTACGTATTTATTCCTCAGAGATGTGCAGCAGAAACACACAAAACTGAACACCCTTTCACCAGAAGACACTTTTCTCGTTACTCTTTGTCTTTGGATCCATCGTTAATAACATTTATTAGCGCAGCTGTATTAGTCTTGTTGAGGTGGTTATTTTAAAACTCAGATGTGTTCTGCAGCCACTGAACTTCCTGTTTTTCTCCCATGTACTTAAACACCAGTAGAGACAAAGATGATACATTTGGCATTTACCACTACTCTTGAGACATGTTTATCAATACGCCACTTGTTCCCAAAATCATTGTGCCATCCTCGTAAATTATTGATGTCTACGCAGGACCGGCCTCATTTGAGAGGCCTCGGAGATACCTCAAACTGATGATGACTCAATTTGGTGGCCTAGCCCAGGTGAAGGCATACAGCTCAATACGTCAATACCACAACCAGTCCTGAACAAACACGCATGGCCACACCGCCACAAATACACATACACACCGTCACACACATGCACACATACATAGTGTCTGACGTACACACACACACATGCTGACTCAAATTAGTTCACGTTTTTCCAATGCACACATGCATTTCTCTGCATTTATGAACCAATGTATGCACAGTACAAGGATGTAGCAAGTGAAATTCATTCATATGGTATATTTCATTACAATAGCTTTGCAATAAGTAATGCTTTTATTGACGCTATTGTTCAGTTTTATTTTTGGAAATTTAAATAAATAAATGAATTACCATGTCACACACCTCTTGATAAAAAATATGTATACAAAGCAGTGGTATTGATGTGTCAGTGTTTTATTGATCATATATTGTCATATTTGACCATCGTAACTGAGTCTGGTATTGTTAAAGTAGCATTTTATTGTTGTTGTTTGAGCTTCTTTAAGCTAATTCAGAAATTTTTGGCTTGTTGTTCCATCAAAGTCTGCCAAATTTTAAGCTACTACTATATTTGTATGTAAAATCTTAGTATACTGTATAATTTATTTAGTAAAGCTTTGACATATATGCAGTTGAATACAAAAACATTATTTTCTTTGACTCCTCCTCTGAACCGCTACCGTACCGTGGTGGAGGGGTTTGAGTACCTGAATGATCCTAGGAGCTATGTTGTCCGGGGCTTAATGCCCCTGGTAGGGTCTCCCAGGGCAAACACGTCCTAGGTGACGGGTCAGACTAAGAGCGGTTCGAATGCCCCTGATGATAGATATAAAAACAAGGTCGTTCATGTCGCCCGGAATGGCGTTACCGGGGCCCCACCCTGGAGCCAGGCCTGGGGATGGGGCTCACAGGCAAGCGCCTGGTGGCCGGGTCTTATGGTGCTATGTGATTCGGGTGGCGGTTGTGGGTGGGGGCCCCTGCAACCCAATCCTCAGATGGTGACTCTGGCCATGGGGACATGGAATGTCACCTTGCTGGGGGGGAAAGAGCCTGAGCTAGTGCGGGAGGTTGAGCGGTACCGGCCTGAGATAGTCGGGCTTAACTCCATGCACAGTCTGGGCTCTGGAACCCAACTACTTGAGAGAGGCTGGACTCTCTTTCACTCTAGAGTTGTCCGCGGTGAGAGGCGGCGAGCTGGTGTGGGCTTGCTTATAGCTCCCCATCTCAGCCGCCATGTGTTGGAGTTTTCCCCGGTGAACGAGAGGGTCGTTTCCCTGCGCCTTCAGGTCGGGGATAGGTCTCTCACTGTTGTTTCGGCTTACAGGCCGAACAGCAGTGCAGAGTACCCGGCCTTCTTGGAGGCCCTGGGAGGGGCACTGGAGAGTGCTCCAACCGGGGACTCCGTCATTCTACTGGGGGACTTCAATGCTCACGTCGGCAACGACAGTTATCTGTTACTTGGAGGGGTGTGATTGGGAGGAACGGCCTCCCCGAACTGAACCCGAGTGGTGTTTTGTTACTGGACTTCTGTGCTAGTCACAGTTTGTCCATGACAGACACCATGTTCAAGCATAAGGGTGTCCATCAGTGCACTTGGCACCAGGACACCCTAGGCCGGAGGTCAATGATCAACTTTGTGGTCGTGTCATCTGACCTCCGGCCGTATATCTTGGACACTCGGGTGAAGAGAGGGGCTGAGCTGTCAACTGATCACCACCTGGTGGTGAGTTGGATCCGCTGGCAGGGGAGGAAGCTGGACAGATTCGGCAGACCCAAACGTATTGTGAGGGTCTGCTGGGAACGTCTGGCGGAACCCTCTGTCAGGGAGGTCTTTAACTCCCACCTCCGGGAGAGCTTTGACCAGATCCCGAGGGAGGCTGGGGACATTGAGTCCGAATGGACCATGTTCTCCACTTCCATTGTTGACGCGGCTGTTCGGAGCTGTCTGTGCCTGTCGTGGCGGCAATCCCCGAACCCGGTGGTGGACACCGGAAGTAAGGGATGCTGTCAAGCTGAAGAAGGAGTCCAATCGAGTATGGTTGGCTCGGGGGACTCCTGAGGCAGCTGACGGGTACTGGCAGGCCAAGTTAGCGGCAGCACAGGTGGTCGCGGAGGCAAAAACTTGGGTCTGGGAAAAGTTCGGGGAGGCCATGGAGAAGGACGACCGGTCAGCCTCGAGGAAATTCTGGCAAACCATCTGGCGCCTCAGGAGGGGGAAGCAGCCCTCCACCAACACTGTTTACGGTGGAGGTGGGGAGCTGTTGACCTCGACTGGGGATATTGTCGGGCGGTGGAAGGAATACTTCGAGGATCTCCTCAATCCCACTGACTGACCTCAATCCCGCCTTTCATAGAGGAAGCAGAGGCTGGGGACTCAGAGGTGGATTCATTCATCACCCAAGCCGAAGTCACTGAGGTAGTTGGGAAGCTCCTCAGTGGCAAAGCATCGGGGGTGGATGAGATCCCTGAGTACCTCAAGTCTCTGGATGTTGTGGGGCTGTCTTGGCTGACACGTCTCTGCAGCATCACGTGGCAGTCGGGGACAGTGCCTCTGGACTGGCAGACCGGGGTGATGGTCCCTCTATTCAAAAAGGGGGACTGGAGAGGAGAATTTGGCCGATAGTCGAACCTCAGATTCAGGAGGAACAATGCGGTTTTCGTCCTCCTCAATCCTCCCGGAGGAGCAAGAGGAAGTGTCCGGGTTGAGGGAAGTCTGGGCATCCTTGCTCAGACAGCTGCCCCCGCGACCCGGCCCCGGATAAGCAGAAGAAAATGGATGGATGGATGGATGGATGGATGGATATTTTCTTTGATATGTAGTGAAACAGAAGTATAAATATTTCTCAAGTATAAAATTGCACTCCAAGGAATAACATGTTATTGATTGTGGTGGCCCTCCTGCCGGAGAGGTCTTGATCAGGCTAGGACTGCATTTATTTTGGAACTTATATTTAATACCAACCGCTGGCAGGATGCAGTCTTGTTTGATTTAACTGAATAAATTGATCAGTTTTACATTTTCAGGTCTTTAGAGTTGGTAAATTCATCCATGTAGTCTGTTTTGTAGTTGCCAGTTTGAGGGGAAAAACAATAAAAAATGGCTGATTTCTTAAGTATACACTAAGTATACTGTACTGCCCTAACCTGAACTACCTAGCGTTCTTCACTGCAAACAAGCAGGTCTGTAATTTCTTGATTTGAGATTTATCATCAACTTTTATGGGCACAGACAGCTGAGTGTCCCCCCAGTGGTTGCTGGAGCATTGGCGTACCCGGTTTCTCCTGCCCCAGCCATTCCCCTGTCTGCACCAGAGAAGTTTTCTGGTGAGTCGGGAAAATGCCGTGCTTTCATTGTTGACTGTGAAATGTATTATGAGCTCCGGCCATCAGTCTTTCCCACAGAACGGTCCAAGGTGGCATTCATGGTTTCCCATCTCACCGGGAGAGCGAAGGCATGGGCTACGGCAGAGTGGTCTCGTAAGTCATCCATCTGTGACTCCCTCGATGATTTCATAGAGGCTCTGAGGGGGGCGTTTGATCCGACCTCGTCCGACCGAGAGAAAGCTCGCGCACTGAGTAACATCAGACAAGGTACGGATTCAGTGTGTGATTATGCCATCCGCTTTAGGACCCTAGCCACCGACAGTGGATGGAATTCTACAGCTCTCTATGATGTGTTTCTTAAAGGACTCTCTGACCAGATTCAGGATCTGTTGGTCCCCCTTGATCTTCCATCCTTCCTTGACTCTATAATAACTCTAGCTACAAGAACTGACAACCGTTTACAGGAGCGTAGACGGGACTGCAATCAAGCATCATCTTCAGTCGATCGCCGTCAGTCCCATGCTGCATCGTCTCCGGCCACTTGGCAGAGTTCGCCGCACTCTCCTCCACTGGCTTCTCGGCAGAAGACATCATCTGAGAAGGAGGAACCCATGCAGCTGGGACAAGCCAAACTGTCCACAGAGGAGCGTCGTCGTCGCCTGCAGGAAGGCCGGTGCTTCTATTGTGGGCAGCAAGGTCACCTCCTCGCCATGTGCCCAGCAAAAGGGCAGGCTCGCCAATAGACAGGAGGGTACTGGTGAGCCGCTTCTCTTCCCCTGAATTCCCTCCTCGAGCCTTAACGGACATAAAGGTAAAACATCACAACACCACTATTTCTCTTGGGGTACTAATTGACTCGGGCTGATGAGAGCCTCATGGACGGGGATTTTGCCCGAAAACTGTATTTGCACACTGAGCAATTACCCCAGCCATTAGAGGCCAGTGCTCTTGACGGGAGCTTGATATTCAAAGTGACTCACAAGACTGAACCCCTCGAGGTCATTGTAGGTGACCACCATGAATTCATGTGTTTTCACCTGTTCCATTCTAACCAGCAGCCTCTCATTCTGGGTTTCCCGTGGTTAAAGGAGCAAAACCCGCACATTGACTGGAGTACTGGGAAAGTTTTGAACTGGGCTGGGGATTGTACTAAGCGTTTGAAGTCATGTCATGATTTAAACGTGGAACCTGTATTTAACGCTGTTGTTGTTCATCCTGACACAGACCTGAAGTCAGTTCCAGGGTGTTACCACGATTTAGGAGAAGTTTTCAGCAAAAGTAAGGCCACTTCTCATCCCCCGCACAGATCCTATGATTGCCCCATTGATTTGATCCCCGGGGCCCCTATTCCCCGGGGGAGACTGTATTCTATCTCTGGCCCTGAAAGGGAGGCCATGACAGAATATATTGAGTCCTCATTAAAGGCTGGCCTCATTCGCCCCTCTTCATCTCCAGCAGGGGCAGGGTTCTTTTTTGTGGGGAAAAAAGATGGGTCCCTCAGACCTTGCATTGACTATGGGCCACTTAACGACATCACTATTAAAGATCGGTATCCTCTGCCACTCATGTCGTCCGCTTTGAGCAACTCCAACAAGCAAAGATTTTTACCAAATTGGACTTGAGAAATGCGTATCACATAGTTCGTATCCGAGAGGGGGATGAATGGAAGACAGGCTTTAACACACCCAGTGGTCATTATGAGTACTTGGTCATGCCGTTTGGTTTGACCAACGCTCCTGCGGTGTTCCAGGCCATGATCAATGACATTCTTAGAGACTTCCTGAACCACTTCGTCTATGTCTACTTGGATGACATCTTGATTTACTCTCCAGACTCTGCCTCTCATGTTAGCCATGTACGTCAGGTTCTCCAAAGGTTGCTGAAGAATCAGCTGTATGTTAAAGCCGAAAAGAGTGAGTTTCATGCCGACACTGTATCTTTTTTTGGCTTCATCATAGCCCCTGGAAAGATGTAAATGGATCCGGCTAAAGTTAGCGCTGTGGCTCAGTGGCCTACACCTGATAGCCGCAAAAAGGTCCAGCAATTCTTGGGATTTGCTAACTTTTACAGGCGGTTTATCAGAAACTTCAGCGCCATAGCTGCACCTCTCCATGCCCTCACTTCTCCACAGACTCCATTCCAGTTGTCCCCTCAAGCTGAGGAGGCCTTCCTGCAGCTCAAGACACGCTTCACCACCGCCCCTATCCTCACAGTTCCAGATCCCAGCCGACAGTTCGTGGTGGAGGTGGACGCTTCCAATGATGGGGCAGGAGCTGTCCTTTCCCAACGCTCCGAGAAGGACAACAAGCTTCACCCTTGCGCCTTCCTCTCTCGGAAGCTTTCGCCAGTTGAAAGGAACTACAATGTTCGGAATCGCGAGCTGCTGGCGGTCAAAATAGCGCTGGAGGAGTGGAGGCATTGGCTAGAGGGGGCGCACAACCCCTTTGTCGTGTGGACCGACCACAAAAACTTAGAATGCACTGCAAGGCCAAAAGACTGAACTTCGCTTTGTCCATAGTTAACTCGCGATTAATCGCAAATTAATCGCAATTTTTTTGGCACATTTTTTTCTGTTCTAAATGTACCTTAATGTATTTTTTCATGTTCTTAATACTTTTAACAACATAAGAAAGGGCAAATATGCTTGCATTATGAAAATGTTTATTCAACACTTCAAATCAAGCAGGAAAATAAATCCAGGGTTGTCTGCTTTTGGTGGGGGGGGCGACGGGCTCTCTGCATCTGCCGTCTGTTTGACTTGCAAGTGGTGTCCACTGACACTGACACGTTTTTCTTCTTCGCCGTTTTCACGCAGTGTGCTGCTTTCTGTCAGTCAGTATCACACTGATGATCGCCATGGCTCCGGTGCAGCAAAACAATAAAAAGTGCGACTTGAAATTCAAACCTTCTGTCGTGATATATTCAGAGGAAAACTCGGGAGAAGCAGCCGCTAGACGTTTCTCTGTCAACCCTAAGAGAGTGGGAGAAACTGAGCTTCAGCGTCTGTCCGAGGAGGACAGCAGCAGGGCCAGGCTGCCTGCTGGAGGGAGGAAGAAGGCTAGCGAGGAGCCTGAGATAAACATGGGGACACGGGGATGAGTTATCAGCAAACGGGCACAACATGAGAGAGTGTCCCGCAAAATGATCAGGGCGATGGAGAAACAAATGTCCGCCACCGTGAGTGACAGCAGAGATGAGGAGTTTGCAGCGAGTGCTGCTTTTCAGTCTGCCGTGTTTTTAACGAACCGGCAACCCTTCTTCTTCTCCTGATCCGCTTTCTTATTCTTCTGCCACCCTCTGTATCAAGACTACGGGTGCCGCCGACGGCCGTAAATCATACAATGCGCATTTTTTTTTCTTTTTCTTTTTTAATATACTGAGCGTTAATCGCGCGCTAAAAAAATTAACGACGTTAAGAGGACGTTGCGTTAACGTGTTATTAACGCGTAAACTTTGACAGCCCTAATAAATATATATATATATGTATATATATATATATATATATATATATATATATATATATATGTTATATATATATGATAAATTAAGGGGGGTGGGGGTGGGGGCCTAAGTTAACGCCTAAATCATCGAGCTCCATGCCACCAGTTAGTAAGACAGGCTTTCTGTTACAGATAAGTTGTCTCTGAGCTGAGATAACCTGACCCCTGTTTCGACTAAGCATTGAACTACTAACTGCAATATCCCCAGACTCCCTTTAACATCTTTGATTGGAAGAGCTGTTGAGTGAGGAGAAACTTAACAAACTTTATGAAATGCTTACAGCACATTTTCTCATCCTTGTATATTCAGCATTTAATGCAATACATGTAAGTAAGTAAAATGTATTTATAAAAGCACATTTCAGTTCACACTAACCAAAGTGCTGTACATAGTGCATTCAATAGGTAAAAATAATTAAAAATAACAGTGTTAAAAAAAAAAAAAAAATGAAGAACCATAAAACAAAGACAACCACATATTAACAAAGATAGTAGTGGAGAGGTAGAAGATTAATGGAGAGAAAAAGCCAGGGTGAACAGATGGGTTTTGAGCCTTGTTTTAAAAGCAGAAATGGAGGGGGCCTCGCGTACGTGTGGTGGCAGTTGGTTCCACAAGCACGGAGCAGCTACTGCAAAGGCCCAATCACCTTTTTGCTTGAGTCTGGAGCGGGGGATATGGAGAAGACCCATATTAGAGGATCTGACATGACGTTTCTTTCCTTGCAAAAAGTGTCAGTGTGTCAGCAGCACTGTACCAGCCTGTCTGCTTCTGTGTCTAAAGTTTGTCTTACCCAGCATTCTGCAGTTTAGAAATTACACAAGCTTATTGATAGAAGACAGCATCTTACTGGTGGAAAACATGTCAGATTTTACAAATAGAGGCAATTTATTTGTAGCACATGGAGACAGTCCCCAAACTCCCTTAAAAACAAAAACACTACATTTTCTGAGTTCTTGAGTTAGGAGAAACTTTCTAGACATTGTGAAAGAATGCCTACAACAAATCCTTAAATATTTGGCTCGTTCTTATTCAGTCAGCCAACATTACACATAAAGGTATTTCTTTCTTTGTGTAAGAAAACATTGTTTCCATTTGTCCTAGTGATGTACAGTATGTGTTAATTTGCACAGAGCAGGGAAGTGCGATCCTATCACAACTGGTCACTCGTGATTCATGTCGAGAAGCTTGTTGATGCCAGGTGTGAGCTGACGGGCTTGGAACTATCCACTTGTGATCTGATCTTACTAATATCCACAGTGTAACCCATTCTTACTAAATCATAGAGTAACGATCACACCACATTCAAGCTGAGATGTGATACATATGGGTATCTGAGTATTATGCATTATACACAAGCTCACATCAGAACCCAATACTGAACAGATGTACAGGAACAACAGTAACATGAGCATCTTATACTGTAACACAATCCAACACAAACCGCAGCTTCAGAAACTACAACAGAGCTGAAACGCATCCTCTAAACAAACAAAGAACATTAGCACCTTCACAAAGGACACATTTGTTTCAGTGCTATATTAGGGATTGTAATATATGACTGAGGCCTCTAAAGTCACATTTCAAATGTGCTCGCCCACGTGGCGGGCTCACAAAACTGATTAAGGAAAGTGATGCGCTCGCCGAAGTAAGAGAAGGAGTTTAAGTGAGAACACTACAACCTGAGGGACACCAGAGTAGCTGCAGTCGATTTTACCCAGCAAATCTTTTGATTCCTGTAGGTCCCATTTTAAGTATTCCTTTTGATGACTTCTTTTATATCTTCCTTCATTACATTCCCTCTCATATAAGCTTTTTGCATCTCCAGTGGGCATGTAATTATCCATGAATCCGCAGGGAAAATAGCCTCCCTTGCAATATGGGTATCTTAAGTGTTGTGAATATTTGTCTCATCCATTTTCTAATTCAAAGAGTCAGAGGCCCCTTTGGAATTCCCACCTCTCATCTCCCATGCTTTTACACGCTCTTTGCCCAAGGTTTTTTTTTTTTTTTTTCTCTATTTTATTTTTTGCCATTAAGTTTACAGCCGGCTGTGTTGCTGGCTGCATTTCCAGCAAAGGATGAGAGGAGTAAAATCAGAGGGGACCGTCACAACAAATCCCAAAGTGCAGAAATGAAGATTAATGATTGCCCGACCCGGCGGAGCCTGAAATCGGGATTGAAACATGGAAATGCCTTTCAAATGAAAAGTAGCCCCTGAAACATTTGGTCCACATTTGCTCAAGCTCTCATTTGTAGATATCTGATATTAAGCTGAGAGATAATGTAGCCAACACTCACCTGTGGGAGATAAATTTTGCAACATGATTAATTATGTAAACAGTGTTATCAGTGTGAGATGCTTACAGATCACTATAGCCGGACATTTGGATTCTGTCAGCATCATCTTGTTTACTCTCATTAATGGAGAGCCACCGTCCAGCAACAAGGTTGTTCAAGGTTGCAGCTCCTCTGTGGGCTCTGATGGGTGGGCGCTGCACAGTCAGTACAGGAGGCAGCCTCATCCATATTCCTCAGTTCACCATTATACAAAGTTGTAATCATGAAATGAAAGAGAAAATCTATTCAGAGTGTTTTATAACTTTGTCAGTTTAGAATGAGAATGAATGAATACCGGTGTTATAAGAGAGATTGAAATGTACAGCTCAAATAAAAGCACTTTGGTTACAACACAGTGTGATGGACACACCGTCAATGACAGTTCAAGGTTCAAGACAAAGTCATAGAAAGATATTCTATAGAATGCTGTTTAGATTGCAGTGACTATGGTACTGTCACCAAATGCGCGCGGTCCAGTTCAAATGATGTTGGTGTGGAGCAAACAAGCAGACTGAGACCACCCAGAGCGCAGGGAATCAGTCCACTATCAATCAGATTTCTGAGTAGTTTGTTTGTGGTGTGAAAGCAAAGCAGAATGAAATCATTTTGGCATTGGAATATTAGAGTATTAGCTCAAAGCTAAACTACTATCAAACCCATCTGCTAAAAGAAGGAAACCTCAAGCAGTCTGTTAAAGGGTAACTAAGAAGGAAGCCTTTTGTGGCTCCGTAGGAAGCGTCATGTAATCTGATAAAGTGTCTCCAGGGATTTCACTCAGTGGATAAATTCTTGGTATTGTAGGCAGCAATTTTTGAAAAGCAGTCCACTTGTCTGCATTGCACTCCTACAACACTGTTGGACTCATTATTACCATTTAAAAACAAATGATCAAAATCAATACAGCAGAACCAGGGATATCACCTTTTTTTATTCCACACATTCCTTAACTGTTCAAAACCTGATGACTAAATTACCCAAAATTCAACTCAGCCACTGAGTATAGGCATTTGTGTCTCATCTCTACATGTTCACCATTATCTGACAGACAAGGTTAATTTATATTCCGATGCTAATTATCAGTTATATCTTAGAGAGCTCTAACTGCCACCTGAGAACATAATTAATAACTGTAAAATTTAGATACTAAAAAAAGTAAACCTTGTATTAGTGGCCTTATACCAGACTACAGAGCAGCTTCTTCCTCATTATATGCCATAAAAACTTTTTTTTTTTAAATTACTTTATCTGACTTATCTTACTGATGAATCCAACCAGGTGATAGGTGTTATAAATGAATATAATAACTGTATGGGAATAGAGAATGTCCTCACTGATGGCCCTGTTTGCTTATATAAGTTATATACAGGTATGAGTATCAAATTGAGACTGTTTCATAACCAGAAAAATCACCCCTGTATCATCATCACACACAAAGGACAGTCTAAGTCTGTTTCCTAACAGCAGATCAAGCTGCACTTTACTGAAACTGATGAGGTTAATGTTAAAAAAGCCACAAATAGATAGATTACCTCACTGCTGTGCACTCTACAAACAGCTGTATTCAAAAAAACAGTAATAGTATAAAATTTCTAATCGCTATATCATAGGCCACTGGACTGTTTCTTGAAGATTTTCCAGTAATTGAAAGTCCAGTTATAGATGTTCAGAATGTTCAGAAATAGATGATCATGTAGCTGATTTAAGCTAACATATCATGAATATTCTAACTGAATTTTACATTGAATTGTAAAGTTCTAAATGTTATTATAAGTAAACCACAAATATATATATATATATATGTATGTATATATGTATATATATTAGGGCTGTCAAACGATCAATTTTTTTAATCGCGATTAATCGCATTTTGTCCATAGTTAACTCGCGATTAATCGCAAATTAATCGCAATTTTTTTGGCACATTTTTTTCTGTTCTAAATGTACCTTAATGTATTTTTTCATGTTCTTAATACTTTTAACAACAAAAGAAAGGGCAAATATGCTTGCATTATGAAAATGTTTATTCAACACTTCAAATCATGCAGGAAATAAATCCAGGGTTGTCTTCTTTTGGCTAGGGGGGGCGACGGGCTCTCTGTATCTGCCGTCTGTTTGACTTGCAAGTGGTGTCCACTGACACTGCACGTTTTTCTTCTTCGCCTTTTTCACGCAGTGTGCTGCTTTCTGTCAGTCAGTATCACACTGATGATCGCCATGGCTCCGGTGCAGCAAAACAATAAAAAGTACGACTTGAAATTCAAACCTTCTGTCGTGATATATTCAGAGGAAAACTCGGGAGAAGCAGCCACTAGACGTTTCTCTGTTGACCCCAAGACTGTATCAAGACTACGGGTGCCGCCGACGGCCGTAAATCATACAATGCGCGTTTTTTTTTTTGTTTTGTTTTTTGTTTTTAAATACACTGAGCGTTAATCACGCGTTAAAAAATTTAACGGCGTGAAGAGGACGTTGCGTTAACGCGTTAACTTTGAAAGCCCTAATAAATATATATATATATATATATATATATATATATATATATATATATATATATATATATATATAAATTGTTATATATTGTTATATCGTTATATTGTTAACAACATGGAGAATTATTTTCTTCATAGTCTACGTTTACAGAAGATTAGTGATGCAAACGGTAGTTCTGTTCATCAAAATCAGATCAACTTTAATTCAACTAAATTTCCCTGTATTTTGCAATATGCACACAGTACGTTTCTTTCTGATCCCATACCAAGTAAGACCAAAGGTGGTATCACCAATACCAATAAGATGCCAATACTTGGTTTGTTCAGAAAAGGGAAATAAAACATAGAATAATTCAAATTATACCTACATAATGACACTAAGACAAATACTACTATTATCCTTTAATCATAAAGACTTCTTAGAGATAGCAAAAAAAAAACATACATAAGACAAACTATATCAATATACAGTTTTGCACTGTCACAATGGATGTGATGTAAAGCTTAAAATGGCTTTATAAAGCAGTTTTTAATTGTATTAGCTTCCTCATAACCATATTTGTAAAGAAATGTCATGGCCAATATGAATTAAAATAATTAATCGATTCATTATTTATTTTGCTTGAACATCAACACAGAAACTAAAGCCTGGATGAAATCACTTTGCTGTGGTCAGCATGAAACCATTTGGGGACCAAAGTCTGGGCAAATACATGTCAAAAAACTCGTAAAACACCCCTGCTCATGCATATGATGACTAAAAACTTCCTGCAAATCAGTCTTGGATTTCTAAAATGTTTTTTTAAAGAGTATTAGATATCTCTTTGGTATCTTCAGACAGCTTGATGACAGATTAAAAGCAGAATGACTCAATGTTTCATCCATCCACTCAGTCACTGTTGAGATGAAGAGGAGGCCATGCAACCATGACGACCATATGACACACAGACAATCATATCATCAGTACAGAATATATATCTACACACCCTGCCAGTCATCTGTGGTGACACAAGATTTGTCAGATGTCAGAGCCGCAGTCAGAGCTCCACAGGACAGGAAACACTACACAGTACTGATGACTGCAGTACAGCAGGCTAACAGCATTAATGACATGACAACTCAACAATCAGAGGCCAATAATGAGTGTTTTCTTATGCGACAGTCAAGGGCCACTCTCCTGTAGTGTACTATATTATCTACATCTAACCCAAACACCAACAAGAGGTTTCTTGCCTGAACCTAACCAGACCATAAACACAGCCTTGTGACAACAAAAACTTAACCTTAAAGAAACATTGCAACATAAAGAGATTTTCACACATCATGGTGTTATTTTGGTTGAAAATTCCATGAAAAAGCCTACTGATGAAGCCTCTTAAAATGTACCGTTCCTCCGTGACAAGGCCCCCATCGGCCTGTGCCATGCCCGTGACATGTCTGTGCTTGGACCTGGAGGACCTGGTGGAGCCCATGACTTATATGAGATCCCCTGCGATGACGTAGTGAACTTGGGGCTGAATCGTAACGTCCCCTAAGCGACATGTGAACCAGTTGCAATGGTTTATCCATCCACCAGCAATGATGATGGAAGCTGAAGCATTACATCAACTGAAATGAGCTGTTCTTACTGTATCATGGGCATACAGTATTTGACGTGTGTGAGACAGTGTGATTATTAGGCTACCATATCATGAGGTCATCAATATTATGCTTCAGCTTCTCATTTTTCAGTGCTGCAAGAAACTGAAAGTAATATAGGCAAGGAATTAATTATTTAACAGGAAAGAAAAAAGTGACTGATTTTCATCTTCAGTGGTAACGTTTCTTTTTTGTTATTGCAGTCATATAAACGTAATTTCTAATGCTGTTCGAATGCTGCTGGACCACTAGATACACCCCCAGAAGGAGGGGGAGATTGTAGCTGTCCTACTCGGGTTTCCAGGGGCTGCGCCATGGCAAGTGTCATCTCTCTGCTCTATAAAAAAGTGCAATAAGTGTCTTGTCAATGTTGTTTTTAACAAACATTACAGAAATAAAAGTGATTTAAAAGAGGTGAATGTTGGAGCAGACCTGCAATTTTCAGGGAGTTTGTTCCAAATATGTGGCGCATAGTAACTGAAAGCTGCTTCTCCATGTTTACTTCTGACTCTGGGGACTGAAAGCAGACCGGTGCCTGACGATCTCAGAGGTCTGGATGGTTCATTACGCGGCAGCAGATCAGAAATGTATTTTGGTCCAAAACCATTCAATGCTTTATAAACCAACAACATGACTTTGAAATATATTCTTTGATAGACAGGAAGCCAGTGTAAAGATCTAAGAACTGGAATGATGTGATCTACTTTTTTGGTTCTTGTTAGGACTCGAGCAGCAGCGTTCTTAATCAGCTGCAACTGTCTGATGGAGTTTTTAGGGAGTCCTGTAAGGACACCATTACAGTAGTCGAGTCTGCTGAAGATAAATGCGTGAACAAGTTTCTCCAAATCCTGCTGAGACATAAGTCCTCTTATCCTGGATATATTCTTAAGGTGATAGTAGGCTGACTTTGTAACTGTCTTAATATGGCTGCTGAAATTCATGTCTGAGTCCATAATTACACCGAGGTTTCTGGCTTGGTCTGTAGTTTTCAACATTACAGACTGTTGCTGAGCTTTTAGTCGTTCTTACTTGGATCCAAAAACAATTATTTCAGTCTTATCTTTGTTTAACCGAAGAAAACTCTGACACATCCAATCATTGATTTGTTCAATGCATCTACTCAGGGTATGTATGGGATTATAGTCTCCTGGTGATATGGTTATATAAATTTGTGTGTCATCTGCATAGCTATGATAGCAAATTTCATTGTTTTCCATTATCTGAGCTAGAGGGAGTATGTAAATGTTGAATAGTAGAGGCCCCAGAATGGAGCCCTGGGGTACTCCACTTGTCATTTTCATCCGTTCAGATGTGTAATCACTAGGGCTGTCAAACGATTAATTTTTTTAATCGCGATTAATCGCATTTTGTCCATAGTTAACTCGCGATTAATCGCAAATTAATCGCAATTTTTTTGGCACATTTTTTTCTGTTCTAAATGTACCTTAATGTATTTTTTTCATGTTCTTGATACTTTTAACAACATAGGAAAGGTCAAATATGCTTGCATTATGAAAATGTTTATTCAACACTTCAAATCATGCAGGAAAATAAATCCAGGGTTGTCTGCTTTTGGCGAGGGGGGGCGACGGGCTCTCTGCATCTGCCGTCTGTTTGGCTTGCAAGTGGTGTCCACTGACACTGCACGTTTTTCTTCTTCGCCGTTTTCACGCAGTGTGCTAGTTTCTGTCAGTCAGTATCACACTGATGATCGCCATGGCTCCGGTGCAGCAAAACAATAAAAAGTACAACTTGAAATTCAAACCTTCTGTCTTGATATATTCAGAGGAAAACTCGGGAGAAGCAGCCGCTAGACGTTTCTCTGTCGACCCCAAGAGAGTGAGAGAAACGGAGCTTTAGCGTCTGTCTGAGGAGGACAGCAGCAGGGCCAGGCTGCCTGCTGGAGGGAGGAAGAAGGCTAGCGAGGAGCCTGAGATAAAGATGCGGGGATGAGTTATCAGCAAACGGGCACGCCATGAGAGAGTGTCCCGCAAAATGATCAGGGCGATGGCGAAACAAATGTACGCCACCGTGAGTGACAGCAGAGATGAGGAGTTTGCAGCGAGTGCTGCTTTTCAGTCTGCCGTGTTTTTAACGAACCGCCAACCCTGCTTCTTCTTCTTCTGATTCCCTTTCTTATTCTTCTGCCACCCTCTGTATAAAGACTACAGGACAGCCGTAAATCATACAATTCGCATTTTTTTATACTGAGCGTTAATCGCGCGTTAAAAAAATTAACGGCGTTAAGAGGACGTTGCGTTAACGCGTTATTAATGCGTTAACTTTGACAGCCCTAGTAATCACCAATAGACACAAAGTAATCCCTCTCATTTAGATAAGATTTAAACCACTTTAGTGTTGTACCAGAGAGTCCAACCCAGTTTTCCAGTCGGTCCAGTAGTATATTATGGTCGACTGTGTCAAACGCAACACTGAGATCCAGTAATACTAAGACTGAGATTTTTCCGCTGTCTGTGTTTGAATGAATGTCGTTGAGGACCTTAACAAGAGCCGTCTCAGTGCTGTGATGTGGTCGAAATCCTGATTGGAAAACATCAAAACAGCCATTTATTATTAAGTAATTGTTCAGCTGTTGAAAGACAGCTTTTTCAATTATTTTACTTAAAATGGGTAGGTTTGAAATGGGCCTATAGTTATTCATTACTGATGTGTCTAGAGTTCTCTTCTTCAGGAGTGGTTTAATGACTGCAGTCTTAATGGCTTGGGGGAAGACACATGAGAGAAGAGACGTGTTAACAATCTGTAGCAGATCTGGAATCATGCAGTCTAAAACTTTTTTGAAGAACCCTGCTGGTAAAATATCCAGGCTGCAGGAGGAGGATTTCAAATGCTGTATAATGTCTTGCAGGTTTTGGTCATTGATTGGCTCAAATTGTGTCATGGTGTTAAAGTTGGGTTTAAGTGGACAAAACGACAACACACCTCCAGTACCTGGTAGAGTGGCACTGACCGCTTGTCTAATGTTCTGAATTTTGGCAGTGGAAAATGATGCAAATTCATTGCAGGCCCTGGTAGACAGATGTTGTTAGCCTGTCGACAGTAGCAAACAGGGCACGAGCATTATTTTTGTTCTTGGTGATAATGTCTGAGAAGAAGGACTGCCTTGACTTTTTTAATTCTAGATTAAAAATGTGAAGTCTCTCTTTATAAATGTCAAAATGAACCTGGAGATTTGTTTTTTGCCACCTGCACTCAGCTTTTCGACATTCCCTTTTTTCCATCTTGACTAGCGTGGCATTTCTCCAAGGAGATTTTTTCTTACCAGAGACCACCTTCACTTTAGTGGGTGCAATGGCATTCATGACATTTGTAATTTTGGAATTGAAATGATGTACACGGTCATTGACAGAGAATCTAGAGAGGGGTGGTATGGAGGAGAAAGCCTCAATGGATATGTCACCAGTGTTTTCAGTGATGTATCGCTTTACATCTGTACACAGATATATCACTCTCAAAGAAAACACAGTAATGGTCAGAGAGAGCGACATCAGATACCAGAACCTTAGAAATGTTCAGACCCTTTGAGATAACTAAGTCCAGGATGTGGCCCCTGTTTGTGTGTGGGCTGTGTCACATGCTGAGTGAGTCCAAAGTTATCGAGGACACAGCACAGTTCTTTAGTCCATCTGTCTTCAGGCTTGTCGACATGGATGTTAAAGTCACCAACAATTAACACACAGTCAAAGTCAGTGCAGATAAGAGACAGTAACTCAACAAGGTCATCAAAGAAATACGTACAGTATTTAGGTGGCCTGTAGATGTTTAGAAATATAGCTCGAGAAGATGAGTTTGCCTGAAGAGCAACATATTCAAAAGAAGTAAAACTTCCATAAAACATCTGCTTGCATTTGAGTAACTCATTAAACAGAATACTAACACCTCCTCCTTTTTTATGCATTCTAGTTTCACTTATGAAAGAGAAATTTGGAGGACTTGATTCATTGTGAACAGCTGCACTGTTATCCTGGTCTAACCAAGTCTCAGTTAAAAACATAAAAGTAAGATTGTGTTTGATGATAAAATCATGTATTAAAAAAGATTTTCCTGCCAGCGATCTGATGTTTAATAGAGCTACAGTTACAGTATCAAAACCAACTGTGCAATTTTTTGCGACAGTTAGTGGCTGACGAGGAATGGGAGCTAAATTGAATGGATTGGCACATTTAGTCCCGCATTTCCTGTTTCTCAACAAATTCACAATTTTTCTATTACCTGTAAGCACAGGAATTGAGGAGGCTGCCTGAACTCCAAGGGGCCCTGGCTTTTCTCGAGGGAAAACAGTAGTAATATCAACTTCGTAGCCCGGACCCAGCACATATCAGTAAGCATTAATTGTACTGTCAGCATGGACAGGATGTGCTTCGCTGATTTCAGACCGAGGATGATTCAGTGGACGTGGAGGGGCACGATGACGTTTTGGCGATAGATGTTTCAAGTGTGGCAGATTTGGACGGGGTGTGAGTCTGAGTCCAACATTCACGAGCTTTTTCATCTCATCCGTGAAATCCAGGAGGGGGGAAGAGGGGGAGAGGCTGAGGCTGGCTGGAGAGGGCAGAGAGTTGGTTGGGGTTGGTGGAGAGTGGATGTTCCCTCTTGTTGCGACTGGGGGGGACTCCTCCTTGGGGGGCGAAGATGGCAGCAAGGACTCCTCCTCCTGGCACAGCTGACTTGTCTGTTCAAAGCTTATCTCAGGCACAAGTACTTCTCCTTCCAAGGGCTGTCTTATCAGTTGTCTTGGTTTGTCTTGCCTGCTGTCCTTGAAGGGAGGAACTGGTGTGTGGTGCACTGAGTAGAATATGTTGGAGGTTAACAACCTTACTCCTGACTTGATAAGGCAGAACCCATCTGCCTTAAAGAGGTGTCTGCGTTCCCAGAAAATGTTAAAATTGTCAATAAAGTTCACAGGTTGATTTCGCTGTTGGATGTTCAGCAACAATGTCCAGAATTTTTTCTGAGATGTCAGAGACCATGTCGTTGGTAAAACAGAGTACTTTGGTGTTCTTCTTGCTGCGAAATCTGTTTACCTCCTTCACAGCAACATCACCCACAATCAGTGTTTGTGGTCCAGTCATTAGCTCTTTCTGTGGTCTTTTACTTTTGGATTTGGTCTCATATCTCTCCTTGTTCATTGACAGAGATCTTGCACGGTCTTGATAAAGTGGAACAAATCTGTTCTCCAGTTGTATTTGTGTTATTTGGGTAGGTTTGCTCTTACTTTTTGTTTTCACTGTTGTCCACGGTTTATTCCTCTTTGGTACAGGCGTTGAGGCGGCACTCTTTTCAGAGGAAAGTGCAGGCCAACCAGTTGCATCACAGATCTCAGGACGCTGGGCTCTGCCTGTTACTCGTTCTCCCAAAAATGATTTATCTTCAGGCTTTTCTCCAAGAGTATTCCAGCAGGGAAGAATGTTCCTGGGCTTTGTATACAGTCCCCAGAACTCCTGTTTTGTCGAGTCATTGTCAGGGCTAGTTAGCCGTGTGTTAGCAGACTCTTGTCAGCTGTTTTGGTTCCATGGGAGAGTTGTTTCTATCTGGTGGATCTTGGTTTCCAGCTCAGCAATTTTCTGAAGGATGTTCTGAAGGTTCAGGTTAACAAGAGGCATTTTGATGCTAGTTAGCTTTAGCTGCTAATAGGCTTATGCTACTTCGTAGGCCTCGTTCTGAAAGTACTGAGTTCGGGGAAAAAAACAAAAAAACAAAACAAAAGAAAAGTGAAATAAGGCAGCAGCAGTCAATTAATTGTTGTCCCAGTGGTTTGTAAATATCCAGGAGTCGCTGCCTGTAATCTCTCAGTGAAGAAAAAGAATAACAGTGGAAAAGAAAGCAAGTAGAAGCGAGAGCAAGCAGAAAAGCGTCTTCACCCAAGCAGATACAGGAAGTCAACCAAATTAAATTTGCATTATTTTCTAACTGTAGTTCTTATTTTGAACTAATGATTCAAACTGAATTTGAAGTTCATTCGATACCTAGAGAGCTTTAAATGTCCGTAATCTTACATGATTGTAAAATAATCAGGACATTAAGCTCTAGAATCCAGGATACCACAATTACCTCTCTCTAACTAATCCCCTACTGACTGACTTGCTGTCTAAAGAACTATATGCCCCACTTTGATCAAAACAGTTTGAAGACAGACTGATCATAAGATCTGCTGAACTAAACTGTTATTCCTTTCTTACAATTGATTATGAATCTTGATTTTTAAATGAACTCTCCAAACTGTAAAACATCAGCATCAGCCAACAGAGGACACATTAACAGCTCAGTCTTGTCAAAATACAAAATGACAACTGTTGCTTCTGCTTCCTTATTTATGCTCTGTTTTAATATAACCACAATTAAATTATTTGATTATTTGCAAAACACAACATGATGAATAACTGTCCTGTGTTGCTTTTTTAATCTGCCTTGCACAAAAAAATATGTCATCTATCATTCTAAGCCTTCTTATATGTACAAAAGCATTATAAACGCAGAATATTCCATGCCATCTTTGTGAAATGATGGTAATATGTTCTTCTGAAGACCTCAAGTGTGTCTGAAACATTTTATTTAGGCATCATAATTGCACTAAAATCCCAGATGTCCTTGGATTTTTTTTCCCACAACAATTTGTGTAAAGTGATGCTACTTGTTAGGCCTTATGAAAATATGATAATGCATTGAAATTGCTGAGGATCATAACAACACCATTAAAATATCATTAAAATATGGTGCTTTTGTTTTCCCTTCATACTATGATAGGTTTGTCTGAGTGGTTGTCGATTCTTTCAAGTGGCAGATAACGAGTTTGGAAAAGAAAAGAAAAGGAAGACATCAATCTGGAGGCACTGCTTGTGTGTGTGTGTGTATGTGTGTGTGTGTGTGTGTGTGTGTGTGTGCGTGTGTGTGTGTGCATGTGATGGAGGGTATTGGAGTGGGTGATTGTTGGATATTGCCCTGTACTGAGCAATTCAGGGTAAATGTGTTGTGAACAAAAGAGTGCTGTGGATCATTGGTCAGAGGCAGCAGCAGTAATGGGGTCCTGGGTGCAGTGTTGTTTAACATGGGCTCAGCTCTGACCAGCACTCATTAAATACAGGGCTCCTTCTCACACACATGGAGAACATACCAAG
The DNA here is from genome assembly GCA_963678695.2 of Diplodus puntazzo. Lineage (NCBI taxonomy): Eukaryota > Metazoa > Chordata > Actinopteri > Spariformes > Sparidae > Diplodus > Diplodus puntazzo. Next base: position 16,004,256 of record OZ023178.1, read on the forward strand.
GGCACACAAACAAAACACCTCTGGGAAATGTTCCTCCCTGACCCTGTGCTAGCAAGACTTCATCATTGACCTCCATCTCTGTCATAAAGGAAAACACAAATAAAAAGACTTAAAGTTATTTATTGAACTACTTAGGGCAATGGATGATGAATAAGGAACACTAAACATATATGCATGTGTACGTATATACACCTAGGGTGGATAAAGGATTATGTATGAAATAATTGTAAATGTAGTTATTGAGGTATTGCCTACAGAATGAATAAATCACTGAATGAATGTTATCAAAATGATTTGAAAAACACAAAAAGCTGAAGATGGATATTTCCTATTTTGCCATGGTTATGGATGGACTGATGATGAGGTGAACTTCCTAGAAAGCACCAAGCATGGCGAGCAGACTCAGTGATCCTTGGTCAGGACACAGCCAGATGATGACCAATGTACAGTATGTTCAGCAAAGCAGCGGGTCTTACTTCTTCAGGATGATGAGTCCAAGCTCAGCCAATGCCACTGAGACCACAAAGGAAAACATACAGCAAGTGATCTGGATTGAATGATGATTCATATAGCAAATGGCAGACTTTGCTTGAAGCTTTTAGGAATCTTTGCTGTCTTTCTTCTCAGGGTTCATTTGGAGCTTGTACACGCCAGCTGGACACATGGCCCAACATAATAAATGAAACTCAAATCATAAATAAATCATACTGGTTAACATCAAACACACTCATATGGTATTGACATTACCTCATATCATTGTGTTAAAGGTTACCACCAACATTCAGCAGTGTGGTGTCCTGTAGCTTAGCAGACTTTGAAGCATAATATCAAAATGATTGGTTGATGATGAATGAAAACAAACGATATATACATTCAAGTGGAAAGTGCTGACCATTTCAATCATTTAGGGTGAATAAACTTTCTCCTTAAGTTCAGATGTCATTGGGTCTGTGTGTCTGTGGACTTCAGCACGGGTTGGAAGAGCCTTTCGACTAAACTATCAAAATGTTTATGAAAGAATCTAGTTCCAGATATGTTAAATTTTTTTAATATATCATGGATTATTTAGTGTTGTGCTTTTAAGCAACAACACGATAACAACAAATAATGAATTTGGGTTAATTTAGCTATCAATAATAATTAATGATTATTAGGGATAATCGTTAATTATGATAAATAATATTATCCAATTTACATTAGATCACCTCAGGGGTACTACCCTTAAAGAAGAGAAAAGATTCAATTCAATAATTCAGTCTCATTCAAAAATATTTTATTTAAAACAAAATGAAAACACAAAATCTAACTAACATGTACAGGTGTGTGTGTGTGTGTGTGTGTGTGTGTGTGTGTGTGTTTGTGTTTGTCTAAAAGAACAAAATCAAAATGGTTGCTAAGGTTCAAAGTATCATTGCAGCACACTGAAATAATATGTACGGTGGCCGGGAGGTGCAAACCAAATTTACATTTTGGAAAACATTTTTACATTTCAGAAAACAAATTTACATGACAGAAAACAAATTTACATTTCAGAAAACAAATTTACATTTTGGAAAACAAATTTACATTACAGAAAACAAATTTACATTTCAGAAAACAAATTTACATTACAGAAAACAAATTTACATTTCAGAAAACAAATTTACATTACAGAAAACAAATTTACATTACAGAAAACAAATTTACATTTCAGAAAACAAATTTACATTACAGAAAACAAATTTACATTTCAGAAAACAAATTCACAAACACCGAGACAAATTTACAAGTGCTGAAACACTTCTACAAGTCCCAAAACAAATTTACAAATAACATCAACCGGAAAGGGAATGTACCAACTCCGGGGTTGAACCGGAAGTGATAACCCGTTGTTGATGGAGTTCATGGTGACCCAAGATGGACAGCCATCGAGTGATGTTTTGCCCGTTTTGTGGCAAACACATGAACCGCTTAACGCGGTTTTGTTTTTCGTGTGGTTGGTCTTTAGACTTTTTAACTGGCGAAGACCAGACGGAAGGACAAAATGTACAGGGGACATCTCAACAGCCGGATAATGCAAATCAAAGTAAGTGTAGCATAGCGCTCGCTTTCTGAAGTAACGTAACGTTATGTGAATGAACGTGAATAGCCCTATTGGTTAACTATCTATTTTGAAATGGAGCTTTGTTTATTTCAGCAGAAAAACCTTGTACATCATATAAGCAGTTCCTGGAGTACAGAAGCTCCAAGTCAAAAGAGCGTCAGTCTTTTAACTACGGGCCGAGAGGAAGACGTCCGGCTAAAGAACGAAAACAGGTCCAGGTAGGTTGTAACGTTACTGTCTTAGCTTATCAATACTCGACTGTCTGACTCGAGATGATTCCGAAGTGGATCGGTATCATGTTAGATTTATTGTACAGATTGAATTAAGTTAAAAAGAAAAACTAATATATTTGACTTAGGCATTTGTGCGTGGATTTTAAAGCATATAGCACTCTAAGCAGGATAACAGCAGCTCTCGTGCAAGACGAGATGCTTTGCTAAAGCAACTGGGCACAACAATGTAACGATTTGGAGTGTAACTTATGTATGGGAAATGCTGTATAATCTTTTATATTAGCTATGCTTAATACATAGAATTAATCTTGTCTTTGTCATTTTCTAGATAAACATTGGATTGATGGTGCCAAATGGAACTGATTTAAGACCTCTTAGAGGGAAAACACTCCTATTATTTGTAGATCCAGAGGTAGCAGCACCTGATGTACTGAAACAAGCTGTCCAGAAAATGAGAACGTTTAACAAAGATATGCAAGAGGGACCATATGTCCTTTTGTATCCAGACTGCTCAGAGGTGGTCCATGTGCCTGGGTCAGAAAGGCCATTCAGATTGGCTGAATATAAAAAGGAACTAGGGAAGCCATATTCCAGGATCACCTTTTTCATTTGCCTAGAATCACATTTTAAAGGAGGTTAGTGGATGTCATGATTCAATATTTTTACATATTTTAAACTCTACTGAAGGTTACACCTACAGTATCTACATGATCTTGAATGATTTTTTTTGTTTTTACAGCAGTGGATGATACCTCAGACTCTGATTCTGAAATTGTCATCGCATCAAGGAGTGCAGCTGAATTCAATCGAGCTGACACTGTGGTACATCAATTATTTATTTATTTTTTCTAATACCAATTTATGTATGAATATATTTATTGACTTATCTATGACAACACTGACAACCTTTCACCACTGATATATACTGTATATGGTAAGGAAACAGTTATGGAAGCAATTACAAATTGTTGATACATTCATGTGTTTCCTCACAGGTTTTTGAACCACAAAACCAAAGTACTCCTAAACACAAACCTGAAGATGAAAGGTGTGTACATTTTGGCATCTTGCCTTTGTCAGGGCGTCAAACAGATTTTACGAGAGGTCCTTCTTACATGACTATTGTAGGCCTGAAGGACAGTAACAAATAATGTAATAATTTTATCATTTTTATCATGTTTCAGAGATGCACCAGGACATTCAGCAACAATTCAGCCTGGACAGGTAATAGGGCAGACTGTGGCAGCCCAACGTTTCTTACTTTCAGTGTTGTTGTTGTTTCAGACATTTTAATTTGTTTTTCAGATAGTGATATCTGATGTTGAGGATTCACCTGAGGATTCACCTGAAACAAATCCAGCCAAGACTTCTTACTACAGGTAAGTAAAAAATCATAGTGAATCACAGAATTTCAATTTAATTCATTGGGAAGAAATTTGTGTTTGTAAGATGTTTTAAGAAATTGTAATTTCCCAACAGTAAATACACAGACCTGTATGCACCAGGTGTTGAGGAAGATGACGAGGAGCTGGTTGCAGTCAATGTGGAGAATTTCCAACACACAGCAGTGTAAATAGAACTTCTGCCTGTGGCATTCCATTTTTTTATAGTGCAATACTGATGGTATTGAATTAATTGTTCTGTGTGCAATGTAAAATTATTTGATTAGATCACTTTCTGTCATTACAGGGAGGAGATGAACATTACATTAACTGACATTGTGGCAAACCTCCCGCTTCCTATTGATCACAAAAGAGTCAGCAGGTTCAACATCTCAAGGGCTAATGTTTGGGGTGGAGCCGTCAGGGGTTTCAAGCGTGCAACATATTCTGAAACCTGTGACATGCTGGTCAGATTTACTGATGATGCTGGTGTTTTTGAGGAGGGGATTGACACAGGTGGTCCAAGACGAGAATTTTTAACTCTGCTCATGAAACACCTGAAAGACCGGCCCATTTTCGATGGACCAGAAGGACATCGGTTCTTGGTCTACAATGCAAACGGTATGCATAGGGTTAGATGTGTACTATACTAATGGTTGGCTCATGAAAATTAGACATGTATGTCACATGGCATATGCTTTTTTTCTCAATATCTTGAACTATTTTTTAATTTTGCAATATAAATTCATTCACAGCTGTTAGGGATGATGAATACTTCCTGGCAGGAAAGATGATCGCAGTGTCAGTTGTACATGGAGGTCCAGGGCCCCATTTCCTTTCAGAAGATCTTGTACATTATCTTGCCGGCCAGCATTCATTCAAATCAACAGTTAATTTAATAACTGATGAAGAAATAGGGAAAGCTTTGAGAGAGGTGAGAATAGCATAAAGCTACAGTGTGGTAGGACAGAGTTTTACATAGTTCCTGTATTGTTTCAAGACAAATTTTACTTCCTATATCGCATACATAGAATTGGCTTCATTTTTTAGTTTTTGGTAGGGTAGGGTTACACCATGCTATGTATGTCACTGAATAAAAATACGCAAGGATATACAGTACATACAATTATTTACTTTTTTTTAATGTCTTTCAGATTGAGAATGCTGCTTCAGTGGATGCTCTGCAAGATTGTATCCTGAGACACGGCATGATGTTACAGACAGCAGGCTGTCTGAGACACGTGGTTGCCGTGGAAGAAAAGACAGAAATCGTGGCAGACTACCTCCGATGGTATATTATTGACCGCAACTCATCTGTAATTGACAGGTAAGATCATATTTTTAATGATGTTATTTTCTTCTTTGTTATGTATTTATGAAACTTTTGTTTGAAATGCCTCATGCCATGTATATCTATTATCAGTTAGTCACTGTGACAAAATGTGTGCCATAGTGTTACAACTGATAGCCTATGTGATGTCTGTCTCTCCATTCCCTGCCTTGTGCCAATCTACAAGTACTCATGCCACCCTGCCCTCTGTGTCATTCCTTTGTGTGACTGCATTTAATTCATGCAGTTTGTAACACTTACCTTGCCCTGTGCAAATCAAAAGAATGTTGTTTTTTTTTAAGTAACACACAACCAACCCCAAATGTACATTTGTTTAGGTGGATTTTAATTGTTGGGAAGAGAACCTCTTATGCAATTGGCACTGCACAGCAGTGAAACAGTATTTGTGTTCAATTTGTAGATTCAAAGATGGTCTTTCAGCCCTTCAGTTTCTCAGTGCACTACAGCAACACCCTTCTTTGCTGACCCCCATCCTGTGCCACTCTGAAAAGCGACTCACTGGCTTTGAACTTGAGAGACTCTTCAAGCCTGACCTCAGCCCTTCAGGAAGTAACAGGAGACTAAAAGAAAGTCAAACCTTGGCCTACTGGGCAGACTACCTCCTCGATTGTGAAGGTTTGTACGTTTTTTTGTAATTTCTTGGAAAACCACATCACCATGATATATCTAAAAAAAAAATTTCTTTGCAGAAGGCGAGGCTGCTGTTTCTGTGGAGGATGTTTTGATGTTTACAACTGGGCTGACATCACTTCCCCCTTCTGGGTTGGAACCATCGCCAAAAATAGAGTTCCTGGCTGACTCTCCATTCCCAATGGCAAATACATGTTCAAACTTGTTGAAATTACCACTCCTAGATTCATACAGTCTGTTTAAGTCACAAATGGACTTTGGAATCCAAAATAGTCCAGGATTTGGCTGTTTATAAGCCATATGACTGGATGAACCCTAGAGCTCGCACTCTAACAATGTTGTTTGTTCTTTGTTGCTGTTGTTACAGCTACAGTCTATAAGTCTCAGTCTTTTTTTAAAGAGGTTTTTATAGTGTTATGCTCTAGTATGTGAGCATGTTGGGTTTTTTTTTAGGGTTAGGGTTAGCTTTTTGACAATTGTTTTAAATCCATGATTCTCAAACTGTGGTCTGTCTGAATCACTGTTTTAGATTTAGAATGAAAAAAGTCATTCATTTTGTTCTCTACAATACAGAAATGTAATAAATACTCATTACTTTGCTTCATTTTTTTTCATGTATTTTCCACTGAAATAATGAAGCTGTGGGTGACAAATTCAGACACTTTGTGTACGTGCTCCACCCTAACCCTAACAATAAACCTCTCTTCAATTCATAGCTGAGCAGTTTCTTTTAGTTTCAGATACAGTTCAGTTGCAGACTGCCAGTACTCTGGTTGCTGTAAATGATTGTGCTCCATAGCTAAGTCCAAGTACTCCTGCATATTTGCATCCCCACATGGAGCTCTTGTCAGGCGAGCCTCAGGAAAGGCATCGAGCGCAGCGGCCTGTTCAATTTGAAATCCACAGTCTCTGGAGCCAAACCTATGTTAAACAGAAGACATAATTACATTTATTTAATTTTAAGATAAAAGAAAAACAAATACAAACATCAATTTGCCACCAAAGTATTACCTGTGTGGTAAGTAGTAGAGCTCATTGGGCACTCCTCCTGGACATGATGCTGTTCTGGAGGGGCGAATCCTGTGACTGTTCCACAGTCTCACACACTCATCCAAGTCCTTCTGAATAACATCACCAAAGCAGTATCTCAGGAGACACTGATGCTCTTGGCTCCCGTTGAAGTATCCAGCATCTCTGAGGTCTGCAAATAGCTCCATCCAGAACTGACACCTATTGAAATTGATACAATAATAATGTTAAAAAAATGTTAAGCATATGTTTGAATGAAATCAAAGGTTACACATAATTAAATTATTTAATTAAAGCCACTTACCTCCCCTTTCTGAATATGGACCACCACGACTCAATCCTCTGGTTGGTTGTGGATGAGCCATACATGTGGCTGGACGCTCCACAGTAATAGTCATTGTGGTGGTGGCGTAGGGTGCACTGAATTGCGGCCATGGTCCCGTTCTCCGTGCCGCAATCAGTCCTCAGTCTCATGGGAATAACGCCGAGGTCTCGCACACACGACAGAAAATAGTGAGCGATCACGCTTGGGTCATTATTTGTTGGTCCACATGTAAGCCACAGTACTTTTCTTGAAAATCCATCAATACAGCCTGAAAGAGCCAAACCGTATGGCTTAAGTTTATCATAACCATCCGCGTGCCACATATAGTTCGGTCCCATGGAGTGGTAGGTTCTTCTTATAAACCTTCTGCGTGCTCTCCTCTCACACCCTCGAGGATTGAGCTCCCGGAGCAAATTCATAACATGATCTCTCTTCACTCGCAGATTATACTTTTGTCTGAGTACTTGCCACATCATGCGGTAGCCAAACAGCTGTCCAGGTCCACGAAGTTCCAGTCGGATGGCCCTAATTATGGCGTTTGTAGAAGAGTAATCCTTTCTGCGAAAAAACCCGGCTCCATTCAGTTTGCTTTTCAGAGATCTCAAGCTGATGTGAACACCGTGTAAACTTGACATCATGTCCACGATTACAGCGTACGAGTGTCCCTGATTAAAATATTTTATGCACTGCTGCAGCATATCTGGTCCGTCGATCTGGTCCATGCCCCTTAAAAAGTCTAAAGACCGACCACATGAAGAACAAAACGGCGTTAAACGGCTCATATGTTGTCCACAAAACGGGCAAAACCTCACTCGATGGCTGTCCATCTTGGGTCACCATGAACTCCATCAACAACGGGTTATCACTTCCGGTTCAACCCCGGAGTTGGTACATTCCCTTTCCGGTTGATGTTATTTGTAAATTTGTTTTGGGACTTGTAAAAGTGTTTCAGCACTTGTAAATTTGTCTCGGTGTTTGTAAATTTGTTTTCTGTAATGTAAATTTGTTTTCTGAAATGTAAATTTGTTTTCTGTAATGTAAATTTGTTTTCTGAAATGTAAAAATGTTTTCCAAAATGTAAATTTGGTTTGCACCTCCCGGCCACCGTAAATATGCTTTATTTCTTGCTGATCTCATATCCAGTTATGTCCAGTTAAAACATATGCTTAAATAAGTGCTTTTAATTAATTCATTGTAACATCACTTGTAAATAGTTACCTGTGAGGACGTTGGTGTACTTACACTTTAGGAAGGGAGCGCTATCCCTTTAAGAGAATGCTGTGTTGAAGGAGTATAGACCGGTAGTCAGGCCAAGTTGTTGTGCTTGATTTTGAACCGTGGACAGTGTTATTAATGTTCATGAAAAGAAGAAGAATGCATTTTTGGCCCGTCATTGTTGAGTGCGCAACACCATGGACAAAGAAAGACCATATCATAGAGGACTACGAGATGGCTAACGAGGGCTGGACTCAGGTCCAAGAGGGTGGATCACCACTTGTTTCTTTGATAGGGGATAAACAAAGAAACAAGGGTAGTGATCATAGCATGTGCTCACGGATATCATACGTAGTTGTGATACGATCCAGAGATCACAATAAACACCCAAACTGTGAACAAAACACAGAGATGGGGTACATGTGCATTACATCAACCAGAGTTAAACAGTTCTGTTTTTAGCCATGCTATCCTATGATGTATGCTATTAAGGCCCAATTCAAGGTTACCAGTCTTTGAAGAAAAGGTGCCGATGGTTCCTTAGATGACAAGCCAAGCAGGAGAACATTAAAATCCCAGTGTTGATCAGCACTGTCTGTGCATTGTCCAGTGAAAGAAGATAGATGAAGGAAACTGGTCACTCCTTTCCTTTGCACGGCTAACAGCTTGGTGCTAACTTGCTTCATGTTCCTCAGATCGTAAAACTAGCTGGCAAGCGTTGCATAGCCGCTACTGGGTGCTAACTGAACTGGAATACTAGCAGGCCCTTGTGTCGCTGCTGTGGGGAGAAGGTCTGCTGGAACTGCAGATGGCAGCTCTCACGAGAAGAGCTGGGGGCAAGGCCCAGTGGGAGTAGAGCTGGAGAAGAGCTCTGGAGAGCGAAGAGGGCAGGCAGTCCCATTGGGAAAGAGGTAGAAAAGATAGAGATCAAACGAAGAGCAGTGTTTCCCACACATTCATTTATTTGTGGTGGACTGCCACAATATCAACTTTGGCCTCCACATTTGACTTTTCTATTCCAGTTCTCACTCACTCACTCAAGACAAGTGTTAGTTAATAGTATAACGTTATTTACTCCGATACAGTGTGGTTTTTAGTCCATGAAGAAACGGTAAAACGGTAATATAAGCCAAAAAACCCCGCGAAATTACTCGATTTACTGTCAGAATTTGGCCAATTCAGTCCAATAAGAGTAAATAGAGTCTGGAAGAGCTGCCCATCTACATTTTATCTCAATCCAAGTTAGCTCGTCACTTAACCAACTTAGCTAGTTAGCCGACTCGGCCAGCGGAAGTCCAGAGTGCGCATGCTCTGTGGCACCCCAGCTGGACAGCCACCACCACAATGAAAGTCTGATTCTTTGGGTAAACATTGATTAGTTCTGAATTTCTGTATCCTAAGTAAGTGAACATACCTAAATGACATGACTGATGTCATATATGTTTCGAAACGTGAGTGACGTCAGTTTAGTTTTTTTTGCCTCAACCGAAAAAAGTAATTTATTTGCCTTAACCTCACCAAACCGCGATTGTTTGGCACTGTTAAAATTCCATAGTCATTGGTCATACAATGCGAAACCATTGGTCAGCCATCTTCATTTCGAAAGTCTCACAAGACGTTATATTATGTAATCTTATTAACTTGACAACTGAGGCTTTATTTTTTAAATAAGTGGAGGTTGCATACAATATTCAAGTGCAAAACTGAAGCAAAAGGGGTAGGTAGAGCATTATAGTTAGGAGAATGTGTTGAATGGGAAGTCTGTAGAGTCGTGGCAAAAAGCTGGTATTTTAAGCCAAAACATCATTTCCTAACCGTAACCAAGTGGTTTTTGTGCCTAAGCAGACCACCAGAGCATAAACACAACACTGTGACAAGAGGACAGTTAACTTAAAACAAACGTTAAGTTGCAACATCAAGGAACATGTTAATTTAGTCATTAACATGACTTCTACAGAATAATGTGTATTGGAACAACAAATATTATGATGATCTTTCACTTGTCAGGGTAAAAACATTAGAAAATAATTTAAAATGTAATGATTAACGCATGAATGGGATAAAGTTAAACTCAGGAAAATATGGACAGGCAGACTTACCAGTCCAAGTATGCTGATAGCTACTTTTCTAGACCTGCAACCTGAGATGACCCCAGAGTAGGCATCATGTAAACAAAAGAGATACTGGCACCCACGCTGACGTCAAAGAAAGGAGATAACAGTGCATGCTCAGACGTCACAAGCCAAACACTCGCTGTCTGCATGTTAAAACTGAAAACGGAGTTTGCTGTATATCTTCACACTGGAATTATATTTTAAAAGCTCCATCTGAACTTACTAGGCTTAGATGGAGACAGAAGCACAACACTATTATAAAAGACTCGAAACCGAAAACTCGAAATGGTTTATGGCAACTGATTAAATTAAATTAAAGAGGATAATGGAAAAAGGATGAATATATATTTACGTCTTTGTAAAACCTGATGATGATGGTGACTTTGAATCTGATGTGCTACTTTCCTCACCCCTTTACTTTAAATGACTTTTCAAAACAAAGCAGTGCTGATGATGAATAGACTAAAAGCAGTGAATCATCATCAACAGGCATGTGAAGCACACAGACGCTTGATAATTCACTATATACCTTGATCTCCACAGCAGAGGCAAAAAATTCAAACAACCGGAGGAACTTTTGTTGGGTCGTGACTGTCCTCTGAAGGTGCGCTAATAATCTTGATTATTTCACTGAGAGGAGAGATCATGTGTGGACACTGAAACTCAGCGGATTGAAAAAAAAAAAGAGGAAAGGTCACAGCAATGAGGCTGTTTCTTTAGCTGTGGATATGAAACACAGAGCAGGTGTTGCTAAATTAAGTGTACTCTGATTAAAATGGTTGAAAATAATAAAAGTGTTGGGATGTAAAACAAAGCTTCCATCTGTATCTTTGGAAAGATTTAACCAGACACCACTTTCTCACTCCCAACTTGTCAAATACAGCAGCTTGGTCAGTGGCCACTGACAATGGCCAATGGCACTGTACCTACCCCTCTAGTGTCAGTTTTGTACGTCAAGGGCGCATGTTCTGAGATATCATTATCACACAGTTGGACTGTTAATAATGTTCATTAGGTTTTGTTCAGAAAAGATCGTATGTAGTTATGTAACTCATGTACGAGAGTTACATCATTTATATGCATTAATTTACTCACAGATAACTTAAATAATAATATAAACTTAAATTAAATAAAACAAACCACTGTTGATTCTTGGTCACAAACGGGACACCAAGCCCAGTCAGTATGACCCTTCCAGCCAAACTGGCAGCAACGAACTTTGACTTTAATTGCTCTTTAGCACTTTCTTTTTTTTCTTTTTTCACTGAGAGTAATGCAAGCGCTGTTTTTCATTTATCATGTCCGTTTTACCAATTTCTGCAATTCCAGCAGTGTGCATTTCAGCACTCACCAAATGCATTTTCTTGTTTTAATTATTATTTGTCGTGGCTTTTTCATGGCTTTGCTTTTAGACAGGAAACACGATGAGAGAGGATGTGGACAACATGCGGTAAAGGGCCAGAATATTCAAAACCTGGGCAGCTGCAGTGAAGACACAGCCTCATCTGGGTGACCCAAAGGGATCCCAGGTTTTAGGCAAATTGTGTCTGTCAGTGAAAGGTTAATCTCCATGGTGAAAAAACTAACATCACTGCACATGTTAAGATGTTGTTCACATAAAATAGTGCATAATCTGTTCATACAGTAAAAAATGTGTGTGAATTCAGTCACTTCCCGATCAAATAGCAACCTAGACAACCTAAATCCAGCTCAGATCTGATGTCATCACTGATTCCCACTCAGAGAGCACATGGCAGACTATGACACTGGGTAATAACCCCCACTTTCATTTTGATTTCATGTTATTGAGCCCTAAATGAAGTAAGGTCATGTGAAAAATCCAGTAGATGTAACAATCACTGTCCGCACATACGTTCTTTCAGATCCCAGCTCTGGACAAAGGGCGAACAATGGCAATAATGGTTTCATTTTGTGCTACAGGAGCGAGGATTGAAAATTGTGCTCTGCCGTCTATTGATGCAATCACCTGAATGGCTCCATCATTCAGGCAGCAGCCCCTGTGAGCCTCGTTGTTTGCCTGGAGAGTTCACTGAATTGAGCCTATCAAACGGACGGCGGCAGGAAAGAGGAGAAACACCATCAAGAGTGAAGCAGGCCGCTGTCATTCACTGTTAGCTCCACGAGACAAAGCCAACACACAGCTGTCTGCATGTCTGTACTGACACGAGCCTTTAACTCTGATCCTGTGGAGACAGACGCGTTTAACCCATTTAAGGCCTATATGAAAAACTCTAAAATACTATCTGGGGGATTGCTTATAGCCTGCTAACTTTCAGTGTTAGAATAATATATCACAGCTCATTTTAATCTGGTATTACCCCTTTCTGAAGTACTAAGCAGCACTGAATCAGTATTCAAAGACATGTCTTTCCCCAATGTTTGACACCATTCTATTCTCCTGGACTACCCCACAGTACAAAGCAGCAGTTTACTATTCAATTAGCTGCTAGCAAACGCTCAAGAATGAGGACATTTAGTGTTCAAAGATTCTGTACTACTAATATTTTATCACTTAAGGCCTTTAAGTTTGTGATATATAAGCTTTAACATTTGGTGACCGACATTACAAACTCATTTTGTTTATGTTTTTTTTTTATCTGTATGCAATGATTTTCTTTGGGCCATACACATTCATGTTTAAAAAAGACAAGAAAAAGACTTGGAACTGGAATATGTAGTTCCAGTAACTGCAATATTTGTGAGCAGTTTTTCTGAGTTTCATGCTCGTTGGTGTTCTCTTGCTCAGCCCACCTCAGTAATATATTGCTAGGGAAGTTATGAAAAAGTTATATAGCGAAGGTTTAACCACTGTGTGTATGTTTGTTGGCACAAATGGGTTAATGCCATATTTTTATTTTTGTATGTGATTGTATTTATGTCAAAAAAGGTATGATGCTATGCAGCTAAAAAAAAAATACATGAGATTAAGGATAAATTGTGGTTACCATTTTAAAACATAACTACCTGTCTTCATAGCACTCAAACTCTCACATGAATGTCTGATGATTAGTTTTGGTTTGGGAGGGGACGTGCACTGCATCGAGTGCATCTGACTTCTGCTCCCACAACTTTCCTGTCGGAACGTTATGTTATTTATCTCTGTACTCTGTCTGCACTGGAAACCTAGAGACCAAATTAGTAAGTCACCCCAACTCTCAATAAGACATCAAAGTCTAGTTTCCAAACTGTCAGAATGAATTTCTTCAGAGATGATATAAAACAATGTGCCAAAATTGCATTGATTTGACATCAGTGATGCGACTGAAAGGTTGTGTTTGCATTGTCTGACAGAAGTCATTTCACATGATGATGATATTTGACTTATGTTGTGTTCTGTGATTTAAGGTTTGAAATTGATATTAGGATAGGATATAACTATTAAGAATGATTGTTTGAAGTGAACTGAAAATGTTCAATGCCACTGCTCAAAAAATTACATGATATGAAAAAAATCATGAATAGACCAAAAAAACAATAAAGCTTGGTTTGTTGTAAAGAAGTAAAAAAAAATGAATACAAAAAATAAATAAGATCCCATTAATTATTTCACAGTATTTTGATAGCTCCCGACCGGTTCATGGAAATATTTTGTATTGTGGTATTAATTCTGACTTCTGCCAAAACAAACTGCTACACTGCTCCAGTTACTCAACCAACTAGCTGTACTGTCAAAATGACCGATTCATATTTCTGTATTTTTGGACTGTTTCAATTTGATATATGTCAAAGAACTGACAAAAAACCCCATAATTTTTATAATTGATTTCCAAAACAATGTCCTTTAACGATGTTGAGTCTGTCTGCATTCCTTAAATGCAGCTATGATTGACTCTGATTGTGATTATAAAATAAGACAGATTATGACACCCGTAAACAAAGATTTGCACATTTATAGCATAACTAATTGAATGCAATCAAAACCATTTTAACGTCTGATTAGACTGCTCCGACTCATAAACACTTGGCAAACTCCCTTGTTTGGGGTTTTCTCCTCCCAGCAGGAAGGTCAGAGGTCAGACTGGACACAGAGCAGCAGCCTCAGAGGCTGGGTGATATATGGTACAGGGGATGTCTGCTGACAGCTCATGGTCTCCACATGCTAACGCTTGACAAATAAGTCGTTGGCACACTTGTTCTGTATGTGTATATAGATGCACCCAAGTTTTTGGTGTCAAACGGTCATCCTCTTTCAGACATAAGCAGAATATATACAAATCCCAATACCAATGAAGTTGGGATATTGTGTAAAAAGTAAATAACAACAGAATACAACGATTTGCAAATACTTTTAAACTTATATTCAATTGAATTACACTACAAAGACAAGATATTCAATGTTCATACTGATAAACCTTATTGTTGTTTTGCAAATATTCACTCATTTTGAATTTGGTGTCTGCAACACATTCCAAAAAAGCTGGGACAGCAGCAACAAAAGACAGGGAAATTTGAGGAATGCTTAAAAAACACCTGTTTGAAACATTGCACAGGTGAATAGGTTAATTGGAAACAGGTGAGTGTGATGATTGGGTATAAAACGAGCATTTCCGAAAGCCTCAGTCGTTTACAAGCAAAGATGGGGCAAGGTTCACCACTTTGTGAACAACTGCGCGAGCAAATATTCTTACAGTTTAAGAGCAATGTTAATCAAAGTCATTCGCAAGGAATTTAGGGACTTCATCATCTACAGTTTATAATATCATCGAAAGATTTAGAGAATCTGGAGAAATCTCTGCACGTATGCGGCAAGGCCAAAAAAACTACATTTTATGCCCGTGACCTTCGATCCCTCAGATGGCACTACATTAAAAACAGACATCATTCTGTAAAGAATATTACCACATGGGCTCAAGAACACTTCAGAAAACCATTGTCAGTTAACACAGTTAACAATCTACAAGTGCAAGTTAAAACTCTAACATGCTAAGCGAAAGCCGTATATCAGCAACACCCAGAATCACAGCTGGCTTCTCTGGGCCCAAGCTCAGGTGGACTGATGAACAGTGGAAAAGTGCGCTGTGGCCTGACAAGTCCACATTTCAAATTGTTTTTGGAAATCATGGACGTAGTGTCCTCTGGGCCAAAGAGGAAAAGGACAATCCAGATTGCTATCAGCGCAAAGTTCAAAAGCCAGCATCTGTGATGGGGGGGGGGTTCCTTGTGCCGATGGCATCATGGGTAACTTCCATATCTGTGAAGTTAAATGCTGCAAGGTACATACAGGTTTTGGAGCACCATATGCTGCCATCCAAGCAACGTCTTTTTCAGGGACATCTCTGCTTATTTCAGCCAGACAAAGCCACATTCTGCATGTGTCACAACAGCATAGTAAAAGAACTGGCCTACCTGCATCCCAGATCTGTCTCCCATTGAAAATATGACAACGGAGACCCCTGACAGTTGAGCAGCTGACGTCCTACATGAAGCAAGAATGGGAAAAAATTCCACTTACAAAGCTTCAACAATTAATGTCATCTGTTCCCAAATGCTTATTGAGTGTTGTTTAAAGAAAAGGTGATATAACACAGTGCTAAACATGCCCCTGTCCCAGCGCTTTTGGAATGTGTTGCAGGCATTAAATTCAAATTGAGTGAATATTTGCCAAAAAACAATAAAGTTTATCAGTTTGAACATTACATATCTTTTCTTATATAAGTTGAAAAGGATTTGCAGATCATTGTATTTTTATACAATTTTTTATTTACGTTTCACACAACATCCCAACTTCATTGGAATTGGGATTTGCACTTTGTATGCATTTGCCAACTAATTAACTAATACTGTATAAAGACCAGAAGCATAATTTCCTCTTTTCAAGAACTTATTTTTGTTCCCCTCACTTTTCAGTTGCAGTTTGAAACTGAAAAACAAGTTTTTGAAAAGAGCTTACAGCATTTAAGCTTTGGAAACAGTACAGAGGAAATTATGGACTTTTTTGCCCTGGTTTCACCTCTCAGGCAAATGCAAGAGTTGCCCAACCCTTTCGGTGGAGGATGTTGGGGGCCCAAATCTCCACACTCATAGCATCATAGACTTTGAGGCGCATTCTGGTAAGTCTGTGAGGGCTTGGGGCTGTCCCACTGTTAAATCATCAAGTGCATGAGTGCTCTCTGGCAGACATTTTGAGCCTTTTAATTCCCATTTCTGCAGACTTTGCCTGAGGGATTTTTGTTAGTATATTTGATGGGACTTTTCAACATGTTCTCACTCCCAACTCTTCAAATACAGTAGTATTGTCAGTGCCCTTAAGCTTTATTAAAACCCCCCTCTAGTCAGTTTTTCTTCTTCTTCTGAAATGATCAGCGTTCAATCTCAGAGAATGGGGGTGTTAACAGCCATGCGTACCACTACATTGCAACTAGACTGCATCACTAGCAAGACCAACATCACTTGCATGGACAGCGTTAGTATGGAAAAGAAGCATAGTGACACTGACATGTGCCATAAGGAGCATTTTTGCAGTCTATATTATTTAGAATGTATTCAATGAAGATTGTCTTTGCTGCTCTCTGGACTCAAGTAAATAGTCTTTACACTGTAGTCAATGAATTGAATTGTTGGAGCAGTTTAACCCAAGGCTATAACATACATTTGAACATCTGCCAAACATGTTGAATAGTGTCTATGGAAATATTTGTACCCACAGCATACCTCCTTACTCCCACAAGAAAAAAAAGAGAACATTATTTATTTATCAGGCCATTATTCATAGTCTGTTGTAGCCCAGAATGGTTTCTCCCTGGAGGATCTGTGTAGCAGGTATTTTCATGGTCAGGACTCTGCTTAAGAGACATACACAAACAAAAACAGCCCTTTGTAGTACATGTGTTTGCAGCCAAGGACATAGACCCTGCATATTAAGCCACTAGAGCTTGTAGAGCACAACCCACCATAAAAAGTGACACAGACTTCCTATGTAACTTCACTGATCCACACCAACACTCAGGCAAATACAGTACGTCGCTCAAAAGTTGACGAATTTTACTTTTTTTTATCAAACAACGCAGCCTTTTTCTTCTGGAATCCTCTGTATTCGATCCTCTGCTGAGTCAGTGCAGTGATCTTACATAAATAAATGTGGTGCCACAGATTTTTACACTGCTCTAATGCTGGTCTGAAGATGGCCTTAGACCTCTAAAAGCCACCAGGATTGACGAAGATGTTGTTCTCTAAAGGGGTTGAGACAAAGCACTCAGAGACAGAGCTCTCAGGGCCTTATCAGACCTGGTATTACCATCTGTCCTTGGGGATCCCATCACAAGTGGACAGCTCTAAGTCCGTCAGGTGACACCTGGAGATAACACGTGTCTCAAGTGACCACCTGTATTTGGATCACACTTCCTTGCTCTGTGTTCAAATAAACACTTAAATCAGCGAGACGAACAAACAGATTTTTCCACACAAAGACAGAAAGAACTTACAACCCTGGGGCCAAACGTATAAACCCTGCACGCACACAAAACATTTACTTACACCATTTTCCACAGGTTTCCGAATGTACAAAAATCCAGTGAGACTTTGCGTTCACATTTTTCACACTAACACTGACACTAATGAGTGTGACATAGTGAGTTGGCAAAAAGGAAAAGAAAAGTGTGAATTTGGGTGACATTTCATTTAGAGCGAGTGGTATGATTACATCTATAGTTTTAAAAAAAACTTAAAATAAAGATTCATTTTGCTGTATTACTGGGGAGTAAGAATACCTTCAGGTTTGACCTATTGCCGGGTCCTTTAAACTGTTCTTCATCCATCCTGTGACAAAACCAGCTTTCTTTTATTACACACTGTACTGGATAACAATAAGATAGAAACAACTTGCAATCTACATTCCAGCCACTGCAGCAAATGTATTGCTTAGCAGCAGGTGGATAGGGGGCAAAGAAAGCCCAAAATCAAAAGTACTGCAATCATGAATGACATTTGTAATGCAAATTTCCTGGTACTGTCATTCCTGACAAGGTTACTATGAACTAGTAAGGCAGGCAGCTCCATGCCTTGTTAAACAGGCAGACTTTCACAATAAATTCATAGTCACACAGGGAGGTTAACAGGGAATACTTAGTTCTCTTGAGCTTCTTATCTATCATGCAAAATGTGCTGATCTTCCCCTTCCTAGATACAGGGTCTTTGTCTGGAGAGAGAACCCCTCAGTCCTCCATCCATCTGTTCATCCCTCCCTCCTTCCTTGGGGAAATAAACTGACTATAAAAAATCAAGTTGAAATGAGGAAATGGCTGGACCCGTCCAAACAATCATAAATAAATGACTGGCCCTGTAAAAGTCACCATTTTGACTCCAGCACTGCTGGCTGAGCAGAACATATTGTTTGTGGTCTCCACATCATATTGTCTGTCTGATATTATGTTTCTCAGTGCCAAGTAGTGATGCGAGCTGCTTTTATCCCTGTGTTGTGCCACTTTGCCCTGTTTGAAGTATCATGTGCTCCCCTCAGGATAACTCAGTTGTGACTGCACAGAAATCTGTTCTAATGACTCACTGGGACCACATGAGCAGAGGTAAACGGCCATGAAATGGTGCCATTAAGCTTGAGGTAAAAGTGAGCTAAGGACATCATAAGAGGGGAACATTTGGCTGGAACACAAAACGCCATGCCACGCTTTCAAAGATCTTATCTACCATCTGCACATTACATGGGTTAAACACACCATATGGACAATTTGTAGATGAAGTTACAGGAGTGGTGGTTTGATAGGGAGGATGTGTTGATTACATCACCTATTCAAACCATAATGCCTATGTCAAGTATACTGTTTACACACCACTACTCATTATTATATTCATGATGAGAGTGCAGCTCTCGTTTTTTAGCTATAGCTGTGTGGATTTAGGGATGGCACTGGATGGATTATCATGAAATGTGGTTCATATGGGGCCAACGATTGGTCAAGATTTAAATGCATAATGCAGTGCTCTGCTGCTGGTGTCTCACTATCAGAACTAAAGATGTTAACCAAGTGTTGTGTATACATACCTATTCTAGAAAGAAACACATCAAATACAGCAGTTTGCTTTGTGGCCTTAGGCTTCTATTTCAAAGGGGAACCTTGTAGTTTTGGACAACTATTTAATGCACATATCAATGAAATAATAATACAAACGGAGGAATATTGATCTTTTCCTGTGTAAAAACAAGCTGTTTTCAGAGGAAAATAGTGTCCCCAGAACACTGTTTGAGGATAGAAAGGCCGCCACATATAAATTGTTTGTTTAGAAAGAAAAATCATCCAATGAAGAGCCAATGAAGAATTTTTTCTCCCAAGCTACATAGTGCACCTTTTACATTGTAGTTACCCCTCTGATGTCACTTCTTGAAGAGCCCCTCTGGTGTAGTGTATAAAAAATGAGGAAAAGTCCGGGTCAGTGGGTGGTTGGATGGGCACTAGAGTTTTTCCTAGGAGAGTGGATGTGAGTTATACGTTATACATTCATACACAATTTGCTTTTGTTCACATGTAGATTTATACCTGCTCCCCTTTACCATGAACCTTGATACTATTGAATTGCTGTACTATGCAAGAATTTTGATTTAAAACATTGAAAGATGAACTAAACTTATCAACAGAATTTGAAGAAATAACAGTTTCATGTTGTGTCGAAGATGTCTTTATATTCATTCTAACCAGCTAGCCTAGCCCTCTAGCTGGCTGTTACTCAGGTGTAAACAACATCAACACTCCCCGAGTGCTCGAAGCTCCTAATCCAGGCAGAGTCAGCTGGTAGGACAACTAGCTGCACAGTTAACTGAGCTAACTAACTCAGAGCTGCTACAGTTAGCAGCAGTTAGCAGTGATATACTGCTTGTTTGGGGTATGAATTTGACATGTGGTCAATTCTTACATACTGCACATTTGTTGTTTCAAATGTTTTAGCAAACACATTTAACCAACTTTTGCTTGTTTCAGGTTGCAAAAGTACAAAGCATAAAATGTAACGCAATTTGCTATTTGGGAGTTGAATATATTGTAGGTCTTGACTATTTATGACACAAAACAAGCAAATATAAGACCTTTTGCTCTCGGAATCTGATGGGTATATTTCACTATTTTAAAAAATTGTGTTGAAAAAACGATGTATTGAGAATCATCAAAATATTATTAAACAATAAAAGTGCTTGTTACAACTGCGAGTCAGCGAAATGCAAAGATATAATATGAGCTATATTGTGTGATGTCACATTATTTTCTGTCATTCCTACCTGCAAGAAGATGATGTCCTTCACTGCACTGCCTGCCCCATGTCCTTACTGCCTCAGACTAAAATGTTAATAGTAATTTTACTGCCTTCACATTAAAACCAAGCTGGAGAATACACAGATGAGGAGACGCCTTTCCTGGTGCATGGACAAAGGGCACAATGCCTGCTGTCTTTCTCCCAGCACAACCATAAAGTCTTTCATTATGGAAATTAACTTATTATGGGATTCTGCTCATGTTGTGTTGAGAGAAGGGCAGAAAATAGAGTTATTATGACTTGCTGCTTGTCACACACTGGTGACCTGAGTTAAGGCAAAGGATTACACATTTGGGCGTTGTTGAGGAGCATTCCCCGCCCCCACCTCTGTCTTTCCTCCCTCCTGCATTTAGTGGACTGGGCTGCTGCTCCCCACAGCTCCTCCACATGGCTCCAGGTGATATTATGCTTCAGTCAGGGCAAATGTCACAGATAAGAATTGTGTCTGATAGAGATAATACCGCCTATGATTGCCACCTTACCATGAACCCATTAGTGCTCTGGCATGCCTGATGTTATTTGGCTGTAGCTGGTTGTTTACAGCAGTTAGCACTGATTGCCAGAACAGGTGCAGCAATGGTTCCTGCTGGCTCCTGGCCATCAGAATCAACAAAATATGCTGAGAAATGTGCAAGTTTTTGTGAGCAGATGCCCCTCATTTCTACGGATAGTCACTGGATCTTTATTCTGTGAAATAACCACAAATGTACTTTTGTTCCAGCTGTTTTCTCATTATTAGAAGATAATTTCCATGTTTATTCACATTAAAAAATATTGTCAACCAAATGGCAGGTGTTAATATAAACAAACCAAATTTGAGATAATTTATAACAGACATGCATGAGTCAATGGACTGTCTCTGCGAGTCACTTAGTTCTCATAAAATAGGGGAAGACAGCAGCTACGCTAATGCAAATATATTCCAGTGTTTACCAAAACATCTTCTTTCATTATTACATCAACTGTACTATCTACACTATTATATCTAGAAATGGCTCAACAAACAATCAGTGACTAAGACATATTTTGCTTGCATCCAAATGTCCAGACTTCACCGCACTTGCAGACTTGTGGACTATGCGGCCGCATTTGCTGGAACCTTACAAGTCTTGACTGCTTTCCAAATTCACATTTCATCCTGTCCACAAGGACCCTTAACTGGACTTTATGCAGACTTTCAGGGAGATACTGATTTAATTACCCATAATTCATTGCAATATGAATGTGACATTATAGAATTTATTATAAATGTGTACAATAGTTCCTTTATTCTAATGTTACTTGAATCGTGTTGGCTAGAAATAAAATTCAACCACATCAGGATAAATATATACTTAGAAGTGTATACTGTAGAGGTAATTGGAATGCATTTTATTATTGTAGTCTTCAGGCCTGTCAATCAGTGGTTTATATTTGCCTTGCAATCTCAAGCGCTTGCAGAGCTGACCTTATGACAGTGAACACATCACGGTTAGTACGACTGAAGGCCGCGAGGGCCCTGTCCGCAACTTCAGCAGGTGGAAATACGGATTCAGCGTTTGAACCCATATGCACCTCAGAGCTCTGATTCACCTGCAAAAATATTACAGAAATACTCCTTGAAAGTTTTTAAACTCAGTTTGCCTGTGAGTGTGACCTCTCCGTTGCTGCAGTATAACTTCTCATTCACAAAGCTATACGCTATATCAAGTTACATAGAGTGAGATGTGGGGCATTATCAATCCAAGGGGCATCACCACACACACACTTAAACCAATTTAAAGGTTAGGTCTGCATTTTCTTCCAAGTCCGTCTTTGAAATGGAAAAAAATGATGGTAATTAAAACCTGCTTTATTGTTTCATGTTTGCAGCTGCTCAACTTTATAACTGACCAAGATAATTCTCCTCTGTAATGAATATATTCATGATGGACTAGAGTGTCTTAAGATTAACCAAAGTCATGGATCCATCATTTCCTCCTCTTCCTGCATCAGGGACACACCTCCAGCTTGGCCTCTTCAGCCTGCATAAAATCAGCAACAGAGCGTTTATTTATGGGCCTGAATATTAAGTGTGAGGCCCCACTTTTCCAGTGAACCAGTGGCTCAGCATTTTACTGTCAGATTTACACTGCATAGGTAGGTAAGAACTGTGTGAGAGACAAGAACTGTATTTCAACCTTGCAAAGGGGGGCAGCAGACACACACTACAGTATATAGCTAATGAGGGTGAGCTCAGGTTGTTCATAGATGTAATCTTATTGTGTAAGAGCCCATCATTCACAGACAGAGGACAAAGTTTTTGATAAATTGAGCCTATTAAAACTACTCAGTTACTACTGCTACGTAGTAGTAGTATCATTGGGACAAATGAACACGATGACTTTATACAAGAAAATAAACAATTTCATATATAACAATACCAAATTCACAATATTGTGAATTTTGGTGTTTTTCCAGCAGTACTTTTGGCAGCGCCGAGTCAAAACACAATTTTCTCTTCAAACAACAGTTTTACAGTGTGTTTCGAGCTGAGACAAGTGCAAGTGATGGACCTGCTCCAGAGTAGGGTCAAGCCATGCCTGCCCCGCCTCGAAGCAGGCTGCGGTGATGTCTTGCAACCAGGGGCGCTGCCAGGGATTTGGGGCCCCATGAAAAGAAATCTAATTGGGCCCTTGTTTTTATAAAACTATGCATTTTAATGACATGTTTGACTATCACTACCATATTTGTGAAAAGAAAAACATGACAGTTACTTGGTTACTGCTCACTGTCTCCCTTGTAGTCCTGCATTCAGGTCTAATTTATCTCCATAACTAAAGACTCACAGGTGGTCGCATTGGATTTGGGGTGAAAAAATACATATATGAGGCTATATGGTTGTTGCGATTTAATCTTCTGATTAAATCGCAACAACCATATAATCTTCTGATTTCCAGAAAACTTAAACATTTCTCTGCTTGTATTGAGAGTTGTATTGAGGGTTAGGGTTAGGGTTAGGGTCACACAGTCTGCATGTAACAGAAATGTTCTCCTCTGTTCCTACTGCAAAGCAGAGGGGTGAAAGTCCCAAACTACTGACCAAACATTCTATTTTAGTGATGGCTTTGAACTATATTATATATACACATACATATGCTCCTTTTATTTCAGAACTGTCTTTAATACATGAAAATTATTCTGAAATAAATATGGATTATAGGCTATTTTTATTTTATAGGGGCTGACAGACAGCTGCTGCTGCTAATGCACTTGACATATCTGTTTGAATGACATGTTTATTTTAATTAAACTCTGCCTCATTGATCATTATGTGAGAAAAAAAATTGTGTTTGAATTTCTGTCATTAATAAATATTTCATTTTCTTTTTTGTAATGGTAAAACGAGCAAGAGGGACAGAGAACTCCCCACAGACTCCCTGCAATAATGCTAACTGGCATGTCACTAAACATAATGTTGCTCACCTTCTTCACTGGGACAGGGAGGGGGACAGTTATGGGGAGACCGGGCTGCTGCTGACTCATCTGTTGTTAAGTCTGCTAAAAGGAGCAGGGACAATGATAAACGTTTCCCCGCACTGATTAAATGTTGATGAAATGTAGGCTAACACTAGTCTGTAGCTAGCTAGCTTCAGTCACAGACTAAAGGCTACCCACCTTTCTTGGTGAAAAACTGGGTTACAGATTGACACCCTTTCCTTTGTCTTTCCTCTCTCTCTTTCCTCTCTTTCCTTTTTTGAAAACCAGATTTTGATTTAGGCAACATTGTGATCACTGTAGTTCTGGCGCATCTACTGCCTGCAATTAAACACCATATGTGCCTAAGGCAGGACCAAACCATTTCATGCAGATACAGGGGGGTGGTCGGTCAAAATGGATGTTTACTTTTTGGTCAATGGGGATATTTAATTTTTACTGCCAAAAACAAGTAAAAACAAAGAGATCACTAATTGTATTATTATATTTGAAATATATACTCAATGATGGTTTAATAATTTTATATTAGTTTTTTAACCTATTTTTTGGAATTGTCCTAGCTTTTCCCCCCTATACGGAGCCCCTGCTTGCAACTGCTGTCCTCAAACAAGTGTGTGATACAAATCCATACTCAACTCATGTCTGCGCAGGAAACCTAAGAGAAAGATGTTTCTTATTGTAAGTGGGTACAGCTCTCAGTCCTTTTGTAGCTTCTTACTTAATGTCTTTAGTTTCTCTCATTCTGTTTGTTCTGTCTAATCTGCTGTGTTTTAAATTTTTCATGGTGTTCACTTTCAGCTGTTTCAGGAGTCAAGTCCTACTGGTGAAAACTTAATGTTTTTTGTAATGCTGCTTCAGATACGCAGGACTTCTATTTTTGGCAGGTGCCAGAGCATGACGCAGCAGTTAAGTCGAATTCAGCACAGAGCAGACAGGAAGTCATGCAACAAAACAACAACATAACATCCAATTAGTTTTTTCAAAATAAAGCACTCCCGCTAGCACAAAAATCTCAAAAAAGAGACAAATACAAGCACTTCCTCTCATGCTTCGGTTGGGAAACAACTGATGTTGTGTTTATAACTCATGCCTATAACTGCAGTCGCGCGTGATTATATAATTATTGCAGGAACTTCTCGGTCTAGCAACTCCAGCTGTCCTTTAGTGCTGCGCCGAGCCGGACTCAAAGCACAGCTGGTGAGGGTTGCTGGACAACAGATGACGGAGCGAAATCTTATCAGAGTCTGAATACAGGGGGCAGGCATCCAGTGGAATCTTTGGGTTAGTGGAGCCACTTTGTTAGCACTGCAGTGATTCGTCCATAGTGCTGTGGGGATCAAGACAAGTGCGTCATTATTTAAAGACACACATTCAAGCAGGTAGCTCAGGTGCATAGTGCTCTCTTAATCCCCTTGCTCTTGTTGACTGTACGTGAGGTGGCTGTTTTAACCTATAGTATGTTGGTATTCAAGTGCTGTCTGCTGTAGTGCAAAGTATTCTAAAATTGTTGTCAATTATTGTTAATAACTATTAGACATATGTTATCCATTACAATTAATGCAAACACCATACACCATTTACCATGACATTATTATACCAACTGACCTGACTCAGCACCTCCAACTGCGACTGCCTGCCCACATCCCCGGTGGCCAGCTGGAAGGAAGAGAGAAGGAAGAATAATTATTTAATTACAAAGCATACAATGTAAAACATAGTGAAACTGGTATTCCGCATGGTAAACCCATCCCAAAGAAGTAGTGGGCAGCGTTCACGTGCCCGGGCAGTGTCTTCAACAGTTCATGTATAAGGAAATTACTGAAACAACACATCTGTGAAGTGATCTAACATTGATTGTTAAACGATTTATGTTTCAGTAGTTTCTGATCTGTCCCCTTAATGCAAAAGGCAAGGTCGTTTTAGCAGCTGTTCTGGTGCTTTTGATCATATCCCAAATGACCTTCCTCAGCAGATAAAGTTGCCAAGTTTAATATCATGGAACTGTAGTTGTCCATCCAGCCATCCATCCATCTTCTTCAGGGGCAGCTGTCTGAGCAGGGACACCCAGATTTCCCTCTCCCCGGACACTTCCTCCAGCTCTTCCGGGAGGATACCAAGCGTGTTTTATTAGTTGTTTTTTTTTTCCTGAGCACTTTAAGGACTTATTTTCCCAGTGAACACAGTAAATACTGCCATGTTAAAAGTCCAGTGTGTAGGACTTAGAGGCATTGCAACTGATGACCCCTAGTATCACCCGCCACTAATGTGGCCCCTACTAGCACAAAGATGCACAACATGGTGGGTGAATCATCAGGTGATTATCAGGTGATCATATCAGGTGATTATACACAAATGAAAACATAATTATGAATATTGTATTCCATTCGGCATAGATAGAGTCCCCTAAATCCACCAAACAGGACTGAACAAATAACTGATGCTGTTGTTTTTCTGTTGAAAAACAGTCTTGACTCACCTGCCAGCTAAATCACTCCTCCCTCATCAGCCTATGATTTATTCACTGTCATGTTGGTAAATCACTCTGTTCAAACATCTTTCATAAATAAGCTGCTATTTGTTAAGCCATTAAAGTGACACACAGTCTTAATATGTATTGATGTATGAAGCACCTTTGACAGCACTACTGTGTGTACTTGCAACGGTATGTACACAACTCCTGCGTGAATCTCAGATCCAATGCATATTCATGAATTAATATATTAATCTGATTATTCATGACAGGGAGTAGGGAGAGAGGTTGTATCTTTGTGTCAGCACATTATTTTACCCCCCACAGAGAAACATGTCCCCAGTTAACATCATGCCACTCCAAGGTCACATGCAAGTGCAATGCTTACCATTAATTACAAGGCCTCTGCATTAACGTAGACTAAACAGAGTGTAACTTTGAGCAGCCTAGTGTTTACAGAAGCAGCTCCACACTCTGCTCCCTGTGTAGGTCACATTTTACAGATGCTATTAATCTTCTTTTTAATTATGGATATAATGCCATTGTATAAAGCCGGATTAGATGCACAGATTGATCATCTTATTTTTCCTATATCTGCTGACAGTGTGTGGGCTTGTATAATTATGAGGAAACAGAGGAGGAGGTGGAGATGAATGTGTAAGCAGCCACACATCCTGAAGCTGCTGCATACTAGGCTGATGTCTTCATCCAAAGCTTATGAACGAGGCTGCATGAGGTCTGAGCAGAGCAGATATACTCTACTACAGACACGTCTCACTTACTTTAGTAAACTGGTCTTTTTTACAAGCATCACTTTTTTCTGAGAGAATATGTTATTAGATAGTGTAGGTGGCTCACAGCAACACCTCCAACATGAACTCAAAGCCAAAGTAGTTTCATCAAATGCAGATTGCACTCAGCCGCACTTTGCCTGGTCAAGTCTTACATTGGCAGGCTCAACATGTAAATCAGCATAGAGATATTACTAGTAAAGTCCTGCTTTCAAGTTAAATACAAAATACAGAGGTAATATCATCCAAATGTACAAAAAAATAGTCCCTGTTAGTAAAATATCATAATATATTATGCAATTATTATTGTTATTTTTGATATACATCAACTTACGTTTTTGAAATTGCACCTCTTGTACACACTAGGGCTATCACTTTTTCCAAAAGTTTAGATGGAACAAATTAAAAAAAACACGGAAACTTTCAAAAAGAAATTTGAATGCAACCCACTTGAGGACTAATGACAGGAAAACTCATTAATTTAATCTGAATAATTGAACAACTAATATTTTCACTGTATTTTAGTTCAATTGAATATAATAGCTGAGATGATGAAGAATACAGTGGTAGGTATAGATAGTAAGTAAACAGCTTTGTCTAACATGATAAAGATATTTAGATCCTGATTTTACAAAACAGTGCAGATAATAAGTCATTATCTCAACATGAGTGCTTTTTTTCCATGGTTCTGCCAGCATCTCCGGCTTCCTCTAAACTCTTGACTCAAAGGTCTTTCCTCTCAAAAATGCAACAAAGAGTACAAGTTATGAAAATTAGCGACCTCGGGCTCTCACCCCAGAAATGAGTGCATAGATTAATTGTTTTAAATGTGCTGATAATGATCCTTGTAAACTGCAATGCAGCAGAATGGAACTGTGTGGCCAGGGAAGAGACAGTGAAGAGGGTTCCGCACAAACTATTCCAAGGTCAGGTCTTACATTAAAGATGCAGATGACTCATGTCTTTGGTGTGCTTCTCGACAAATATTTGAGGACAAAGAGCACAACCTTTTAACTTTTTGCGAAACATAGAAAGACCTTGAGTGAGTTTTATCAATTAGAAAGTCCCCCAGGGCTGTGTGCTCAGCCCCCTCTTGTTCTTACTGTACACCCATAACTGCACTCCCAGACATTGTGAGAACTCTGTTGTGAAGTGTTAGGACGACACATTTACATTTAGGAAATTTAGCAGATGCTTTTTGTCCGAAGCGATTTACAGTAATTCATAAATACATTCATACACTGATGGCAGTGGCTGCTATGCAACGGTGCTAACCAGCACATCAGGAGCACTTTAGGGTTCAGTATCTTGCCCAAGGACACTTTGACATACAGACCAGGGGAATCGAACCAGCAACCTTCCAATAACAAGACACTGGCTCTACCTCTGAGCTACAGCCGACACCACCATAATCGGATGCATTACATACAACAATGAAAGTTCATGTTAGAAGGCAATCACACATCTTTTTTCAAAATTTTTGGATGATAATTGTGATATGAAAGACTGGATTACGGTGCCTTCAAGGTGCAGAAGGACGCACCGAGGAGCAGACACATGCAGCCAGATTTTTGTTTTAAATAAAAAAAAAAAAAACACATTTTTTAAATATTTTTTTTTTCCTCAGAAAATCTGTTGTTTTTTTCATTTAAAGGGGTTGTGCTGTTGTTTTTTAAACCACATTTTATTTATTACATTTACATTTTTTATTTCTCTTGACTGACAGAAATTGTGGTGGGCTTTTTTACATTAATTTTATCACTTTTTATAGTTTTAATAACATCAGTCTCTCAGCATTAAACCTGACGTAGCACTGCAGTGGGTCAAGAGTTATCTACACAAGAGATCTCAATATGTTAAAATAGGTGATAATACTTCGACTAGCTTGGACATAGTCTGTGGGGTTCCACAGGGGTCAGTTCTGGGTCCAAAGCTCTTTACACTATATATAAATGATATATGCAAAGTGTCACATATTCTGAAATTAATATTATTCGCGGATGATACAAATATTTTCTGTTCTGGGAGCGACTTGAACCAACTTGTGAAAACAGTAAATCATGAAATAGACAAACTTCAAGTGTGGTTTAATATAAATAAATTATCACTAAATCTTGGGAAAACAAAATATATGTTATTTGGAAAAAAAGGCTATAACAACAGTACTAATTTTCAAGTAAACGGAGTCAATATTGAAAGGGTCCATGAGAATAAAGTACTGGGCGTGATTATCGACGACATGTTAAGTTGGAAGCCACACATAAGACAGTTAAAAAGGAAGTTGGCTAGGAGTGTGTCCATACTTTGGAAAGCACAAAAAATATTAAATCAAAAAGCACTTCATCTGTTGTACTGCGCACTAGTTTCTCCACACCTGCAATACTGTGCAGAGGTGTGGGGGCACACATTTAAAGGCTCCACACAGCCTTTGTTAATACTCCAAAAAAGAGCTTTGAGAATCGTATCTCATGCCGATTATAGGGCACACACAAATCAGTTATTCATTGAATCAAGAATACTTAAACTTTATGACTTAATAAACTATCGCACACTACAAATGATGTATAAAGCAGCTAACAATAGCCTCCCTCATAACCTGCAAATACTTTTCCTTGACAGAGAGAACAGTTACAATCTCAGAGGGAACATGATTTTCAGGCAAAGGAAGGTACGAACTACGTTAAAATCCTTTTCCTTATCGGTGACAGGTGTCAAATTATGGAATGAGTTAGAAGAGGATGTCAAAAAATCAACAACATTACATAGTTTCACGAAAAAATATGTAAACTTAACCGTTGATCAATATAGATTAATACTGGATGGTTGATTAAGGTCAGAGGCACGACTCAACAGACACTGTGTTGAGACGGCATGTGAGCATAACAAAAAACATTCTGTACCCAAACAATAGGTTGAGCCTGAGAAACTTGCATGTTCCCAGGCCAATGTCAGTTGTACGTAGCAGGATGTTGTTATAATGTGTATCAACAATGTGATAACTTAGGCACGAATACAAACTGTGACACTACCATTAGTTCTTCTGAGCTGTGAAGGACTTCACTGAGCCCTGTAAATTCGACACACTAAAGTCACTCGATTAGAGACTTGTCTAATAGTGAACAACAACGTTCTCAACCAATCAATCAATCGATCAATCTACGATGGAGTTGCTAAGTTGGTCACTGAATGCTATGGACAGAGTGTTCTCAACACGGCGTGCGGGTTCTGGTGAACCGACATGCCCGGACGGGACCTTCATGTCCGGCTACGTTATGGATGCTTGGGGAAAGTGGAAAGTCATCTGCCTTTCCGCACTGGATGTGGAGGATGTCGAGGACGTGTACATCTTCACGTTCATGATAATTGGAATGATCGTTCTGGGATTCGGAATCCTTATGCAATATCGGAAAATGAGAAAGATCGCTACTGAGCAGACCAGTGCGCGGGCGGACATCGCCAACACTCGGAGTGCTGTGGTCGGGATGCGCTCTGACATCTCCGCAACCCGTGAGTTCGTGGCACTGATGCGAGTTGATGTAGCAACTAATCGGGAGGATATGGCGAAGTTAGCTGCGGCGAAAGCTGCAGATGAGATGGATGATTAATATAAAAATGGCACAAAAAAAAAAATAAATAAATAAATAAATAAATAAGTGGCCCACACACCATCCCACCAAATAATAAATACACTGGACTTTTGCTCTCTGTCGATTGGACCATCATTCTGACCTTGTGACATGCCTGGCTATAAGATGAGACTGTTGTTACTCATGACGGACTAATATGGACACATGTGCAGACACACACGTAACTGTCTAGAGTTGAATTCTGCTCTGTATGCTACTGCTGCAATATGTTTTGTCAAATGTCATAGTAAAAGAAATTATTAGGTGAAAATGTAAATTACAAAAGGTAACAAAAGATTTGGATGAAGATTTTATCCTATGGGTAATGGGGGCGGGACTTGATAAGCTTTGGCTTCTCCCGCTTTTCCCTTTCGGCCATGTCTATGTGTATTACATTATTTGAACAATGATGTAACGTGATGATGATGAATTGACATGCCCGAAATAAAGTTATGATGATGATGATGATGACGTGACATAGCTTCATACCAGTTCCTAGTTGTCAGGCAGTCAGTCAAACAACCACTGCTTGAAGTGTGTACCTGCCTCCATATGAACACTTCTGTGTGTATGTGAGTGTCTATGCATGTGTGTCTCACGTGGTTGTGTGTAAGCCAAATTTAAAGTGCCCACAATGACATATTTCCCTCCTTAAAATACAATACATACATTCATACAGTTTCATGTATCTGAGTGCTCACGCATCATCAACCTGCCGGACAATGAGAGAAGGGAATAGTTGAACATTGACCAGTAGGAAGAAGGAATGCTGAATGTCAGAGCAGGTAGGAGATGAAGCCGGCATCTTGAGTTTCAAGGGGGGGATTCTGGGCTGTGTGTGTGTCTGTGTGTGTGTGATGAGAGAGAGAGTGAAGGAAAGAGTGAGAGTGTATAGGCTGTGTAACTGAAGTGTCATCAACAAAGAAGATCAAGACAAAGAAGATAAGGAAAGGGACAAACAATGGGGATCAGTGATTGATCATTTAGTATGCATATTCACAGCTCATTCACTTTTCTGTCTGGAGGATGACCGCTCTCCTCTACCTGCTGGACAGAGATCTACAGCCACGACTGCACATTTACTGTGAAAACTTGAGACTTTCTGCAAGGGAGTGGCGATAAAGTGACACTATGCAGCTATGTGGCTGGCAGCTGGCTGGGAGTCCCCCCCCCTCCTCCTGGGGGTTTGTCTAGAGTCCACTGTAGGCACGCCTATTCATTCAATTGCAGTGTGTCACCATGAGATGGCGTTTCCCTCACAAAAAACATATACATCATAGATACCCTTTAAACCTAATACGTATTCTTTTACCACATTACATCTCAGTGGCAACTATTATAGTTTTATCCTACTGCATTTGTTTTAAGCTTTAAGTTAGTTTAGTTAGCCTGAGCCCTACTGGTTACTTTACATTATTTATTTAATTTATATGTATAAATCTAATTTTTATATTTTAGTTGTACCTAGGTTAGATTAAGCCACCCATAATTATATACAGTTATTCAAATTAGTTAATCCTTTACCTGCTATTAAAGTTTTGAAAACATTAATGCATCAGTAGTTATAATTCAAGAATTGCTATATGGATATTATTCTGAAATTGACTATTTGTTTAATCAATTTATTAAGTCATAAAAACTAAACCATCTCTTCAATTGGTAGAGCATTTGACCCCTATACCGTCAAGCCCAACCTGTGGACTCTTGCTGCGTGTCATCACCCACTCGAAACAAACGTTTTCTGGCTCTTATACAATAGTTTGTCCCTGTTGTTGTTAAATAATTACTTCCCCGGCCATATTACTTTCACTTTCATGCAGTACTGTTGAAATTGAAAAGCTATATTGATTACCTGGTAGCCTAATAATCATTTAATATGCCCTGTGTGGGAATCACCCTGTCACACACGTAAAATACTGTATGTCTATGATACAGTTAGAACAGCTGATTTCATGCTGAAAAGATGCTTCAGCCTCCATCATCACTGATCTGCCTGGTGGATAGATAAACCTATGCAACTTATTTCCACACATGGCGCTTGGGGGTGTTGTGATGAGGCCCCGCATTCACAAGAATGCCACGTGCCGTGATGGGTCATTCCAGTCACAGACTTTTCCAGGTCCGAGCACAGCCTGTCACGGAGGAAGAGGAAGTTTTAAGGGGTTTCACCTGTAGGGGGCCACAGACAGAACTCCCAATGATTGATAATGTTGCTCACTGTTGCCAACTCCTCAGTAGGGAAAGTCGCTATTGGCTGTCCTAAAAGTCGCTAGAAGTTGCAAAATGACGTCATCACCTATCACCTACACCTTTAATGAAGACAGCCCAGAAACAACACTTTTTTGAAAAAGAGTCGCTAGAGGGGTTTGAAAACTCGCTAACACCGATGTTGCTCCTGGATAAGCAACTGTTTGCTTTAGGTTCACTTAACAGTTTATTATATATTAATTGATCATTGTTACAAGTATGATTAATTTCAAAATTGCAGCCTGCACACATGGAGCCCAAAGCTGCAGTCCAGACCACCCTTCTAGACATGCTCTGACACAACAGCATGACATCACAGGTTGAAAAACAAAAACTTTTCAAAGTGTTGCATTCAAGTGTTACAACCAAAAGTTAAACCTGAAACTTTTGTAAGATCCAACAGAGTGAGCAGCCATCTTCATCTTGACACATGACAGTAGGGAAGGTCTCACTTCAAAATATTGAAGAAGGGGACTTGATCTGCACCAGTCTTTACAGAAAAACAAACAAGGAGCCACAAAATATCTTCCTGGTCTCTATCTTGACACATCAGTTGTCACCCAGCGGTGCCAAATACTCCCTGTACATGTCAACCATCGTCTCAGGTCCTTGACGAGACTTCGAGTAAGCATCTCCCAGCATGCATCAAGAGGCCGATGAATAGCAATCTGGCCTTGCCCCCTTCTATGCTTTGTGAGTCTGTTGTGCATAATGCATTGCAGCAGCAGGACAGGGGTAATTACCACAATCAGAGGAGAGGATCATCAATCTCAGGTGAACCACAGGGAGTAAATGAAGCAGAGAGGAGAAGAAGGAGAGAAAGATGAGTCTCTGCATGAGAAAGCGAGACAGAGGGAGGTAGAGAAGGAGGGGAATGAGCCCAGTTTTTTTTTTTGTTCCCCCAAAGCTCCAAGGCTTAATGTCAGGATATTGCTACCCGCATAATTAATCACAGTGAGAAAATCTGTTAATCTACCTTTCTTTCTTTCTTTCTTTCTTTCTGTCTTTCTTTCTTTCTTTCTTTCTTTCTTTGTGCTCATACAATCTCTAGGCACAATTCTTCTTTTATTTTCAATCTGTGCTAACTCTGTCACCACTTTCTATTGTTTTTTATTTTATTCATGCTCAAACGTTATTAAAGTGTTCAAAGTCGGGTATCTAGCACATCATCATCATCATCATATCTGACACCTTTGTCTGGACATTTTGGTGCATTTGGCTTAATATCCGTTGATATAACAGGAAGAATTTATCTTCTCTTGATAATCTTTAACCTTTAGCAGTGTACTGAACAAAATGCTCAGGCCTGTTTAAACATTAATCTATGTAGTGGATGTGGTTTGATGTGACGTTTGATAGCTGGTAATTATGTGTTTTACATACTTCATGAAGATGATCTTATTGACACCTCACATTGCACCTCCAGTGTGTTCACTGCATTTTTCTACGAAGACGTGGCAAGCTCCTGATCAGCTTCAACAAATGGGACATCATAAATCCAATAAATGGTTATACAGGACCACAGATTTCCTTATTCTGACTTATTGGTCACTCAGATTTAAAGAAATAAAACAGTTGCAGGTCATTGAGTGTGGATAAGGAGAGTAAGCATCCGTGGGGGCAGTGGACAAGACTAAAGAGGGAGACCATGGAGGGACAGGGGAGAGGGACAGGCAGATGTTGAACTGGGTAAGCATTAGTATGGTGTTGTAATTTGGGGGGATGATGCAGAAACACACGTCTCACTGAAGTTCAGTCAAGCTAATAAATTGCAAGGTCAACTGAAGAGGGTGTGTTTTAACAGAGTTGTTCAGAGTTTGGAAAGTTTGGAAAATGCTTACTTTTCGTAATTTGGACCGTTTTGTTTAGGTACATTGGAAGTGCTTAAAAGAGCTTGATTTTACTCTTGCATAAAACAATACATGGGTACTGATTTGATATGTCCTCTCCTCTGCTGGCACACAATGTAAATCAATTATTCTCTGGTTGTGTCTGTGTTTTTGTTGCAGCTGGTTTGTATTACAGACAGTGCTGGTGATACAGCAGATAGGCAGGGTGTACGCAATGCAGACTGCCCCTCTACATTGAGCTTGTATGCGGGAAACCTACTTGTTTCAAGGCAGGCTTTGCTGTCGGGCTGCTCATGGAGGGGCAGCCTGCCCTCCAGACGCCCCGCCTGTTTGCTCTGTTTAGCCCAGAGACACCACAGCAGCAAGGACTGGCTCCGGAGGACGAGTGCAACCCAAGCAGAGCAGCAGCAGGTCAGTAGGAGGGACTGCGACAGCCAAAAAAGTCACCATGTTTACGGGGAAAAATGCAAATCACTGCTGGCTGTTTTCTATACAAACCATTCAAAAGCAAAACTACAACAGTTGCACGTTATACAGTCTCTGTGCCTGACTCAAACTGTTAACTCATAAGCTTACATATCAACCATTTACAGCAGAGCGCACAGCAGGATGTCCCTCCCCTGTTCCTCTGGCCCATCCATTCTAGCATCAACCATGTTGTGGACCCAGTGTTCATCTGTTTCAAGGGAGGTGGGGGAGTTAATGATGTGTATGTGCGCAGTACTCTTTGGTCTGTGGACACATAACTCCTGTGCCCTCCTCTTTAACAGATTTGCAGACAAAGCATCTGGGAAGTTACCGTGCAGCTTACCCCCCCGCGCTAGTCCCGATCCACCTCCCAACACACACAAACCTCACTTTCCAACCTGACCTCCTTCCAACACCACCGGCAAGACTCTCTTTAAAGTTTGTGCTGTCACAGAGAGGTCCTGATCAGATCACCCTGAAAAGATGAAAAATGAAAATAAGAATGAAAAAACAGTTAAAACACATTTTTCCATCCCCTCCAAGGCAGAGAAGGCAGATATTGGACTGCCTCTGAGAGGCTAAAAAGGGCTGTTTTTCTGGACTGTGCCTTCCAAATACTTTAAAGTGAGCATCCGTAGGGAGCAGAGGGAGTTGTCTGCTGGAATAGAGATTAGAAGCAAGGCTGAAAAAAGAGAAAAAAGGCAGAAACCATCACCCAAAGCCTAATGCACCAGCAGCACCCCAGGGAGCTGCAGGCAGGTTTATATGGGCCACTTACTCTATTATGGTGAGGAGAGGAGAGGAAAGGAGAGGAAAGGAGAGGAGAGGAGAGGAGAGGAGAGGAGAGGAGAGGAGAGGAGAGAAAGTTTATGACATGGATAAGAAAGAGGAGTCACAGAGACAGGTAGGGGAGTGGAGAAAAGTGATAAGAGGAAAGAGAAGGAGAGGATAGGAGTGGAAAAGATATGTGAGGAGAGAATAAGGGATGAGAGAAGAGGAAAAGAGAAGAAGAATATGGGAAAATGAGAGAAGAGAAGAGAAGAGAAGAGAAGAGAAGAGAAGAGAAGAGAAGAGAAGAGAAAGAGGAGATAAAAAGATGGGGCAAATAAAATTAGATGAGAAAAAAAGAATATACATAGAAGAGGTGAGAGGAAATTAGGAAAAGGAAACAATCAGAGGAGAGGTAGAGAAAGGAAAAGAGAGAATAGACATGAGAAAAGGTGAGGAAAGAGCAGATAAAAAAGGGAACAGAAAAAGAAAGGTGGGCATGGGTGAGGAGGGGAGAGGAAAGGTGAGGAAAGGAAAAGAGGAGACAGGGAACCAGGAAGAAAAAATAAGGGTGAGAAGAGGAGAGGAAAGGAAACAAGAGAGGAGAAGGGTAGTAAAAACAGAAAGAGAGGAAAAATGTGAAGGTAGGACTGTAGACATACATTAAATGTCTTCATACAACAACGAGGACCAAAACAACATTATCTTTTTTTACAGAGACGAAAATGCAGCTCTAATTCACACACATACACACACACACACACACACACACACACACACACACACACACACACACACACACACACACACATCAGATGCATTTCAGTTATATAAACCCATCGGGGAGCTATTTTTTTCCCGGTAATGCATAATTGTGCACCGGTGCTCCTATTTCAAGTGTACTTCTATTTGTCATAATGAGGAATTCATAATGGCTACACACCTGCTCGGATTGAATTATGAGACAGAGGCCGCTGTCAAAATTTTTCATAAAGTCCTTCATCCACAGTTTCAAGCCAGCATTTTTATTATCTGGCTTCAGTCGATATTCACAGGGATCAAAGCCCAGGCTGTGGCGCACAGACATTATGGCAATTATTTAATGAAGGTTCAATGAGAGGGGTGGTAATTGTAACGTTTCTCACTAGAATTAACTCTCCTCTGTCTTTGTTTCAGTATTTTAGCAGAATGAAACCAAATAGATTCACATTCGGGAGTTCATACGGTAAATTGTACTCTCTGTTTCTCATTGGGTATTCAAAAGAAAAAATGCAGAGTTCATGTTCAACTGAACGTTGAGTAATGGGGAATTTGCGTCTATTACATGCAAAATCAATGAAATCAATGTAAAGAAGCGAATAGGCGTGAATTCCCATTTATTTACAATGAATGGCATGGTGCAAAGTCGCGTGAGTTGAAGAAAGTGAACTCAAGCGAATATTTTGCATGACGCTGTGTTGTGGCTGTGGAGCTGTACAATAACACATCTACCTGTACCAAGGCAGGACAAGAAGAGAGCTCACACTGAAGAAAGTGAGTGAGGAAGTCTACCGGTAGGAGGTAAGTCGGTAAGTCGTGGAAATGTGTCAAGGCACAGCATAGAACTAATATATCCAAACGTCATTCAGGGAGCTAGCATTTTAAAAGTTGTTGTTAGAGCCAACAGACCAGCATGAATTCAGGCTTTTTAAAAGATTGGCATTATGATGTTGTTACTTCAGCATCCTTTGATCCGTTTATTTCAGTCAGATCACAGCGAAATCGCTTTGTTTTGGGTTCATACTAATGTGGTAAAACAGATCATTTCTGTCAATGCTTACTTGATGGTCAAAGTTACTATTTATTGATATGTTGGATTTATTGGGGACAGATAGACAGATGCACCATTCAGCCTCAGTTACTGCTGGAAGTGGCAGTCATCTAGTAACAACTCTCGATTGTGAAATTCACTGAGCTGGGTGCCGTACAAGTAAAGCAATTAAAAATTCAGGTGTGTAATGTATATATTTTCTTTGTGTTTTGTAAGCCAGGTATTGTAAGTAGATGGTTTGCTCTGGATTAGTTTGTGAATAATGCTAATGCACTGCAAACTAGTGTTGAGCTTTTTCATCAATACATGAAGCAAGGAAGCAAACTGTGTTTAGTGTGTTTAAATTGAATGTCATCGAGTCAAGTCCAGTCAAAACCACTCATCTCCAAAATGTAATCTCAAAGCTTGTCTACACTGCCCCCAGGTGGCCATAAACAATTATTTAACTATTATTATTATTATTATTAATAATATTAATAATAATAATAATAATAATAATAATAATAATAATTCCAAAAAATTGCATTTCTGTCAACGAGAAAATAAGCAACTTTAATACAATAACATTTCACCGCACATTCAATACAAAAGTGTTCATCTGTCTTGCTCTTCAGCTACAGCAGCATCCTTATTTCTTGATCATAGAAAAAGAAATTGACTTACCCTGCTGCTGAAATGGCTATGGACAACAGAAAATTCAACAAGAGATATTTAATGGCGTTGGAGTAGTTACCTGTTTTTCTTAGTCACCTGGTTTCCATGACATTTTATTGGACATTGTAGTTCTATCCACTGCCAGCAATATTATCAAATATGAATGAATTGATGGAGAGACGTGACAAATGCAGATGCTTTCGCACAGGACATAGGGTCACTGAAAGGTCTGATGAGAATGAAAAATATATGAATCAATCAATTACATATGGGGGTTTGTTGAGCGTTGTAGAGACTAGGAAGTTTATGTTCTGTTTTCCTTGAAGTTGCCATGGACACAGTCTCCACACAACCTTGTATGGAGCATTCTTCACCGTAGATTGGAGGTCACCACTCACCACTAGTAATCTGAATACAAGAAACAGGGTTATGTTTTCTGTATAATCACTGCTGCTGCACTTATGCATGATTAATGAGGCTGGCTGTAAATACAGTAACATCGTTTGTTACCCAGTTGGCCGGTTTACTGCCAGTTTAATTGATGTCCAGTTAAACAGCTGTGAAGAATACTGTAACAAAATCTTCTCTTTTATGCAAATAAGACACAAAACACAAAAGTTATGAACTATGACTGTAAGAACTAATAACTGTCCCTTACATATATCAAAACCTGCAGGCATGGGAGTGATTCAGCAGCGAGGTACTACTAGATATACTATATATAATCTCAGCTAGCAATATAGTATAGATGCACACATGCATTAATGAAGAGGTGTCAGAGTGAGGAGGCGAGGAGCAGGGCCATAGCAGTTTACATTCAAGCACTTGTTAAAGGTGCAATATGTACAATTCTAAACCTGTCAAACTCATTCATACATCACCAAAGTAACTGCTAACTGTTACCTGTTGGTGCTCTGAGCTAGTTACCTCATTTAACCATGCAATTAGAAGTCCAAACCTGGAGCTCCCAGTTTTCAACAGCCTTCCAGTGATAATAGCTGGACACAGAACAAACACAGCCTCTCAAAGGTCAGTTTGATGATGGTGATTGCAGTACCAATGGGGTTAAGAGCGGCTCTGACTATAAGAGGCAAGAGGGAGGTCAGGCATCACTCACACACCTCCAGGGGCCTGAGCTATACAATATCGCCGTCACCTATTTAGGTAGAAAGTGGTATTACAAGACAGGTTGGACCAGGGTAACTGGGTACACTGAAAAAAAAAATGTGGAGTGATATTTACTTGGAAAAACCTAGGAAAGTTTTTGCACTTAGAGATTGTAAGTAAATTCTACAAGGGTGATCATCAAGTAAACTTTCCTTGCAAATGTAAGTTTCTTTTACTAGCAAACCTCAGGTAATTTACTGATGATTATTAATCTGGTCAATGAATTTTACTCTGTCATTCTTTGTAAGTTTTACTTAAACTCTTGACTGCTTCAAACTGAAAAATCTCACCTAAAACCAATGGCTTTTCAAGGTAATTTTTAAATACCTTTTCTAACTTTTATTTATGAACTATATTGAAGTAACATTTACAAAACATTTTACATAATTTTTCTGCAGTTTAAATAGCCTAAATTTATTCTTAATGTTTTTGTTTATTGAAACAGTGACATAAAAAGATGAGGCAACTGTTTAATTTAACAACCCATTTATTTTTCTTAAGTGAAAAAATCTTTTATTCAATTAAAACATTTTCCAACAAGTTTGCATGGCAAAATAACAACAAGGACAGCTTAAGGACATCAAGCTCTAGAAGAAGTTTTTGAAAAGCTTAATAAGTGTACTTCATTTTTAGGGGGTAACTTAGGTTCATGGCATAAATGATGCCCATGAGCAGGAGACAGGCCCTTTGCAACACTTCCACAGTTGTCAAGTACCTCAGTCCCTTCAATAACAATCGACACATCAGTGTCGGATGCACCTTCATCTTCTTCACTTGTGTGGCGACACAGATCCTCAGGACTTGCTCAGCCTGGTCCTCCTGAGCTGCCTCTCTGCTGATATCCTGTAAAATATATGTGAATCCATATTCAGGTGCATAGTACAGCTGATTCTGAAAATATCCTTGTTCCACAGTACTGATAACAGCTGAAGTTTGCACTCACTTGTACATGCACAAACAGCCTGTAGTAAATCAGGTCTTATGGACCCTATGCACAACTCTAGTGGTTCCTGAACTTTATTTCCCATCTCTCATTATTGGAAACACTGAATAATACAGATGTACATGTAGCACGCAGAGAGGAGAGGACAGAGAAGAAGGGAAGAGAGAAGGGGGTAGGAAAGAGGACAGAGGAGAAGAGAGAAAATGGGAGAGGAGAGCAGAGAAGAGAGCATCAAGGAGAGGAGAGTAGAAGAAAGAGGAGGGTAGAGGAGAACAGAGAAGTGAGGAAAGACAATCATTACCCCAAATTTCACTTTGTTTTTCATGTCAGGAATACGATTTAATTCATTGACATTTTAGATTTATTTCTTATGAGATATTGAGTTAATAGAGAGACTTTTAGGAATGCATTCCCAGTCGTGCACTGTGTAATAGGCCATATAGTTTAATTACATCTATGAAAATATCTTTTTCGTCATCTCCAACTGAAAGAACCATCAGAATGCACTAATAAAGACTACTTATTAAAAGGATGCATTTTGTTTCTTTTATTGAGTTGTTATAAAATGCAATGATCAGCTTTAGGTATCCAATACTTCACTTAATTCTGTCAATTACATTTTTTTTTGCTTTTCATGCATTAAAATTTCATCAAGCAATATACAATTTTTATCATTCAAGTAAACTTATTGCTTGTTTAAATACATAATTTGGTAAATTTAGACTTTTTTTTTGATCATATTAATACATCACACAAGAATGCTCAACATGTGTTTGTTTTTGCCTGAACAAGGACTCAAACTCTTTTCAGGCCAACCAGCATGCAAACTAAAAAGTTGTGAACCACAAAGTGAGCCAAAATAATTGAACTGAACAATTATTAAGACTTTTTAGCTCATTATCATGACTTTCCATGGGGATTTCTTTTCATCTATTTTTTTTCCATTGGCGAGAATAGGCTTCCATATTTATTACATTTTTATTTGTTAAAAAAAATGAAATATGAACCATTTTAGAAAATAAAATTCGGAGAATATTTGAAAAAAATGTGTTTAAAGGGACCAATAAAGGCTCCATTTTCAAAAATTGCAATTTTCTGACAATTATTTGATGGTTCAAGCAAGTTGTATTTAAAGGGGAAGTGAATAAGAATTCAATATAATGTACTCAAGTGAACTTTGTGATCTGAAAATGTTTGAATTTACCTTGTAGTCCTTGATGAGTTCCCCTGAAGACTCCCCCAGGAATTCCATCAGGGCGCAAATAATGGCCTCCCGTCTTGCTTCAACTGTCGCTGTTTTAACAGACAAGAAGATACTTGTGTAGAAAGTACCATATATTAATTCACTAGTAATCTATACATGTTGTCAACAGAAGCAACATCAAAATTCATACAAAATTATGATATCCTGAGGGCACGGTCTGACTGCTTTACCCCCTGTGCACTACCCAAGTCCACAGGTACGTTGCGTTTAGTGTCCATAGTAAAATTAAGCTGCAGTGATACCTGATGTGTGATAATGGCAAGTGGGATCATATTACATTTTATATAATATTTTAACTCCGTTATATATGCAGGAAAACCCTGAATGGCTTACCTTCAAGATGATTTAGTTGCTCCTGCAACTAAATCATCTTGAAGGTATTTAATTAAACCTGACCGCCGTCATCGTCTTGGCAGACAACGGGGTGCATGCGTCCTGTACGCGCTTCACAAGGCGCATGCGCAGATTCAAAACACGCAACACTGGTAAAACTTACTTCGTATTTCTAAGTTCATGTGGAATGACTATGAAACCTTTGAATATTACTTAATAAAACTTACTCTTCCCACACAGTTTATTTATTACATGAATGACATATTTAGCTTTACTTGAATAATTCAAGTTCTCACTGATACTTACAATTAGAAAATAAAAATTGTGACAGTTAACCTAATGAATATTACTACACCACAAAATCTTTTTTTTTAGTGTAGATGGTTATTATATTAACTTAATTAGATATCTTTATGAGAAAACACATAGACATATTTACTAACTATATATTTAATAATATAATAACAATAATCATAATAATAATAATTGTAATAATTATAATAATTATATAAATAAATAATAATATTTATTAACTGTATATTTGATCTTTTGTGTATGTATGTATATATATATGTGTGTGTATATATATATATATATATATATATATATATATATATATATATATAGCTATATACATATATACGTTTATTTATATTTATGTTTATATTTATATTTATATTTTGCTCTTAATAGATGTTGCTTGTATAATATATGTTATTTGTATATCTGGAGCTTGTAACAAAAACTTCCCCCTGGGATTATTAAAGTATTTCTGATTCTGATTCTGATTATTTGACTTAATATGAAACAATCTTACTTCTTCTCAATCTGTTGATAATCTAAATTAATTTGGGATGCATTAAACTAAGTTTCTGACTTATTGCATCTTCAGATACACAAATAGCCACCACTGATCTGCTGAAGTGGCTATAGTATTTTGGTTAGAGCACAGTGCTTTTTATTGGGACAACTTGCACAATAGGCAGTAAAATGATTCCTCTGATGAAGGGAAAAGTGATGGTAAGGGAAACATATCCAGTAAACTATTTGGAAAACTAGTCAAAGCCATGCATTATTTATTTGCCTTCAGTTGTTTTTGGATGTTCATAAGTGAACTAGAGTCGCAAATACAATCTTTTTCCAAAGCATACCACTGTGTTTATTTTAGATGAAAAGCTCCAAACATTATGTGACCACAGCTATCCAGACAAATTGAGGCTTTTGTAACAAAAATGATGAGCAGATTTATTCCTGCAGAGTTGTTTCTGTCACCATCCAAATCATTTTTTACTGCGACTGCTCCACTGTTGGTCTCAGATGATGTTCAATAACAATTTCATCTGTTTTGCCTTTGTGCTTGATAAGATGCTCTTTTCAGTTACAACAAATGCATTCTGATTGCACTGCCAATATCTCGTGAAAATATTGAATAGCAGGCAAGAGTACAGGGCTAGATATGGTGGAGAAATGAGATGCTGTAAATGTGCCTCTGTGTTGTGCAGCCAACAAGCTGGCTAAAGATAGCAGCTGTCACCTTTATTTATTGGGTTTATTCTAAACGCTGCATTATTTTTCTCAGACACTGGAAGATAGCCGAGACCATAAAGCTAAATGCTCCGGTATTAATCAATAAATCAGACATTAAAAAGTCTGTGCCTAAATGTTGACTTTAGTTTATTGATTTGTACATAAAAGTCCCTCAGCAGGGAAAGAAAAAGAATACATCTAAATGAGAATGCTTGTGTGTTAGTGTGTGCATGTGTGTGTGTCTGTGTGTGGCCTTTGACTTTATTTGTCCTCTGTACAATTCAAGGGGATGTTTGTTCTTATCTGTCCTCTCTGCCTTATTACAAACTTAGTACATACAGTATGTGGATGTGCATTAGATACATGTATGTGACCCATATGAATAGAGAAGAATAGCATATGAATTAGACATGGTCAAATGCAACCTAATAAAGGTGTCAATTGTAAAATATGACCAGAATTTGAAGATAGCTACAAAAATATGAGGGGCAGCC
Organism: Diplodus puntazzo; assembly: GCA_963678695.2. Lineage (NCBI taxonomy): Eukaryota > Metazoa > Chordata > Actinopteri > Spariformes > Sparidae > Diplodus > Diplodus puntazzo. Next base: position 16,048,761 of record OZ023178.1, read on the forward strand.
TATCACAAGAGTAACCAACAACTACTGCTCTTTGCTAGCTTTCCTTGGCTGCAGTTAGCTGCAGTTAGCTAATTAGCTCATGGCTGAGTGAGCTGTGAAAGGTAAATTACAGGGTACAAGGTAAAGTTACTGTAATTTTTTAAACTAGGGCTTAGAAAACACGATGATTGAGTCTTCGAGTCCTGATACGTTCATTTTAGACAATGGGGTGTTGAGAATGAGTTCAGGAGTCTCAAAGCCGGGGTAATTAGGTTCTCAGTAATGGTAATTCCAAGGAACGTATAACCATTCATCTGTTCCATCTCAGCTCCACTAATGTAGACAGCAGTGGATGTCTTTGCCTCCCTTTTTTTTCTAAAATCAAGCAATCAGCTCCTTGGTTTTGCTGATCTTAAACAGTCGATTGTTCTCGGTGCAATACTCCATAAGGGCTCAGCTTAATAGAGTGTGAACATGGCTGGACAGCAGATTGGGACTTAACATACTTGCTAGCTTGAAGGCAGGGAATACAGACCAAGATGATTTACAGCAGCTCTGACCAAGGCTAGATTTGGGGACGAGAAGACACGGCAGGTGGGGACAGGAGGAAGCTGCAGCAGCAGTACAGAGAAAGAATCGGGCATCAGCAGTGGGCAAAAAAGGTATCTAGAATCAAAGTCACATCAGTGAGTTGAGGAATTACCTGGACCAAACCAGTGTTGATTGTCAAAAGACAAACCAAAATCGTTTTTGAGTTTTATTAAGTTTATGTTGAGTTTGAATGAAGTGTGTTTAACAATGAGCTAACGGGACGATTGAGCTCATGATAATTAAAGATAGTAAAGGGTTAGTAGATAGTAAAAGAAAGAAACTTGAATACAGACGGTGTGTGGTTGTATTTTTCTGTTTGGTAGGGAAAATAGAATTGAAAGAATCTCATTCCTTGATATTTTGTGAATTTAACTTGTTCATTTATTGAGTCATTGCACTGCCATACATTGTTTTAATGACAATATTTTCTAATTCCTTTTTAATGCTCACTCTTTATGGAATTCTGGCAACAGCCCTGAATGTGAGAAAATGTTCCACCTTAAAAGATGCAGATCTTTGTGAATTGTTGTGGTTTATAGCTTGCTAACATTAACTAGTAAGCATGAAGGAAGTAAAACTTCCTTTATGTCAGGGGTACTCAAATACAAATCTTAAAGGGCCACAAATATTTTTTTTCAATGACTCAAACGTCCATATGTTGAGGTCGGTCAGGCCACATGCAATAATACTGTAAAACAAAAAAAAGCCCTTTTCATTCAAAACAACAACAAAAATACGATCTAAAATAACAATTCATTTCCGTTTTGACATTGTTGTTCTTACCTCTGAATTTTGAGGAAATGTCTCTTTAAAATTCCTATGCTTCGTCTCATAATGCTGTTTCAAATTGGAAATCTTCATCAAAGCTATAGTCTCCTGGCATATTAAGCACATGGGTCTTGTGCTGGTTGGAGGGAGAATGAATGCAAATGTTTCAGTCCATTCTTCCTCGAATTGTCGATTTTCACTGTCCACTCTTCTTTTAGCAGTGAGCTTGCTCCTACAGTCGGCAAAATATCAATATGCGAAATGCTCGAAAAACGAAAGTGAAAGTTAAAAATTACGCTTGCAGCAGTGAGTGACTCAGCTGTCTGCGTATCGTTGGCATGGAGACAAATACACACAGTATACACGTGCCGACCCAACCAAAACACATGGTGAAGGAATAACAGTTCAGGGGCCACAAATAGGAGGCCGGCGGGCTGGATGCGGCCCGGGGGGCGCCTATTGAGGACCACTGTTTTATGTGTACCATTCTGTACTTCCCCACTTAATTCACTGGTTGTGTCAACATTCTGTCCTAAGTTAGATAACACATCCACACAATGGATCAAATCACTCAAGACCTTGTTGGGTATTTATCAGGTAAACAATCATAACATTACAAGGGGACATTTATATTGACACAAAACTGATTAAATCCTGCTGTCCTCATGGTGAATTAATAACAGCGATAAAATGTATATGATGGCCATGACACATGTCTAAAAATGGATACTTCGTTATCTTTTGCCAGATGGCAGCAAGGTGAACAGACTGTGGCTGGGGTGGGTGTTGTCTTTCAGTATCCTCTGGGCTCTATACAAACACCTGACTTATATCGCTGATGGGTAAAGGCAACTTGTTCTCACCCCCAACTTGTCAAATACAGCAGCTTGGTCGGTGGCCTTAAGCTTCAATGCTCTACTACCGCCCTAGTGTCAGTTTTGCACAGTCAGAACACAGTCAAGATAGCAATTATATGCTATATGCAACATCTAGCTAGACTCCCTAAATAAACCCTACTGACAAAAAGTTCACATATCGTGACATATTAGGGCTTTTGTAATGTTTTAACAACAAATGGAAGTGGTTTAGTTGGGCAACAGAACTACTTGGTTTGGTCTGGAAAAAGATCATACTTTGGGTTGAAATAACTACATTCAGTCTTGTAACGGAAGTTAAGCAAATCACGGCAGGTAACGAAAGTATGTATGTCATTTACGTACGATAACGTACATATGCAGCATATCTAGCATAACTGTTGATTCTTTGTCACAAAGAGGATACAAAGTCTGGTTTCTGGAGAAAACCCCTGTCTATTCATCCAACCACCCCCCAACTCAGGAGGGTTCATGTGTTGATATATTTATAGTTTTGCAGGTTATACATTTAGGAATTTAAAAAAATCCCCCTTTCCCCTTCGACTGTCTGCTGTTCATCATTCTATCCTGTCCACACTGAAATGAGTTGTTTGGCAGAGAAAAAAGAAAGGTTGAAATGAAGAGTGACTAACTGTTGTTTTCACATCTTATCTGGTTTTATTTGGGGAGGGTGAGCAAGAACAGAGCAACTGAGAGCAATGAGAGAGTCGAGGCAAACCAATGAATACTAATCAAAAGAAACATTAGACAACCTCAGCTTCACTGTCAGATTTATTTTAAATAAAAGGGGGTGCAAAGTAATTAGCCCTGATCAGAACATCATGTCTTAAGAGTTTAAGAATTGCAATCACTGCAGAGCAAACTTCACATGGCTCCCAGCAGAACATCCATTATGATAAAGGTGCCTTGCAACCAAAACAGTGCCGGAGTTATTGGCCCCTCACTGTGTCTGTGGCTCTCACAGCAGCGCTGATGAGCCAGCACTTTGAAAAGTTGTGTCCGAAATAGATGATGAAAGGCATCAGGACACCTATATGTGTAGGAGGTTAACCCACAGAAGGCACAAGACAGTCATAGAAAGTGCAATGTAGAAATGTGGCTCTCCCAGTTCACTGACATCTATATTTTCCCTTGTAGGAAGCTTTGATATTCAAAACTCAATAGGGATTTTTGGCCACTGAGCATCACTATGATAAGGCCTTCTTAAACCTTTTCAGCCTCAGGCCTAAATGAGATACTTATTAGACATTAAGCTTTTCAGTTTGGCCTTGGGCTTAAAGATTCAAGGAATAAATTATATCCCTGCTGCCTTGGGACTTATGGAAACATACTTTCTTATGGTTTTCCAAAAATAGACTGCTGACCCATTTTTGGACCCAACCGGCAGTTTAGGACTGGCTGATTGAGAGTGACTGTTGTACATGGTGCCTTGTCTGTTCCATTGCTGCCCGTCTGCAGCCTCCACTGTAGAACCTTGTCGCCCCCAGGGACCCTCTCTACTCTCCAGCTCCTCTTGTCCTCATCTTGGCCATTAGCGACAAACAGAGACGTGGCTCTATTTCAGTCCAGACGCATGCACAAGTGAGTGAATGAGTTTAAGACCAGTGCATGTGAGCATTGTGACAAGGGCAGGGACAGCATACAACAAAGCTGACTAGTCCAGCTGACGGAGACATGCCTTGAAGGGAAGCACATGCCAGCGCTTGAGGCAGGGTGCTGAGTGCTTATGCGTTTGAAAACTAACCAGAGCAGCAGCATCAACAACGCACACTTTGAGTTGAGCTACTGTTTGAAATGTATTCATCTCTGAGACGGATTGAGCCTGGCCAACGGGGGGGGGGGGGGGGGGGGGGGGGGGGATAATGTAACAAAGCTACTGCTCCCAGGACCAGGAGGTGGACAAAAACCTGTTAAAATAACCATTTTAAAGACACACTGTAGAGTTAGCCTGCTTGTTGAATACTGACACACAGGGGGAGTATTAAAGTTAAACTCTCGCCAAAAAGCAACCAAGGCTTTATTTGTGATAAATATGAGTCAAACTTTCGTGTAAATGCATAATTACGACGAAAGGGGCACTATTAAGATTTACTGTAGTTTCGTTTTCGGGCAAGCTAATTTTCAATGGAATGCACAGGCACTCCTATGCTAGCATCAAAATCGCTATTTTTAAAACACTAAGAAGGCTCGACACAACATGAAACTTTGCTCATAGTATCAGTATACCGTAGAACCTCCGTATCCCTATGCAGTTGCGCTAATGCGGAGGGATACGGAGAGTTAAGTTTCGTTTTTATCGAAAGTAAACCTCTTGTCTAGCAACTGGGCCTCGCACTGTATTTCGCCGCTCGCAGATCAGCTGTTGCTCAGTTCGCTAATGCGTAGGGATACGGAGGTTCTACGGTTGAGAAAATGTAGTGCCAAAAGAAGGGCCAGTCTGATGGCGATGTAAAGCGGTGTGAATTTTCCCTTTACAACGTACACTTGAACTGTTATAGATTTTTTAGGTGAGCCTTGTTTTAGGTGGTTTATTTCACTTTTTCTCTGGACCCCCTTCACTGCAGTACAAAACTGAGCGTCTGGGCTGGAGCGGCTCTCTACTTCTCCAAACTGAGGCTGCGCTGATCGGTGATTATGGTAGGGAACAGACCGACTAGATATGTACTTTATATGACCCCACTTCAAAAACCTGAGCAAGCCCTTTAAGCCGAAGCATCATCTTTTCCTAACCAAGTAGGTTTTCTATCTAAACCTTACCAGACCATTAGCACAGTGCTGTCACAGTACAATGAAAAATTTAACCTAAAGAAACAAAACTTGCAACATATCCGTGGTTTGAGGAATTGTACATGCCATTGTTTATTCTCTCACTTCTGGCTGTTTTGGCATACAGAGGAGCAATGTTTAATGATCTATGATGTTACTTAAGTGATCTTGATGTGAAATGTTTTTGCTGTTATAATTTGACATGATGAGGATAATTGTATTTTTTCATAGTCTCAGCAATACACCTGGTGGTAGTTGGGGCTTGGAAAAAAGTGAAAAGAACTGCGCACACTCTTCTAGGCCTAAGGGCTGAATTGACTTGTCGCCAGACTGGGCTAGATCAGTCAATGACTCTGATGTATGCTGTTTATAGTTTGTCTAACTAAGTCTAAGTTTATTTGTTTATAGGTGATTTCGGCCTATCTTAGATGTATTTTAGTAAGTTGATACCCTGCCAGGGGCTTTTTAAGAGGCAATACTGGAGTCTAAGGGAGAATTCTGCCTCCCTTTATTTGTAGCAATGGTTCTGATCTGCCAACAGTTTGGAGTGGTCCGTATTTATTGATGTGCATGCTGATACTGTTCCATAATTGTGAGTATTGATTGCCATGTGTTTGTGTGCAGTGTTCATGGAGGGTGTGTGTAAAGTTGCAGTGCAGTGTTTAAGGGTCATAGGGTGGACACTGAGGCCTACTCGGGTTGACCTATGTGCAGCTATTTTGATTCAGCGTGTCTAGTTGTACTTTTAATGAACTTGTAACTTCAATGAAGTTTAGAGTTTTGTATCAGACTGTGTGGTAACTTTTCTTTTGCCTCTGACACTGGACCAAACTGGGTCAGTGAAGGTGGTGACAACTTTAGATACTACGCAAATAATATTCCCATCTGTCTCAGCTGTATATTGTGTTAAGTAGTAAATGTTAGCTTGCTACAGCAAACTATGTTGATGAGCATGCTTAATATCAGCATGTTAATATTGTCATTGCGAGCATGCTGTGCCTACAATAAGAAGCCTTACAGTGAAGCTAACATGGCCAGCCCAATTGCCAGAATAAATGTTGGCAATGTACATTTATGCAAACTATGGACATATTAAAACATTTCTTAATGTTGCAGGTTTATGTTTCCTGAGGTTCAATATTTGACAACACTGGGCTCATAGTCTGGCTAGGTTGAGGCACAAAAACCTCTTGATTAGGGTTGATCTAGCCTTTTTGAATACCTGTTCTGGTTTTCTTTTTAAAAATATGTCTTGCTATACCTATTATGAACATGAATTTTAACATGGCCTTGGTCATGGAATTATCCACTTGGGGTCAAAATGGAGTAACAATAATGCATTTAAGTTAATTGGTTTTAAAGGAAAAACTCCTTCCTGCTCTGTGAGACGATCGTCCATGTCCTTTGAATCCAGCTGGAAGTCGCATAAGCTGTACAGAATCCAGTAGAAGCTGGCAGTCTCCTCACCAATGGCCTCATTTGTCTGCAGTAATTATACTAATGTCTCAAAATTAATATGGCAATAATTTATTGATGATGAATGCTAAAAGTAGCAGCTCAAAATAACCTTGGCTTATTGAATTGCAGGAGTCTTGGCATGAGTTCACAGAACTGAGCTCAGTCCAGGAGGGAAGAGACTGACATCAGTGACAGGAGAAGTCCCCCAGACTCTGCCTCCTGTGGGCTCAAAGGCCCGCTAAATGATCCATCTCTTTCAACTGCATGTGAAGGAAAGCAATATGCAAATCTCTTGGTGCTAATGTGTGCTGTGGTTGGGCTTTATGAGGGCTTGATTTTCACATTTCTCCAAACTCCCTCATCTCTGCGCCACTCGGTGCCCCGACCATCCAAATGTCGGGCAAGTGGCAATTCTCACTTATTTGTGGGTCCCCCGAACCACCCAGCGGACCATGAAATGAGTTCATTTCAGCACAGTGGGATGCAAATGTCTGGTGCTACAATAATATCACACCCTGTCATAATCAGTTATGCATTTTGAAAAGGGAGGAAATGCATTGTAGTGTCAGTTTCGCAGTATTGTCTCCCGCTTGAAAGGACAATGACTTGAACACAAATGCATTAAAAAGGTTTGGCAGCATAAACACATATTGTACTCAGTTCTTCCTCACTGACTTTACAAGGAATTTTATTTTGCTACTATAGGCTCTTGTGTAATGGCCACACTACGCTTGTTCCCCTCATTTCCTCTTTTCTAAGCTGTTCCATTTGAGGGGTTCATCATTTCTTCTTGTTTCATATGCATAACATCCTCAATAACTGTCCTATCAGACAGCTGATCATCTTAAAGGTGGCTAGTAATTACTGGGCTAATTAATCTAGAGATCACATGTTTCCATATGCCAATGAAGGATCTATTCACTATGAGACTGGTAAAATGTTGTAATGTAATGTAATGCTGTACACAGCAGTGGGATTTAAAATGTAATAAAGGCTCATACTGGACCTCCTGCTCATAAAATTATAAAATATTGTGACAATATCCCTTTACATAGTGCAAAACTCATCATCGTTTTTTGTTTTATTTTCTAACCTCCTACTCCAAACTCACACTATATACACACTATGCACTTTCCTCATTTGCATTTTTCAGAATTTTCTGTGTTAGGGAAATAATGCTGAAGTTATGCTGAAGTTCATTTATATTAACTTCATTTGTTGAAGTTATGACAACTTGGAGAGCAGTGTGGCCTTTTAATTGAACAGAATGGCATCTGACTTGAACTCTTGAAATGGTGCTATTGACAAACTGTTTGTGATTCCAGTGACTTGAGAAATTCAGATGGAGGGCAGTGATTGAAAACAGAATTGGACGAGAATGGCAAAAGTTAGTTGCTACATATTGTTGTTCTGTTGCACGGGTACAAACAAAGCCACATAGCCACAAAGTTATAGAGTTACCTTTGACAAAGTGGTAACTGCCAAACAAGCATTATCCGACTGTGCTCCTCCTGACAGCAAATAAAGGTTTGGACAACCACAAAGGATGTTAACCACTGGCATTTTGAGATGGGCCTTTAAGTCTTAACTGAGGTATGGTCAGGCAAAATGTACAATTATTTAATGTAGGCTGGTTTATAATATTGTGAATACAATGAAGATTTGTTTTCTAAGAGTGCTGGAGCACATTGTTGATTGCTGCCATTTCTGTGTATCCACATATATGTATTTTATCTTTTGAGAGGTGCGGACAGCTATTTTTTCAGAGTTTATAATACTGCAGCACATACAGATGTTTGATACAGGAGACACGCAGCTCCATCTGTCTGCAAGCTTGTCAATCTGCAGTAGCCACATGTTTATTTCATACACTTCACCGATAAACTACAGAACTGTACAGTAACATTTTTTACATTTTTGACACATTTTATATACTGATGCTCTCTTGCTCATCCACATCTCTCTCCATCCCTCTACTGTGAGTTTGCATCACAGTTTTTTTTTTTTTTGTTAAATCCGTTGATGATTGTTATAATGCCTGGTATTGGGTGTGGCTGCAGCCTCCTCAGCTCCACAAATGCCGAAGTATTTTTTCACCTGGTTGTTATGTTGTCATAGTCTCTATTAAACAGCTTAACACAATGTGTGTAGAGTGAAGTATTTAAGATGCGATTTTAAAGGTCTATCTTCAGAACACTGTAGTCATGGTGACCCTAACCCTAACGGCATCGCTAACAGCGTTATTTTTTTTAGTAATGAGTAATCTAACTAATTACTACAACGCCGTTACCATTACCGACAATTAAATGTGACACGTTATAAACTGAAGCTACTCATTGAAGCTGTTGTCATCCGACATAGCTCTCAGCCACAGGAGCTGCAAAGCAGTGTTTTTTTTTCTTTGGTGAGGGAGGGAGGGGCGAGACAACCGCATAAGTGATGATGATTGGCTAAGGTAGAGTAAGAGTTTGTAAGCCAATCAGAGGCAGTGTTCAGTTTACACACAAACCACACAAGCACTCAGCAGCCTCACACACACAAACTAGCAGAGGTAAGCTGCAGCAATGGCGAGTCCAGAGGGAAAGTTGGCAGTACAGACACTACTTTAATCTCCTTGAGGTAAAAGGCAAGAACATACATGTGAAGTGTACATTATGTCCCATAGCGACGTGTTTGAACTCTAATCTAATGAAGCATCTCTCAACGACACACGCTTCTACAAAACTAGTGGCCAGGTGTGGCTAACGTGAGCTTCGCTAACAAAGAAGGACACAGAGCCGTCCAAGCAGCTAAAGCTGGATTTCTCTGCTCCAGCATTACAAAAACTTGTGACAGACTGAACTGAAGGTTCTGTGTAGATACCTGTCTATGCATATCTACTCTATGCAACTGGCTTGTGAAACCCGCATGGAAAAAATCCAATCTTAAACATATTTAAACTTAGAAAAAAAAGTAATGCAATAATCACTTTCCCTGGTAACTTGTTACTTTTATAGTGGAGTAAATCAGTTACTAACTCAGTTACGTTTTGGGAGGAGTAACGAGTAACTATAACTAATTACTTTGTAAAAGTAACTAGCCAACAGTGGTCATGGTTCTAGTTATAATCTAAGCTTTGTGGGGGTCTCTAAAATAACTAACCCTAACAATAAGTAACGTTAGGGTGGAGATAGATAGGAAAGGATTATAGTGGAACAGGTGTGTTTTAAGAGAGAGAGAGAGAGAGAGAGAGAGAGAGAGAGAGAGAGAGAGACTGGAGCTGTTCACGTTTAGTTTTAACATCCTTCCTGAGTAACCCAATTGCAAGTGGATGTCTTCAAGCCCGTCAAATCACACCTGGAATTAAATGCATCCAGACATGCACTTGAGTGACCAGTTATGATTGAATCTCACTTCCATGCTTGATGCAAATATACACCTACATTACTCAAACATTACGTATGTTTTTTGCACAAATACAGAAAAATCTTTATGTATAACCTTTGCTGAATTAACAAGTAGGCCCAGTTAGTTAGTCTATATTAGATACCGTTTGCTAGATTTGTTAGAATTACCATCAATATGTTATATTCTTTAAACATTTGGTGTAAATGGTGAAATCAGTTGAAACAGCTGCTCGGCAGTACGATACACTTCAGACAGGGAAGTAGACAGGATGCACTTCAAGCAACTGCCTTTCGGAAGGAATGGGTGATGACAGTCTGGACAGTTTGATTCATGTCACACCTCTATGAATAATCAAATGTCTAAACACAATTTATCTGCATCTTTCACCTTATTTGCATCCTGATTATGTGCGGTTTAGCCAGCAAAATGGAGCTCTTCAGACAATGCTCCATGTATTGTTTAAATGAATAAACTGCTTAGCAAAAAAGATGTTACTCCACTGTTTTGTGAATATGTGGACGAATGTGTTGTGTGTTTCCAGCAGCATCTATTTGATAAGAATCACAAAAAAATCTTGCTTTGCCACTTTGTGGTGGGACCTAATACATGGTGATTCATCTGTTGACGTAATTTATGTTTGAGAGGTTTCCAAATACAGTTATAGCAGATGTAGGCTGATCAGTGCAAATATGTTCCTGCTTCTGGTATGACACATGTAGGATTACATTACTGGATAAAGAATTACTTTAGTCTGACACTGTGTACTTTGTTGTTTATTTATTGCTGTTTGCATCGAAACTGCAACTTTTGTGAGTTGAAATGAGTCATATAAGCCAAGCCGCGTTAGTGTCTTGGCCTGATGTCCTCGTCCTTCAGCTTGGTCTGGGCAGTGAAGCTTACAAAGAACAAGCTCTCTGAAAGACCCTCACTGGGGTCCTGTGCTCTGCGTCAGCGGTAAAATCACAATCATACTTCTGTTAGTGATGTCAGACACAAGTTATTAGATGGCACATTTTCCGCGGCCTATATTATCATTTGCCAACAGATGCACTGGGGAGAGAGGGAACGCGCTGAAACAGTCCATTTAGTGGTGAAGAATAAAACTCTATTTGCTTTAATCATTAAACAAGTGGGGGGGTTATTGAACTGAAATATGTGTGGAGATATTATGTGATACTAAATAGCTCAGCTGCACAGAGATGAATTTCAAACAGCCAGAGGTCACACAGAGTCCAAAAACAATTGATGTGGGGATATGCATGGAAAACCTGTGGGGGTGGAAATGAATGCACACTCATTAGAGCTCCCTTGTTTTGTGCATTTTCATTGCTGAAATTAAGGGAGGACCAGACACAAACTAACGCAGGCCAGATGAAGCAGCTGGCTGTCCTGTGCCTGTCTGAGCTGCATTTTATCTTGAAAGCAGAAACAGCTTCTCAGAGGTGGAAAAAAAAGACAATTTAAACGACATGAAACTGATTTCAAAATAATCCAAATCCAAATAATGTTTATGAACTATAAAGTATTTATTAACCATTTGCAAAGCGTTATGCATACAATTAATAATGATGTTTGTTGAAACAGTGAAATGTACCACTTGTTAACCATGCTTATTATTGTAGTGTTACCGTGCTTTTACTTCAGAGGAGTATAAACAAATAAAAAGGGAATACAGTGGAATATTACACACATATGTGTAATGTTTGTCAGGCAGCTTTATTTTGAAAGTCTAACTGGATATTACATATTTATTATTGCTAACATAACCATGGGGCCTTGCACCTCAAAATCTGAATCTAGAGGGGTAACTACAGTGTCACAGGGCTCAGTAGGTTTTTGACAAACTTAAAGCTCCCTCAAGATCCCCTCCAGCCATGTCTCAGACACTTAAACCATGTGAGACAAGTGTATCTTGTGTTTTTTAGATTATTATTATTATTTTTTTATATCAAGATGTTTTCTACATCCTACTTGTATAGCTGTATTCTGTACAAATGTATTAATGGGGTGTGTTGTCTTATGTAAATATAGGCGTATCTTTGTTCTAGGGGCGACTAAAATGCACATGCGGAAACAAATCTATGGAAAACAGCCTTTCTGCTCCTATCATTGTAGGCAAGAGATACATGGGCTGCCATTTAGCAAAGCATGTAAGTCAGAAACTATAACTGTTAATGGAGATTCCAACCACACAACAAACCACTTTCATTCTATAATGCTGCTCTTTGAAATACTGCAGCCTTTCTCCTGAAGACACATCTGCACCTTTTCACTGGTTTGTTGTGTCAGACAACAGCACCTGCTGCACAGTGGGGAGGATAGAGGTAAATTGTCTCAGTGTGTCAGGTGCCTCTAACAGCTTTTAATCAAAGGTGTTGCAGATGTATGGCACATGTTCAATTTCTTCACTGGAATTTGAGTTTTCTCTTAATTTTGACATGATTCACCTCATTAAATGCACAAGTTAAAAGATCGTTTTTGGACTGCCAATGTACTTTTTGTTTTGCACGAAAAGATTTTGAAGTGCTGCCATGAAGTCAGAGTTGAAAGTGTTTTATAGTCAGCTGCACTGAGCATCATATCTGTACAAAGTAGCCCTTGAAACAGGTTGTATCTGCAAGGAGCTCTCGCTTGAGATGATAAAGCTCTCTGCTGCTCTGTTTGGGCACATGCCTTGTTTAATAATGGCCCTTTTTAACTTCTTCTGCAGAACACTAAAAAAAATTAACTTACTCCTAACTTTGTACTGAAGGGCAAAAGAAGTGATCTCTTCACACCTGTTTGTATGGTAACAGAGATGACACGAAAACCCTGATGCACAAATCAATATTTTCAATTACCAACACATCACATGGCTGTGTATTGTTTTGCTACTAGTGATGAATTATCATCAACCCTGTAATTTAGCCCAACAGAACCTTTACAATTTGATTATTTTACCACCTCATTGTTTTTTGGATAAGAAGTTATTCAAGTGTGCTATGTATGATATATATCATATATATCATATAATGAGTACACTTCTTCTAAACTAAACATAAGACAGCATGGGATGTCCATTGAGTTGTCATTGACTTATTTGAATTTTGAGTTACTTATTTTATTTGAAATATAAAGACAGATCAACACTGTCCATCAACTTTGACTGTGTGTGTGCACCAAGCATCAATGATTTAAATACCTATGGCCTTTTTCCATATACAACTGCCGGCCTGGCTCTGCTCAGTCTGATCAGGGATTTGACTTTCCATCACAACTGCTTGAAGGTGTGTCTGTAACTGTAACTAATGACATGTTGTCTCAATACAGGCAGTAATATCGAAGTATCAACGCTAACAAAGTGGTTCTGCTCATTCAGTTAAAAACACATTTCATTTACTATATTTTCTCCACAATAAAAGCTAAACTAAACATGACGGCTAAAAGCAAACACAACAAAAACAACTACAAAAGTTACAGAAGCTCTGCGAGGTGGGCTCTGCTCTCAGCTCTCATAAATATCCCACCACTATCAACTGCTGATAGAAAAGAAAATCCGCCCAAAGCCAATAATGCTAGTGGAAATATGCCACTGGTCCACCTCTGCTCATCCTGCTGTAGTCCTGCACTTTGTCGACTTGGAACACGTCCAACCAGTCAAGAGCACCAGCTTGATCTTGGACATTGTGTTGGAGAGAGGTTTCTGCAAAGACGTTGGCACAACAGTCTCCCATTGTTTGAGTCCCATTTGTTCATTTCATTTTTCCTGCAACTGGACATTAGGAGCAGCCTCATGTCAAAAATGGATTAGCATGGTCTCTTCCTCTCCTGCTTAGGGTTGGTCTTTCCTCATGATGGATGGTCGAGAAGCTGCATCTGCATGCACCACTGTTGCATTATGTTCTCTGGTGTCCCAAAGAGCTCACGAGAAAAAAACTGATTATTAGCAATTAACAGTCCATAACATTACACTGAATGCAAAAGACGTCATTACAAAAGGCAGAAATGGGATAAAAAATAAACATTATTCTTATTATAATAGTATGGAGGAGAGTTACTGTACGGTCCCTGCACATATTTTTCAGAGAAACTGCAAAAATGCACAATTCATCTCTGTCGTAACTGCTCTTCACTTTTCACATAGTATATGTCCTGATTAAACTTAAGCTAAAAGCTTCTTGATATTTTGGTATGAAGTGAACCTACATCATTATAGAAGTAAGTACAGTATTTTTTTTTTTTTGCACCATGTTGGCATTTATACGATGTCATTCAACTTTAGCATTACCCAACCTTAAAAAGAATAAATAAATGGGCAAACACATTAAAACAGATGAATAGGTGATGCAGGCATTTTTTAAATTATTTTACTTGAGAGTCAAACAGCTGTGAATCACATCTTTAATGTCCAGTTTGTGATTTGTTTATCAATATAAATGTAGGTTTGGTGTGCACTTGCAGCTCTATTGTGGAGCAAAACACCATAATATTGGACACTTTTGTCAGCAGATACTAATATTTAGAGCCACATGTAGATCAGAGGCATAAATCCTTAGTAGTTGTTCTCTAAATGTATTTAAAAAGAGCGACGTCACATTGGTTTTGAATATTGGTAGAACATGTGGAATCTTTTTGTCTTCCTTCCTCTGCTTTTACATTTCACACACACCCGAGGTGTGAGCATGAAACTCCCTGGCAGAAAATGAGTTCTGCTCAAGCTCTTGTCGTTTGTGCAGTTTTGTTTTCCATTCTGTTACATGAGTGTCCACTGACCCCAAGAATATTTTATTAGCTTTTGGCAGGATAGTGGTGGGATATGCATGAGGGTGAACTGAATTGTTAATGTTTTTTTTATTATTATTATTGTTATTATTATTTATTTATTTATTTATTTAACATGTATAGAGATGCACTTTGTTGACTGCGTCTGCCACTTTTTTTTTTCTCTCTGTTGCCTCTCCAAGTCAGTTTTATAACCCCAACACTTTATGTTATCAAAATGAATGGATGAATGAAAACCTTGGGCAAGTTTGGACAGGAGAATGCTGCTCTTGGTTAAATTACACCTGAAAAGAGTTAGACAGCAGGGAGATGAGGGCAACATTATGGAGATCTGTCAGTCCATCACATTCAATCCAGACTGAAATGTCCCAATGACTGTACAGATTGTTGTGAATGAATAGATTATAATAACTTAAATGATCACCTTTCTTTCATCGAGCAGGAACATCAGAACAAAAAAGGCAGAAACATTTGAATTTCCAACACTTCGTTGATGACAAAAACCTGTCAATGGCTTTCCCCCCAGCCTCTGCTGAAGTTTGTGGTAGTTAAACTTAGCACACTAACATCTAAAGCTAACTCTTAGATTCCACTGGGTGCATATCCATTGCATTCCGACTCCAGTACAGTTTTGTTCCTTCATCCGGCAACCCCCGACGCTGTTTTTTGACTCCAGCACAGCGCAGCGCTTGCAGTTCCAGTTGCAAGACCATGGAGTTCCTGCGATAATTATATAATCATGCAAGAACACAGTTATATATATGTGTTATAAACACATTACCACGATTGTATTTGTCTCAACATTGTCAAAACAGTTTGGGGCTGCTTGCGACAATATGGTTTACCTCGAATTAGAACATGGTTTATCATGCTGAAAACTTACCCTGAGATTCCACCAGATACGTGCCCGCTGCGTTACGGCTCCGATCCAGTTTTGCTTCGCCATCCGGCAACCCCCACTGGTTGCCTTTAAGTCCGCCACGGTGCAGTACTGTCGACAACTGGCAACGCAAGACTGGGGAGTTCCCACGATAATCACATAATCACTCATGACCGCAGTTATGGGTATGTGTTATAAAAACAAAAACAGGAAGTGATCCTGACCGAAGGATTAGTAGAAGAGCTTGTATTTGTCTCTTTTTTGAGATTTGTGTGCTGACGTCAACACAGAGTGTTTTATTTTGAAAAGGAACTGGATGTTATATTGTTTCGTTGCGTGACTTCCTGTCTGCTCTGTGCTAAATTCAGCTGAATTACTGCATCATGCTCCTACTGCTTGTCTTTCTTGAAATATCTCTACATGTAAACTGTCTAATAAAGGCAAACTTTTACCTGACGCACCAGACTGTAACACATAACTATATGGACAGGTTTTAGCAGCAACTTACCCAGTTTGGGAAAGGGCAAGCAATTTGACAAAAAAGATACAGCAGGAGATTAAACAAACCATCTGTCTATTACATCTATCATGGACTAACTTCAACCAATCAGATCAACAGTTGGAGAGAACTAGCATCTGCAGAGCCAGTTGGTAAATCAAACTCTTACTGAAGCCAACACAAGACAAGACCAAAAACACGTTTTCCATTGATCAAAGCCTTCAGTGCCATCCTGCGCTCTTCTTTCAATTAAATATACATTCCATTTCTGATATAACTAATGCTATAGCAGTAATAGTAACCACTTCAAGAGCCTGGGTGACCCTGGCCCAGATGGGCCGATTCCCCCCCGAAACTCCATCCTCCGCAACCCAAGCTGCACACGGTTGTGTCGGGCGTCCGCTCCCGCCTGCTTGATCCTGACAGTAGCATATGCTTGTCTCACAGATTAAGCCATGCAAGTCTAGGTACACACGACCAGTACAAAGATATTACAAATGGCTCATTAAATCAGTTATGGTTCCTTTGATTGCTCTACTATTACTTGGATAATTGTGATAATTTTAGAGCTAATACATGCCAACAAGCGCTGACCTCTGGAGATACCCAACAAGCGCTGACCTCTGGAGATACATGTATTTCTCAGACCTAAAACCTTGCAGGGCGGCTTTCAGGCCCCGTTAGTGACTCTAGATAACCTCAAGCTGAACGCTGGCTCCCGTGGCAGTGACATCTCATTCGAATGTCTGCCCTATGAACTTGGAATGGTACTGTCTGTGCCGACCATGGTGACCATGGGTAATGGGAAATCAGGGTTCAATTTTGCAGAGGGAGCCTGAGAAATGGCTACCACATCCATGGAAGGCATCTGGCGGGCAAATTATCCAATCTTGACTTGGGGAGGTAGTGTGAAAAAAAAAATAACAATAAAGGACTTCTTCTAGGCCCTGTAATTAAAATGAGTACAGCACCCGGAAGTAAAGCTACGAATGGTTACTCCAAACCCTGACCCTTGGGGAGGTCGGGATTTATCACAACAAGGGTGATGCGTGGTTAGCAGGTCTGCCACTCTGGGGGGTTTGGTGTCATAACATCATGGCGGAGTCCGGTCAGAGCAATCAATACAGTTGGTACAATGATACAATCAGTATAGTTGTTTTGGAAGTCCCCACTTTGTGCTCCAAAGTTGTGTTAGGGTGCAAGAGTGGCCTGTCTACTCCCAGCCGCACTACCCATAAAATAAGGCAGAGGAGGTTGCTCCTGCCCCTCAGTGCTGGTAGGGCTAGTGAAACAGCAACTACAAGCATTATGCTACAGAAAAGACGTATGGACAGCCCTACAAGCACCGGGAGCACAGAGGAACACAGGTGGCTCAGAGGGTCCTCTTTCCTACTCGTGACACTCAGAAGGGAATGCTTATTTGGTCAAGGGTTAAGAACTGCAATCACTAATGGCAAGATACGGGCTTCCCACATCTGTGTCAATCGGGATAAGATTACTTTGGGTGGCCATGGACTATGCGACCTATGCGGCCTTCATCTGGCCTCGGCCACTGAGGTTGCAAAACACATCAAGAGGACTCACCGGCCATACAAAATCAGCTACGTTTGCGGGAAGTTGACAGGCACGTTCCCTATATTGCGTAACGTAAATATGGAGGCACGCCTGGGACCACTGCCCTAGTCCTTCTCCACCACAAGGGGCTTGTCCAACCACAAACGGACTAAATATCCGGAGAGTTACACCAGGGATGCTCAAAGCAATCGGCTACTTGGATCGCAGCTCCCTACTCCAGAACTCATCCTGAATGCAACAGCATATCTCAAAGGTGTGGTAGGCAGGTGTGGGAGAAATGTCAATGAATACATTATTATAGCTGATTAGAAGAATGTCAAAACTATGAAAATAAGACCCAAAACCAGAATCCTTAAAGTATTCTGAACACCAGTTTTCTTTCTTTGTACTCTTTTATGTCAGTGAGCACTAAAAATATAAATTAACATATACACACAAAAATGTGCTTAATTCTGTCTTCAATTACTTTAAGTAGCATTAAAATCTGATATACAGACTTTCAATGTTCACATACACAGCCGTGGTCAAAAGTTTAAATACACTTGTAAAAAACATGATTTCTCATTTTTCTGTGATGAGTGAGTGGAACGCCTACTACTTTGTCACAAAAACATTCGTGAAGTTTGGTTAAATAATGAATTTGTTATAAGTCTTCTGAAAACATGACCAATCTGCTGGACATGTTCTTGTTGCTGCAACATCATGGTGGTCCGGTCACTGAGAACCCTTAAGGCACCACTACAATATCATCAGGACCACTTCATCAGACCTCACAAAGCTCCCCCAGAGCCACAGAAGACATTCAACACCGACTGAATAGGGCTAAACATGTCAATAAAACAGATATCAGTATGAAATTTAAATACAGCAGATGAACTGCAAGTGAGCTAAAGGTGAACCCAACAAAGTGGCACTGGGTGGCATTAATGATGATTGGTCCTCTGCAGTGCCCCCATAATCATAGATGCACCTCACCCTGATCAGTGATGTGCAAAAAGCATCCATGCATATAACATGACTGCACTGAGAGGGAAACAAAAGACACAGGAGTTTGCTATTACAGTAAATCATACATAATGAATAGCAAGACATGTTCCGTAATGAGCTGATAGGCAACATGATTTGTTCCATTGCTCCGCCACTGCAGTGATAAAAGTAGGAAAAACACAGTTATGAATACAAATTCAAAGAGTTCCTTCAACGTGACCATAAAGCATAATGGATGGTAAAAGTTAGAGCTTGCTATCTGTTTCTGGCTTAGAGTGTGATGGTATGTCTCTCTCTCTCTCTCTCTCTCTGTGCGTGTATCCATAGCTGCTGCTGCCGAGTAATGGAGTCATGAGTGGAGGAGCAATTTTAAGAAATGTCCTCCATTTCTTCCCCAGGCCATCCTGTCAAATTCTTAAGTTTATACAATTATTTTAAATAACATGAAGGCAAAGAGCCATGTCTTTGCGCTTTAGATGGTCCTAGTGATGTTGTGGGTGGTTTTAATCTCCTGCTGTAGAGCCGTCTTGTCCTAAGCTGTGATGAACCACTCCAGTTTGTTTATTAGCCTTCAAAAGCCTACAAATAGTTAACCATATTCCTCTGGTTTTCTGTTTTTTTGCATTATGTTCAGCAGCAACAGGTCATCAATATTAATTTTTCCTAAGAGCTTGAGCATGCAGCACATGCTTAGCACCAACGTTTATGTTTGTTTTGCTTTTGTTCTTGGTGTGAACTGCTCCTAACTCAGTCTGGCAAATTTTTAACATTTTCATAACTTTTTTTTGACAGCACCATTTGCATAAACAGACCCAAGAGTTGGGTATTCATTTCCTGTTGTTACGTTCCCAGATCAGCAAATCAGTTTTAGTCCAAAAAATGCCATTGCATAAATGTACAGGTACTTATACTTTTGTATTCAGTCGCAAACAACAGCTCTTTAGCCCTTCCTGCTGATAATATGATTCACTAGTGGGATAAGTCTTTGAGCTTTCAGCTTGGGCCGTCACTGAATATCTCCCACCACACCGGGAAAATGACTTGCGGTTTAATTTCCTGACTCTGACCAGCATAAGGATGAGAATCAATCTTTATGCTAAGTTTCCCTGTGCTGATCCTAAAAATGACAGCCATTATCTAGATCTACATTTTATCTCCCACTAAAATAATGACAATAAATCATTAGGGGTGTCATGGCTGTCAATAATTACACAGTGAATGGCCGGTGAGGAGTTTGTCTCGGAAAGGCTTGTGATCCATTAACAGCCAAGTGAGGAGAAGAAGATGACAGTGAGAAATGAGGCTGCTTCACATACATGGCTGCACAAACAGAGCATGCATAGAATAGAATAACTTTATTGATCCCAGACTGGGAAATTATTTTGTTACAGCAGCAGTGCGTCCACAAGAATAAAAGAAAGAAAAAGAAAAACACTATGTACATAACATAAATAGAAAGCAAGATATATACAATGTATATACACAGTGCAAACTATACTATAAACAATACTACTCTACACAACTGCACAAGAAATAAACAAATTATATAAATGGGCAATAACAGAACTAATATATACTTGTGAATGTACAATAACAGAACCAAAATGTACATATAAGTGTGCAATAATAGAACCACAGGTAATATAAACATGGTACAACAGAGCAGTAGAGAGATCAGAGATCTCTCTGTCAGGCAGAGGTGAGAGAGTTATTGTATGAAGTGGTGGCTTGTGGCAGGAAAGATTTCCTGTATCTGTTGTTACGACAGCGAAGCTGAAGCAGCCTTTTGGAGAAGATGCTCCGCTGTCCGACCAGTGTGAGGGGGAGAGGGTGGAGGGGATTATCCATGATGGATAATAGTTTTTTCAGTGTCCTCCTCTCCATCACAGCCTCCAGTGTGTCCTCTTTGCAGCCAATCACAGAGCCAGCCTTCCTGATGAGTTTATTGAGTCTGTTGGTGTCGCTGGCTCCGATGCTGCTTCCCCAACAAACTACAGCAAAGAAAAGTACACTGGCCACCACAGACTGATAAAAGATCTCCAACATCTTGCTGCACACGTTGAAGCATCTCAGCTTCCTCAGGAAGTAAAGTCTGCTCATCCCCTTCTTGTAAACAGCTTCAGTATTAGATCTCCAGTACAGTCTGTGGTTGATGGTAACACCAAGGTACTTATAATCCTCCACCGCCTCCACATCTTTTCCCAGAATGCGCAGAGGTTGGGCAGCCGTCCTCCTCTTCTTCCTTAAATCAATCCTCTTCTTCCTAAAATCAATCCTCTTCTTCCTAAAATCAATCACCATCTCTCTGGTCTTGCTGATGTTCAGCCTAGGGCTGTTTTCGACTAAAGATTTTCATAGTCGAATCTGATTCGTCAGATTTTGCCGTATTTGACTGATCGTCAAACCTTTTTTTTTTTTTTGTAGATCGCAGCTAGATCTTATTTGCAACTTTTTTCCATTTCAAACAAAAGAGCTAAAACACTCAAAAAACATGGTAGCTGTGAAACAAATACCTTTATTTATTTAAAGGTCCCATATTATGGTTATTTCTGCTTCTTGATATGGTTCCTTGAAGTCTAAATGGAATGTTAGTAACATGCTTCGGTCGAAATACACTGAAGGATTGAGCACAGCAGAGTTCTTGAAACACCAGTTTCACAGCCCTGCTCCAGGCTACCGGTTTCAGTGCCTTTCCCTTTAAATGCTAATGAGCTACTGCGCGCCGCCCACGGTGCCGTCCACCTCCTCCTGCCTGCGGAAGACGTGAGGATGGCATCATGTGACCATGGCAACGGCGGAGTTTCTGGGAGTAATGGCTGCCGGACAACAGACTGCGGTCCGACCCAGAACAAGAGGCTCCAGAAGAAAGTAAGCAGCCAAGAATGAACATTGATGTTTCTCAGTGGTCAGTAGTTAAGTTTGTTACCTCAACATTACTTTTATGTTACTGCAGACTAAAGAAAGTTTTACGAGCTTACTGGCCGTCTGCCCCGCGTTGTTTCAAATAACAGCCCCCTTTTCCTGCCTCGAGTGTTTGCAATTTAGCAACAGCCATTACAAGACACAAGCGTAACCCCATATTATTATTTACATTTATGTAGCCAGGTAAGTTGATTGAGAACCTCTTATTTGTAGTGACGACCTGTAATTAGCTACTGCCAGCATTGTCAAGTTTTCAATAATCACAGTTGCCTCCTATCACCTCTCTACCGTCAGAAATGTTTTTTTTTACTAGTTACAATGGTTTATAAACTTTAGATATATTACCAAAGAAACAATGCGACGTGATTAGCGATAATAGTTTCCAATGGATAATACAAATTCTGCATAAAGGTAGGTGTTCCTGTGGCAATTGTGTACAAATTACTACATAACCTGAGAATATCTGCTGTACGGAAATACCACAATTAAGTGTGAACACTGGGCAATCATGGTTGTCATTTTGCTGTCTCTCTTTTCTCTAATCTATTGTCACTCACTTACCTTTCATAATTTCTAGGTTACACGAAGACTACAGCAGCATCCTGATACACCATCATGCATGGTGGACCCTCCTGGCCTGTAACCTGTCTGCCTGAATGTATCTGCACTGCAGCATGCACTGAACATTTATCGGACAGTCTATGGACCCTTACATCTGAGGGGAATAGTGCAGTCAGCTTTTAGTCACATAAATACTATTAATTTATCGCAAAAGTGTTATGATGAAAAGTACATAACTGATTCCTCTATCTTACATTGCTTATAGTTTATCTTTTACTTATTACCATGAAAATTACATATCAAACAATGAAAACACAGAACAGTTAGGAAAGATGTTTTATTGTAAGAAACATTTGTTTCATTTGTGTTGTGAAACATGTGTTGACATGAATGAAATAATAACAACAAGAAGAAAATATAAAGTGAAACAGTTTGACTTTATATATCAACTTCAATATCAATATGAAAATGATGAC
The DNA here is from genome assembly GCA_963678695.2 of Diplodus puntazzo. Taxonomy (NCBI): domain Eukaryota; kingdom Metazoa; phylum Chordata; class Actinopteri; order Spariformes; family Sparidae; genus Diplodus; species Diplodus puntazzo. The sequence continues at coordinate 16,071,246 of OZ023178.1, forward strand.
AAAGAAAAGTATCTAGTTGCCATGGGTGTAAACATTCAGTGCTGACTTTATATTGAATTGTGTTCAGCCAATATAGCCTACATAAGCTTTGTAAGGTGGTGCTGGTGCTCTCTGGGGATGAGAGTGAGAGTTGTGCTGCCCGTCTGTGTGGTCTGAGAGGTCTTCAGGGGTTATGAGTTTCAGCAACTCATTCACATATGGGGTAGGGTCCTGGAAAACCTTCTTGAAGATCAGGTCCAACAGATAATCACTGCAGTCTGCAGTGCAATAAACAAAAATGTATGTTTACAGGAAAATTGCAGTAGAACCAAAAAGCCTTGTGCTGTACTGTTGTGAAGTTTCTCTTATGTCTCCTAATTACTTCTTATTTATACATTCTCCTTATTATTTATTTTGAAAACCATCTTAAAAGAATTCAGATTTTAAGTGTTTGTGTTCAACCTTTTGTGTGATGCCTGTGTGTCCATGTTTATTTTAATTTGCGAGGTTCAAATAAAAGATTGTAAAACTTACGGAATGTCGCCTCTGTCTTCACGGGTTTGGCTCTGCACTCTCCCTTCCAGGACTTTGGAAAGCTCAGTTTGAAAAGAGGATCTCCTGATGATGTGGTGGCTTGTCCTCTATCAGCCTTCTCACTGTAATGCAGTGCAGCCAGGTAGAGTCTTGAACAGTAAAAAATAAAATAAAACAAACGAGAAAACGATTGCAAGAAATGGGCAAACAATTTGAAATGTTCTCAACAAGTAATCACAGTTTAATTATCCTGCACCGAATTCCCAGATATGGATAGGATAACACATGACAGCACTGTTGCAGTATAATTCAAGCACTAAATGCTGCAACGCGCTACGTTACTCTAACCTGACCTTTTTATTTCAGTAACAAGTAATCTAACTCCCTAACATTTCCAAACCAGTGATCAGATTAAAGTTATGTATTCAAGTCACTGTGCATTACAATTATTTTGGTCATTTTCTTTAGTACAAATATATATTCTTGCTTTCTTCTTGCGTCTCGGGGAGTGATGTCACGTACGTCTGAAGTCATGTTTTGGCAATGAGGATAACTCACGTGTAACACCACGCAGCAACACAAAAATGGAGGGACATTTTCTAAACATTTTCTAGCTGTAAATATTTTGAGTTATTAAAAACAAAAATCACGAATACTTGGTCAGGGGCCCGGCCCGGCCGAGGATAGCGGCGGGTCGGGCTCGGGCAGAGAATCTAAACTGTGTAAGTTAGCAAGCAACATCACACTTGTGATGCCCCGGCCTCCATCCATCCATCCATTTTCGTCCGCTTATCCGGGGCCGGGTCGCGGGGGCAGCTGCCTGAGCAGGGACACCCAGACTTCCCTCTCCCCGGACACTGCCTCCAGCTCTTCCGGGAGGATCCCAAGGCGTTCCCAGGCCAGCTGGGTGACATAGTCACACCAGCGTGTCCTGGGTCTTCCTCGGGGTCTCCTCCCGGCGGGACATGTCAGGAACACCTCCTGAGGGAGGCGTCCCGGGGGCATCCGAAACAGATGCCCGAGCCACCTCAGCTGGCTCCTCTCGATGTGGAGGAGCAGCGGCTCTACTCTGAGCTCCTCCCGGGTGACAGAACTTCTCACCCTATCTCTAAGGGAGCGCCCTGCCACCCTGCGGAGGAAACTCATTTCGGCCGATTGTATCCGGGATCTTATTCTTTCGGTCATGACCCAAAGTTCATGACCATAGGTGAGGGTCGGAACGTAGATTGACTGGTAAATCGAGAGCTTTGCCTTTCGGCTCAGCTCTCTCTTCACCACGACAGACCAATACAACGACCGCATTACTGCGGCCGCTGCACCGATCCGCCTGTCAATCTCACGTTCCATCCTTCCCTCACTCGTGAATAAGACCCCAAGATACTTAAACTCCTCCACTTGAGGCAGGAACTCTCCTCCCACCTGGAGGGAGCAAGCCACCTTTTTCCGGTCGAGAACCATTGCCTCGGATTTGGAGGTGCTGATTCTCATCCCAGCCGCTTCACACTCGGCTGCAAACCGCCCCAGGACATGCTGGAGGTCCCGGCTCGAAGGAGCCAACAAGACCACATCATCCGCGAAAAGCAGAGATGAGATCCAGTGGCTCCCGAACCAGATCCCCTCCGGCCCGAGGCTGTGCCTAGAAATTCTGTCCATAAAAATAATGAACAGAACCGGTGACAAAGGGCAGCCCTGCCGGAGTCCAACATGCACTGGGAACAGGTCTGACTTACTGCCGGCAATGTGAACCAAGCTCCTGCTCCGGTCGTACAGGGACCGTACAGCCCTTAACAGAGGGCCTCCGACCCCGTACTCCCGGAGCACCCCCCACAGAATGCCACGAGGGACACGGTCGAATGCCTTCTCCAAGTCCACAAAACACATGTGGACTGGTTGGGCAAACTCCCATGAACCCTCGAGCACCCTGCGGAGGGTATAAAGCTGGTCCAGTGTTCCACGGCCAGGGCGAAAACCACATTGTTCCTCCTGAATCCGAGGTTCGACTATCGGCCGAATTCTCCTCTCCAGTACCCTGGAGTAGACTTTCCCAGGGAGGCTGAGGAGTGTGATCCCCCGATAGTTAGAACACACCCTCCGGTCCCCCTTTTTAAATAGGGGGACCACCACCCCGGTCTGCCAGTCCAGGGGCACTGTCCCCGACTGCCACGCGATGCTGCAGAGACGTGTCAGCCAAGACAGCCCCACAACATCCAGAGACTTGAGGTACTCAGGGCGAATCTCATCCACCCCCGGTGCTTTGCCACTGAGGAGTTTCCCAACTACCTCAGTGACTTCGGCTTGGGTAATGAATGAATCCACCTCTGAGACCCCAGTCTCTGCTTCCTCTATGGAAGGCGTGTCAGTGGGATTGAGGAGATCCTCGAAGTATTCCTTCCACCGCCCGACGATATCCCCAGTCGAGGTCAACAGCCCCCCGCCTCCACTGTAAACAGTGTTGGTGGGGGACTGCTTCCCCCTCCTGAGGCGCCAGATGGTTTGCCAGAATTTCTTCGAGGCCGACCGGTAGCCTTCCTCCATGGCCTCGCCGAACTCTTCCCAGACCCGAGTTTTTGCTTCCGAGACTGCCCGTGCTGCCGCACGCTTGGCCTGCCGGTACCCGTCAGCTGCCTCAGGAGTCCCCCGGGCCAGCCAGGCTCGGTAGGACTCCTTCTTCAGCTTGACAGCAACCCTTACTTCCGGGGTCCACCACCGGGTTCGGGGATTGCCGCCGCGACAGGCACCGGAGACCTTACGGTCACAGCTCCGGACAGCCGCGTCAACAATGGAAGTGGAGAACATGGTCCATTCGGACTCAATGTCCCCAGCCTCCCTCGGGATCTGGTCAAAGCTCTCCCGGAGGTGGGAGTTAAAGATCTCCCTGGCAGAGGGTTCTGCCAGACGTTCCCAGCAGACCCTCACAATACGTTTGGGCCTGCCAGGTCTGTCCAGCTTCCTCCCCCGCCAGCGGATCCAACTCACCACCAGGTGATGATCAGTTGACAGCTCAGCCCCTCTCTTCACCCGAGTGTCCAAGACATACGGCCGGAGGTCAGATGACACGACCACAAAGTCGATCATTGATCTCCGGCCTAGGGTGTCCTGGTGCCACGTGCACATATGGACACCTTTATGCTTGAACATGGTGTTTGTTATGGACAAACTGTGACTAGCACAGAAGTCCAGTAACAAAACACCACTCAGGTTCAGATCAGGGAGGCCGTTCCTCCCAATCACACCCCTCCAGGTAACACTGTCGTCGCCCACGTGGGCGTTGAAGTCCCCCAGGAGAACGACGGAGTCCCCGGTTGGAGCACTCTCCAGTACCCCTCCCAGGGACTCCAAGAAGGCCGGGTACTCTGCACCACTGTTCGGCCCATAAGCCGAGACAACGGTGAGAGTCCTATCCCCGACCCGAAGGCGCAGGGAAACGACCCTCTCGCTCACCGGGGAGAACTCCAACACATGGCGGCTGAGCTGGGGGGCTATAAGCAAGCCCACACCAGCTCGCCGCCTCTCACCGCGGGCAACTCCAGAGTAGAAGAGAGTCCAGCCTCTCTCAAGGAGTTGGGTTCCAGTGCCCAGACTGTGCGTGGAGGTGAGCCCGACTATTTCTAGCCGGTACCGCTCAACCTCCCGCACCAGCTCAGGCTCTTTCCCCCCCAGCAAGGTGACATTCCATGTCCCCATGGCTAGAGTCATCATCCGGGGATTGGGCCGCCGGGGCCCCCGCCCACGACTGCCACCCATATCCCACTGCACCGGCCCCTTCTGAACCCTCCCGCGAGTGGTGAGCCCACGGGAGGGCGGGCCCACGTTGCTCGTTCGGGCTGCGCCCAGCCGGGTCCCGTGGGCCCGGCCACCAGGCGCTCGCCTGCGAGCCCCCACCCCAGGCCTGGCTCCAGGGTGGGGCCCCGGTGACGCCGATCCGGGCGACGTGCACGTCCTTGCTGTTGTCATTATCATTGGGGGCGAGTGAACCGATCTTAGTCTGACCCATCACCTAGGACCTGTTTGCCTTGGGAGACCCTACCAGGGGCATTAAGCCAACATAGCTCCTAGGATCATTCGGGTGCTCAAACCCCTCCACCACGATAAGGTGCCGGTTCAAGGAGGAGATGCCCCGGCCTATGCCAACATATTCCATCTTAGAAAACGTTTTCAAATGCATTATATTTCACAAAATCCTGAAAACTTAGACCTGGCGGAGGGTGTGTGTATGTACCGCTTGACCGACCGGGTCTCTGGGTTTGCATGTGGAGACCGTGTTGATGCGAACTGGAAGCTAGCGGTTAGCGTTAGCTTGGAAGATCGCGGTTAGCGTTAGCTGTTACTATGTGACACTGCTTAGTTAGTTCGTGTAAAATTGCTAAATAAACAAATAGACATTTCCTTAGGATGTGCAAGATCAGAAATGTAATACACACAATGATTCTGCTGTAGCACTAACTTGTGTGGTCAGAGAAGCTAACGTTAGCGGTTAGCCGCTAACCTTACCTTGTTCTCAATGGCAAAACACACAGTACGTCACGCACAAGTTCAGCCTTATCTGCAGAAACACACAGCACATTTGTATTTACATGTCCTTGGTCTGCAAGTATTCCTTTGAGTAAAAGTCTGCCGACTACTCCTGCCTTGTACTGGCCCAAGTTGGTGAAACAGTCAGCTCAAAGTGGTTCGCACACACCAACAGTTCTTTGCCAACTTCATTTTCTAACCGAGCGGAAAAAAATGGCGGCGTTTAGATAATTCCTTGGGGTGTGGCAAACCTTCACCTGGGGCGGTGCCACCAACCTAGGGGGACGCGTCTAGTCTGTCGGTGACATCACCGACAGACTATCTTCAACTCGCCTGTTGAAGCACACATTTTCTAAAGGCGGAGAAAGCAAAAAAGGGAGAGGATGAACTTTTTTCATGCCAGGGGACATTTTAGACAGGCTGCACGGGATGCATATTATTGATAGAAAACCACTCTAAGGTGTATTTTGCATAATATGGGACCTTTAAAGCCAGATGAACAGAACTGGGCATATCAAACATCAGAAAAGTTCACATAAAATAGGAACAAAATGGCTTCAAAAACAACAACGTGCCAAAACATGCCTTTATCTCTCAGTTAGGAATCTATTTCTTAGCTTTTAATTCACAGTTCACACGCGAGAATTGGGATAAAATAAATAAATAAAATTAAACTTAGCGCAACAGCGTGACACTAGTGCAAAATGTCATATTTTTTTTTCGAAATACAATAAGCCTGCCCAAATAAATAAAAACAATTATACAACAACGAAAAAATAAACATAATAGACGTCAAAATAGAATGGGCTTCAGAAAGTGCACATGCAGCAAAAAAAAAGAGAGAGAGAGAAAAAAAAGGAAAGGATGTCTTCGTCGCTGAGACGCTCCATGCGCAGCCTCCAGCTTAAGTTCGCATTGTCCCAAAAGAAAAAGAAAAAAATCACTTCTTCACATATGAAAAGTGTTCTACTGCACCTGTGGTAGTCTGATTTTTCTGAGGTTGTGTGCCAGGAAAACCAGCTTGTTCACGTTGGTCGAGAAAAGTGCGCTCCTTGATTTATTGGCAATGAAACCCGCCTTTGAAAATATCCTCTCCGATGGCGTGGAGGTGGAGGGGATGCTGTGAAATCTCCTAGCAGCTCTTGACAACTTTGGATATCTATCCTCGTTTTTCTGCCACCATTCCAGGGGGCCTCCATTGCATTTAGTAAAGTCCTTCAAATAGGCCTTCATCTCACTCGTCTCATCCTGTTCCTCCTCATCTTCATCACTGGCCAGCAGCATAGCCATCACAGTGTCCTGTTTTGGGGCAGTCGGCCCAGGATCCACCGTGTCACTTTCCTCCTGGCAAGACCTGTCAGTTAGACTCTCAGCTAGTTCTGCCACCACTGAATGCGCTTCATCTCTTTGGTCATTGGAGAGAAAGGAGAGCTTCTTGAAGCGTGGGTCAAGCACCGCTGCACTGATGTAGACACTTCTTTCCAGCCCTGGCCCTTCAAGCTCCCATCGCCTGTCCATCTCCTCGGACAGCATAGTCTTGATGATCTTTGTGATTCGACTGTCGTCCTCATGCACCACCAAATGTCTTTTTTTAATATTCATAAGCATGAGGACAGTGTCAGACAGGGATGCATTATTTTCTTGGGACAAAAGCTCTGTCAGAGTGACCATTGGTTTAAGAACAGCGACAATGTCCTCTGCTGTGCGTCACTGTGATGTGGATAGCTCCAGGTCACGATCGGACCGTTTGCTCACACTCTCATCTATGAGCACGGCTGAAACTGGCTCCTTCTGTTCTATCAAGCGATCGAGCATCAAATAAACAGAGTTCCAACGGGTAACAACATCCTGCACCAGTTTATGCTGAGGAACATTCTGTTGTTTCTGCTTATCTTGAAGTGCTGTGGTGGCCTTTGCACTTTTTTGAAATGGGAAATCAAGCCCCTTGCAGCAGCAACAGTGTCGCAAATGGGGTCCTGCTTCAGAGCGCTGTTTATGCAGAGTTGCAATGTGTGGCCCGCAAAGCGCACCCCTTTCATATTTCCCCAGGAGGGCTGCTGGACCACTGGTTGGTGCACGCAACCATGTTTGCTGCGTTGTCATGCGCCACAGAAACGATCTTGGTACTTGGAATGTCCCACTCGCAAATGATCTCCGTCAGTTCTCGTGCAATGTAATCGGCTGTGTGACTGTCCTCCATTTTTTTGGTTTCTAAAACGAAACTCTCCAGTCGCCAGTCTCCGGTGATGAAATGTGATGTGACTGTGAGATAAGCCTCCATCTAAAGCGAGGCCCAGATATCAGTTGTGAAAATGACAGCTTCACAGTCCTTTATTGCCTTGTATATCTCTGACCGTGTCGATAGATATTTTGTGTGCACGACATCCATCACTGTAGCTCTTGTAGGGACGGTGTAGCCTGGCTCAAGTGTGCGCAAGAGTTCTTTAAATCCCTCACCCTCAACAATGTACACAGGCCTCATATCAAGTGCCACAAACTCAGCAAATTGTTTTCAATTCTATGGGCATCCTCAATCTGCACATCATTAATAACTCTAGAGCATAGTAATTGTGTTGCTGTAACAAAAACTCTCCACAAAGAGTAGTCCTCTTCTCCTGTGACTCCTTTAAGGGCAAAGGTGGAATAGACACAAACCCAGAGTTTCCACTGTGCTGCAGTGAAACCCTCAAAAGCTGCCTCAATATTTGAGGGTATACCAGAGTCAATGTTACTTGGAAGTTTGAGCGAGTTTACCCTTTCCTGTATTGTGGCACATCCTTCCTTGGAGATTGCACCTCTTTCTTTCCAAACTTGCATTACTCTTTTAGCTGTACCCTCCAGCAAGTTATGCATTGGATCAATAACATGCATTTGAACAACATCAAAATATGGTAATTCTTGTAAACAGCTGTATCTGGCTCCATATTTACCCTCAATCTTGCTTTTGCTAGCTTTGTTTTTTGCCCTCTTAGCTTCTCTGGCATATCTACAGTGGTCCGTGTTACTTCTAACAAGCCATGTATCATCAAACCCAGAGTAATTGACCTTTTTGTCTTCAGTCCTTGGAAATTTTTTTAGGCACTTACTGCAACCCATATTTGCCATATGGCCGAGAAAACCTCCAGCTTTCCTAGCAACTGGAATGTCACTTGCTAAGGACAACAACGCTCCACAGACAAATTGTCCATCAATATCTAACCCAGCCCACAGTTGTTTCAAATCAATGACCAAAGGTTCCAAAAACCCATTTATGTGCTCCTTTGGCTCATGGGGACCAGGTATAATTCCAACAACTATAATATTGTCTTTCTTAAACCTTTCCTCCCTTGGAAGGTTCATCAATACTAAGTACATTACACCAACAGAGTCGTTGACATATTTTTAAGGCTGGAACCAGTCAACGTTGAGCATAAAACCAAGATTCCCAACCTCTTGTAAAAATGGCTTGCCTTGATATACCTGAAAGTTCTTCCAGACCTGCCCATCAAAAATGTCAGCATATATTCCCTCCTTAACATTAAGCTGCCTCCACTTTTCACAGGACTCTTTAAAGCCAGGTCTCTTTAACATATCTCTAATAGATTTGATCAAACTACGATAACAGAATTTTCTTTTGGGGTAAAGAAACTCTTTTCCATCTTTCCCGATAACAGATTTCATTAGCACAGTGTCACACTTCTTACGAAATCTTTTTTGTGGATGTCTGGGAAATGGTACGTGGCAACATTTTTTTTTACTTTTTCTTGATGACCTTCCCACTTGCATCATGTTTTAACATTACAGCTTCATCCAAGGTATATACAGAATGGCACTTTGGACATACAACGAATGTTGTAAAATCATTTACATTTACAGATATAGCCTTCTTGAACATGTATAAAGTTGCAGGGAAATGTGCTGCGATATCTTGTAAAGGCGTGAAACGAAATGTACTACTCAGTACATAAAACATAATTCTAAAATGTTTTAAAATTGACTCAAATGCCCTGTCAGAGACTGTAAAAAATGACTTCCACTTTGACAGTAAGAAAAGCAAGAATGTGATTATGGCATGTGGCTCAGATCCACCAGTTTCCTCAGGATTTTCTCTGTCTTCATTTTCGCTCCAAACTTATTGGACCTCAGAAGACTAAAATGACAAGACACACAAACAGAAAACAATATGATCAACAGAATGAAAATGAAATGTGAATTTTGCGACCAGGATGGGTAACCAGGATTTGCTGTAGTTACATCTGCACCTTCGACAGCAAGACAAACAGAGGTAATCTATTAAGATATAGTCAAAGATTTGCAACTCTGTCCTCACTGGCCTCCAAATGATTCAGAATGCTGCAGCAGCACGCTTGGTCTTCAACCACCAGTTCAACCCTACATCCCCTCCCGCTCACTCAGATCACCACAGGTAATCCGGCAGAACCTCCACTAAAGCAGCCAGGACAACGCTCCACACGTCCCAGACTCTTCTCCCTTCTGGCTCCCAAACTGTGGAACTCCCCATTGCAATTAGAACTGCTGACTCACTCCCAATCTTTCGCAGTAATCTGAGGACCTCTTCAAACTCCACCTTAGCCTGTAGCACTTGCCCTAGCCTCAGTGTCCTTGCAGGCTTACGCAAAGGCTAAAAATGTAATTTCGATTGTATGTCTCAAACAAAGACAGGATAGCAAGCAAGTCATCTAATTTGCATCTGGTCAAGAACACTCTTATGGATGGCTGTGATCATTCAAATGACTGATGAACAGTGTTAATGCATATTTCATAATTCATTTCATGTACCTGCTCATCTTCTGAGGAGTTTTCAGTGGAGCTACAAGGGGACTGCTGGTCATCTGGAGCACAAATTATTAGGAGAATAACTGGATTAATAACTGGATTGTGGGATGTTTCACATCCTAACTATTTAGTAAAGGTCACTGTCACTCAAAACAACTGTAGCCAAAATTCTATAAAAACAGGGAATAAGTAGCTCCTCTACAATAATGCTCATTACACATGCCTCTCCTGGTGTGTTTTTTATAGATGATTAGCTAAGCAACATGAATCTATTTTTTAAGTGTAGCAACTAACAAGTAACTTTCAGTTTATTTACCTGCTCATCTTGAGAAGATGTTTCAGTCGAGCTAGAATGAAGGCTTCTGGTCATCTGGAGCATAAAAGACAAACTGTATTAATAACTGGATTGTGGGGTATTTATACCAAGTACATGTGCCTGGACCTTTTTTCCAGCATTTTGATTTCTGTTCTCTGTCTGATTTACAACATGCAAGGAGAGCGATAGCTGAATTAGGCCATGGATTCTTATGTAGGCACCTAACATGAACAACTACACTGTCAGTGTAGTTGTTCACCACTTCAGTTACCTTGCTGCTCATCTTCTGAAGATTCTTCAATCCGTTGTAATCTTCTCATTTTCTGGAGATGAAAAAATACCAAGAAAATATCCAATATCACTTAGAAATTAGGACTACAAATACAGTTTACACACACACACACACACACACACACACACAGAGTAGTTGAATATCTACTGTAATCTCACGCTGTGACCCCACAGCCAACCACTTAAACCATATATACTTATAAATTATGCGCCACAGTGATTTCGGATCAGGATCATTATACTCAAGAGGCTTTAAGCCAACTCTGTAATCCTTTATTGTATACTATAGTTCAGTGATGTAAAACCCCTTGGAAAACATGCACCCTGAGCTACAACTACTAAACACTGCTAAAGATGAGAAATGGCTTACTGTTTAAGAATATGATTTTATTGCCAAAAAGACCTTGATTGGCACAGTCAGTTTTTTCCACAGTGATGCCTTCAAAGTAAATGAACTTAGAACTTTTGTGCTGAACCTAAACCTTTTCCAAAGAACACCTGTTTGCAGTTTTACTTAATAATGGGCCCACGCAGTGCTTCTTCATCTATTATCTTCCCCGATATTAGGACTGCAACAACAAATCGATTAAATCGATAAAAATCCATTATCAAAAGTGTTGTCAACAAATGTCAATATCAATTTGTTGTGTCGTGCGATTAATATGGCACCTACTAGTCACAGCGCTACACTGAGTTTAGCAGAGCCGCAGACGGATGCACACTGCCATTAAACACCACAGAAGAAGAGCAGAGTGTAGCGCAGTGTAGCGGAGGTAAAGCCGGCTGGCATGTAAACAGAGCGGCGCATAGACATATGCAGCAGAGCTTGTCTTTTTTAACATGGCTGTAGCGGAGCAAACGGTTAGACCGAAGTCCTTCCCTGCCTGCCGCACAGTGGCAAGGTGGATCGGTGCAACGTGCAGTTTCGTAATTTGGTCCTCGAGGGCCACCGTAGCTTTGGGAAAAATACTTATTTTTTTACCTGATTAATCGAAAAAATAATCGACTGATTAATCAATTAGTTGCAGCCCTACCCGATATACTTGAGTTTACCAGGGTGTACATGTTCCCCTCTACACCAATTATATGAACCAAAACGATTTTAAAATATTTTTTGCCAATGTTTTACTATTAGGACCCAAATAGGGATGCTAGGGTTCATGAAGTTATGAGTCTGAAATGTCTTTTTTTACCTGCTGCTGCTGTTGCTCATCTTCTGATGAAGAATCTTCAATCCGGTTGGAGAATGGTCTGCTCATCTTCTAGAGGTCACAATACAAAGAAAATATTGTTTAGTCATTCTTTAGTCATTATGAAACAAATGCAGTTAACTCATGCACATATGAACACTCAGTAGTTGAGTGCAATGTATATAATGTCATGTGACACCACTGTGGGCTAATAGATATCAACTATAATTTCAATCCTTCAGTTAACGTTACCTGCTGCTGATGCTGTTGTTCATCCTCTGATGAAGAATCAACAAAGCGTTTTGAAAGAGGTCTGCTCATATTCTAAAGGTAACAATACAAAGAAAATATTCTTTAGTCATTAGGACACAAATGCAGTTAACTCATGCACATATGAACACTCAGTAGTTGAGTGCAATGCATAAAATGTCATGTGACACCACTGTGGGCTAATAGATATCAACTATAATTTCAATCCTTCAGTTAACGTAACCTGCTGCTGATGCTGTTGTTCATCCTCTGATGAAGAATCAACAAAGCGTTTTGAAAGAGGTCTGCTCATATTCTAAAGGTCACAATACAAAGAAAATATTCTTTAGTCATTAGGACACAAATACAGTTTACTCGTGCACATACAGTCAGTACTGAATGAGTGCAATGTATATAATGTCATCTCAAACCACTGTGGGCAAAATGATAGAACAACGCCTCTAAAATATATGCAGAGGAAAACTCTGGAGAAGCGGCCGCTAGACGTTTCTCTGTTTCGCCATCGCCCTGATCATTTTGCGGGACACTCCCTTGTGGCATGCCCGTTTGCTGATAACTCATCTCCACATGTTTATCTCAAGCTCCTCGCTAGCCTTCTTCCTCCCTCCACCAGGCAGCCTGGCCCTGCTGCTGTCCTCCCTGGACAGACGCTGAAGCTGGCGAAGTTTGTGACATTTTCATCCCAGATTTTTGAGAAAGGAATTAAACGCCTCTCCCAAATTGCCGCCTGGTCCCTGGTCTGTTAAAGAGCATATTGCAGGTTAAATGTTTTACAAAATGCATGTGTAATCTGGTCCAAAAATTACCTTTTGAAAAGTTGATTGAGGATTTAAAATGTTATTCAAGACGTTAGGGGAGATATTCAACCAAAAAAGTGACAGTTTTGAGCAAAACGCCAAAAAACGCTTTTTTTTTCAACATCGCGTCGTATTACGTAACGAGAGGGAGTTATATGCTAGCAGCTGCCATAGCTCAGTGTGGGAGTAGGTATGTTATCAGTCAGAGCGGTTGTGTTGTAGCGAGTCAGTGTGTTGTCAGTAGTTTTGGATTGCGTTACTATTAACATGGTAAAATATTGCATTTCTGGAGGTTGCACAAACTCCAGCCTGTCAGGACACAGAGTCCACCGGTTTCCTGACAGGAAAAAAAACGGTGCTATCTTCTGTGCCTAGGTCCGTTTTGTGCAGCTGAAGAGACGGGACTTCTCCTCTGCGTCAGCTACGAAAAACGTGTGGCGCTCACACCGGAGGATTATCATCCAAGCGACCTGTTGGAGTTCAACGTGGGATGCCGAAGCAAGAACCAGGTGCGACTCACCCCGGGTGCGGTGCCTTCGGTTCCCACAGCTTCATCCGGACTGCTGTCAGCAGCAGCTGCTGGTGCTGCCACCGGCGGGAGACATGGTCACGGATCAGGCTGACTCAGCTCGGCGTAAACGCGAACTGTGCACTAAGTCTTGTTTCTAAGATTTGTTAACTACCTACTTACTCAACATAATGATTTAATTCATGAGAAGCAATGTGACATGTATAGGTTGTTGTAGAGGAGTGCAGCTAGCTTTCAACTCCCAAGCTAATAAGCGAGCAATGCCAGCTAATGCCAGTTAACGCTAGCTAATGTTAGCAAAGTTTTAGTTGTTTTTTTTGTTTTTTTTATAGAACCTGTCTTATGCAAAGACACTCGGTTTGCTAACATTATAAAGGTCAGATTTAGTTACAGCCCAGTGACCCTGTTTGCACACATTCATAATGTATTTATTCTGCTATATTTTGGAGGATTTAGGAGACATTGGCAGTTATGAGGTGGGAGAGATGACAGCCATTTCTGCTGCTGCAGCGCATGTGGACACAGAGCAAGAGGCTTTCCCTCCACCGGGTCCTCAGTCATCTGCACTTCACTGTGGCTCACAGTGCAACCTCAGACCTTTTCATCGTTCATCAGGTAGTGTAAAATCACTCATATATAGAAGTAATTGTATATGCCATTTATGTACAATGTTTGAGGGGAAAAAATTGAAAATCATTCTGTATATTGCAGTCTGGTACAATTCCAACACTATCTGACCTCCTTTTTTAACACACAATTGAGTGAACACATTCTGTGACAGAACTGTTGTATGGGATTGCAGGTTGGACAGGGGTATCTAGTAAATCAGCCATTGAATGTATGAAATTACGCAATTATAAAGGAGGTCCTCTTTTTATTCTAGCTGTCCAGGCACAGCCCAAGATGGTCAGTGTGGGAACTCAGACAGAAAGCTCTGAGAAACAAACATCTACTCCACTGCCCAGTCCTGTGCACAGCGATGATGAATCGTCCTCCGTTTTCATGGGAGCTGCTGGAGACATGTCATGGATCCCAGAGGAAGAAATGAGAAGTGACTCATCTGATGAGGAACTCTCAAATCCGCCTCTGCAGGACTCTCACCGTGACCTCAAGTAAGACTTCTTTTGATTTTAGATTATGTGTATGACCAAATTGTGTCGTCAGTGCAAAATAATAGGTGATTTTCTTTTTTCAGGGCTGCTGACAAGTTCATTGTGTGCGAAAGCCAGCTGATGTCTCTCTTTACTAACTGCCCAGCCCGTTGTGCGGAAACTCAAGGGAACATTGAGACTCAGGAGGGAACTTATGTAAAAATAAAGCAGGTAAGACTTTTTTTGTGATTTCAGACGGAAAAATAAGTTGTACCATAACTTGTATATTAATTTGTATGTCTAGGTCTGTTTATATACTTTTTTGTTAAGGCATAGATTGGTAATTTTCTGCCTTTCACAAATGTCTCTCAGGTCTGTGCCGCATGTGGGTATCAGCGTTTCTGGCAGAACCAGCCCATGCTGCACCAAAATATGCCAGCCTGCAACCTGTTACTGAGTGGAGCCATCCACTTTTCAGGTTGCATGGCTACCCAGACGATCAGGATGCTGAAGCTGTTCGGGCTTCAGAGCATCAGCACCAGCACCTTCTTTCGCCATCAACGCCTTTACACAATCCCAACGATTGTGCAGGCGTGGCAGAATGAACAGGCAGGGATCATCAAAGACCTGAATGAGATGGGGGGTGGACTGATCCTGTCTTGTGACTCCAGGTAGCACACCTCTTCTTATATCAATATAGAAGGCGGTTCAAAACAGATTGATATAATTTAATATATCAGATTTTGTGCTTACATGTCTGAACTGTTTTTGTAATTCATAGGTCGGACTCCCCTGGCCATTGTGCCAAATACACATGAATCACTTGTGTAGTGCAAGATAATGACATCGCTTAATGTTTTACACAGAGCTCAGAGGTCCCATGTAGTAGCTGGTGTGAGCTAGAGGGTCTTAAGCGCAGTGTAAGGTTTCTTGATGAGCAACATATGCGTCAGCCCTCATCACAGACAGAAATCGACAGGTAAAGGTGAGCAAGAACAGAATGTACCAGTGTCCATTGAAAATCTTGTTGATGACTCTGTTTGAAGCTAAAATTAAATAAAAATCTTTTCAATGTGTTGTATCCCCTGGTTTAGGTTGCTAAGTGGGTGCGGGAGGAGCTGTGCCCAAAAGGAACCCGTCATTTATTTGACATTTGGCATATTGGCAAAAGCATGTATCTTGATGAACGTAGTTTTGATTGGGTTGTCTATAATCACATTTTTTTTGTCGGTTTGTTATTTTGTTTTTACATTTTGTGTTTCTGTTTTGAAACAGGTGTAGGGAAAGCTTTGGATGCTGCTTCAAAGGAGAGGGAGTGCGAAGATCTGAAGCTGTGGAGGCCAGCAGTTATAAACCACCTTTACTGGGCTGCTGCTTCCGCTCCTGATGGAGATCCAGATGTGATGGAGACCAAGTGGAAAAGTATGGTCAACCATGTTCAGGACATCCACGAACATGGCACACCTGCGTTTCTCAGCTGTGCACATCCACCTCTGGAGGGAGAAGCAAGGAACAAGCAGTGGCTGGAACCAGGTACAACATACTGAATCTTCATTGTTGAATGTGCTTGCTTGTGATTTTAAGAGGTGCTTTTAAGATAAAAAAAAATCATAAACATAAATGTAATACAAATCACAGCTAATAATGATTATACAGTCTTGCCTCATCATCAGAACAAAATTTGTGTTTATGCAGGATCAACTGTAGCAATAAAACTGAAACATGTAGCTACAAGAACAGCACTGGTAAAGGATGTTCGGCAGTTGTCCCCGCAGCATCAGACCTTTTCACTGGAGGCCTTCCACTCCCTCATCCTGCACTTTGCATCAAAGCACACTGGCTTCTCCTTCCTTGAGATGTACAGCAGGTAAGTATGTGATTGTGAGAGAATGAGTACGGCTAAAACTATAGGTACAATTTATTGCAGGTATGTTGTATTAGACTGCATGAGTTTTAGCTTGGTGTACCCTGTCAACGGTGAATGATTTATTCTATTTGAATGCTTTGTTCTGTAACATTGCCCTAGGTCACTACACAAGAAAAATTAGGTCTTCAAATTTTCTACATGATGTTTTTACTTTTGTATTTATTTACACGTACAACTTGTGACTTTCTACTTTTTACTACAGACTTTTCTTGTCAGCTTTGCATTTCAACAGCAATAGCAGCAGAGAAGTTGCTCTACCAGTGATGGTGAGGTGTGTTATGCGGTTCGCTACCCACAGTTTCGCCAAGGTGGCTGGGTAGTTGGCCCTGTCAAGGAAAAGCCATCATATGGTTAGCAGTTTCAGTCAGTTCCTAAATATAATTGTGTCAGTCCATAAGTCAGTGAATGTGATCTATATTTTTTATCCTTCCCCCAGCATATGCATCAGCCCGCATGGAGTCTCTTAGAGTCGAATGCTCCAGGTCACCACAGGCTCTACGAGAGCACAGCACAGCTCTGTCCTCCTCTGCACCTGCGCCCCTTTCCAGATCCCTACAGGAGATCAACAAGGATGAGGCTGTTGGCGTGTACCTTGCACAGCATTCACAATTTAATACAAGACGTTAGGGATGCACATTTTTAATTTTTTTTATGACCGATAACCAATGCTCATTAACCGATTAATAACCGTTATTACACGGCTCTTCTTAAATCAAATCAAATCAAATCAAATCAACCTTTATTTATATGGCGCTTTTCATACAGAAAAGTATCACAAAGTGCCTTACAGAGATGTACAGACAGCAGAAAAAGAGAAACATCAAATAAAATCAGGAGAAGAAAATTAAAAGAACCCAACCCTCCCACCCCCACAGTCATGCATAGAGACATACACAAATATATAGACACTCATACACACCCTCACACATACGCACACAGACACACAGACAGGCACACCTACACAAACACTAGCTGTCACTACAGAGACATGGCTAGGCAGCGAGACCTGAGGCGCAGAGGAAGCTACCTTTGGGGGGGCCAACCACACCGGGAGAGACCCCAGTCCAAGGTCGCAGGGAGCACCGCCACAGAGACCACCCGGGCCGGAACTGTCCACGGGGCAGCACCCCCCGCGGCCAGACCAGAGGCCACTCCTAGTCTGGCAGGCCCCCATGAGGAAACACTGGAGATTAAAAACTGATAGACTAAAACAGTAAAATAAGTGTGGAAGCTAAAAACACGAGGGCATAACGGCTAAAAACATGTGAGACTAAAACATAAGAGCATAAAAGCAAAACGTGAGAGATTAAAACAGTAAGAAAGTATAAAAAATAAAAGATAAATAAATAAATAAATACAAGTGCTCTGATTAGCACAGCATAAAAGGGATTAAAAAGAATTAAAAAATCAATTAAAAGCCTGGTTAAAAAGGTGGGTCTTGAGCCTCTTTTTAAAAACCTCAACAGTCTCTGCGACCCTGAGGTTCTCCGGCAGGCTGTTCCACAGTTGGGGCCCATAACAAGTGAAAGCCGCCTCCCCGTGCTTTTTCGAACTAACCTGTGGTATGGTTAAAAGGCCGGTGCCGGAGGACCTCAGGGTCCGCAGTGGCCGATAAGGTAAAAGCAAGTCAGATAAGTAAGAAGGCCCAAGACACTTAAACTATGCACTACAGCACTGAAATATTCAAGCAGTACCAGTACAATGCAGTACCACTTGCGAAGTAAACATCCAGGATCAGATGATGGAGGACCATCACAGCAAACTTTGCCCTCCATGATGGCAGGGAGAAGATGCGACGCGCGGCAGTCTGAGGAGATCACACACAGTACTTTTAAATGGGTCACAGACACTCAATAGAGCATTTAAATCTTATCGGTTAAGTTAGGGATGATGTATAGAACGGCGGTCATTATGTATAGAACGGCGGTCATTATGTATATGCATTTATGCATGCTTAATGCTGCATAAAGCTCCATTCACTTGAATGGAGTGGCCTTTTTGCCTCTGATTCGCATATTTTGTATCACTCCGTGCTCTAAAATCTTTGCTCCTCAAGTAGTCCCGGTCACTTATCACCCCAGCGTCTTCGGTTGCTAAGCAACGTCAGCTGATCTGTAGTCTACTTCATATGGGAAAAAACTACTCCTATGCCACTAGTATGGATGACTTTCACATTAACTTTAATATTTTTGGTAAATACGGTGATTTCGAGTCTTGGTAAAAGGCTGAGTTGTCATTAAAGGTCAAGAAAAGAAGAAAAGGAAAGCAGCGAAGAGGGAGAAGCGAAACAGCATCGGTTTGGCGAACTATTTCTCTGCTGAAAAACACTGTGAACGCCTGAACGGCTGGTGGGAACACTCTGACTGTTGTCTGTGCATATGCACCGAACAGCAGTTAGGAGTATGCGGCCTTCTTGGAGGTCCTGGCTGAGGCCCTGCAAGGGGCCCCAGTGGGGGACTCCTTGGTCTTACTGGAGGACTTCAACGTGCACGTCGGCAACGACGGAGATACCTGGAGGGGCGTGATTGGGAGGAACGGCCTCCCCGATCTGAACCCCAGCGGTGTTCTATTATTAGACTTCTGTACTAGTCACGGTCTGTCTATAATGAACACCATGTTCGAACACAAGGATGCTCATAATTGTATGTGGTACCAGAGCACCCTAGGTCGAAGGTCAATGATCGATTTTGTGATCATATCATCTGATCTTCGACCGTGTGTTTTGGACACTCGGGTGAAGAGAGGGGCAGAGCTGTCAACTGATCACCACCTGGTGGTGAGTTGGGTCCGGTGGCAGGGGAAATTCCTGGACAGACCTGGTAAGCCCAAACGAGTAGTGCTGGTAAGCTGGGAACGTCTGGGGGAGGACCCTGTCCGAGAAACCTTCAACTCCCACCTCCGAAGGAGCTTCTCTAGCATCCCTGTGGAGGCTGGGGATATCGAACCTGAACCTGATGTTCAAAGCTTCCACTGTTGAAGCTGCAGCTGCGTCCTGTGGCCATAGGGTCTTAGGTGCCTCAAGGGGCGGCAAACCTCGGACACCGGGGTGGACACCGGTGGTCAGGGAAGCCGTCCGACTGAAGAAGGAGTTCTTCAGGGACATGTTGTCCCGGGGGACTCCTGAGGCAGTTTTGGGGTACCGACGGGCCGGAAGGGCAGCAGCCGCAGCTGTGGCAGAGGCAAAGCAACGGGTGTGGGAGGAGTTCGGCGAGGCCATGGAGAAGGACTTTCGGACGGCGCCAAAGCGCTTTTGGAAAACTGTCCGCCACCTCAGGAGGGGGAAACGGGGAACCATCCAAACTGTGTACAGCAAGGATGGGACCTTGTTGACTTCGACTGAGGAGGTTATAGGGCGGTGGAAAGAGTACTTTGGTGACCTCCTGAATCCCACTCAGCCACCCTCTGTAATGGAGACAGAGCTGGAGGATGATGGGGTATCATCACCGATTTCCCTGGGTGAAGTCACTGTGGTAGTCAACCGACCGAGTCCCCCGGGATGTTCTGTGGGAGGTGCTGCGGGAGTATGGGGTGAGGGGGTCCCTTCTCAGGGCCATCCAATCCCTATATTCTCAAAGCGAGAGCTGCGTGCGTATACTCGGGAGTAAGTCGGACTTGTTCCAAGTGGGTGTTGGCCTCCGCCAGGGCTGTGCCTTGTCCCCAATCCTGTTTGTGATATACATGGACAGGATTTCGAGGCGCAGTCGTGGTATGGAGGGGTTACAGTTCGGTGACCTTAAGATCTCATCACTGCTTTTTGCAGATGATGTGGTCTTGATGGCATCATCGGCTGTAGATCTACAACACTCACTGGATCAGTTCGCAGCTGAGTGTGAAGCGGCAGGGATGAGGATCAGCACCTCTAAATCTGAGGCCATGGTTCTCAGTAGGAAACCGGTGGATTGCTTACTCCAGGTGGGGAATGTGTCCTTGCCCCAAGTGAAGGAGTTCAAGTACCTCGGGGTTTTGTTCACGAGTGAGGGGATGATGGGGCGTGAGATTGACCGGAGAGTCGGCGCAGCGGGTGCGGTGTTGCATGGGCTTCACCGCACGGTTGTGACGAAAAGGGAGCTGAGCCGGAAGGCAAGCTCTCGATCTACCGGTCAATCTTCATCCTTACCCTTACCTATGGTCATGAGCGATGGGTCATGACCGAAAGAATGAGATCGCGGGTACAAGCGGCCGAAATGGGTTTTCTTCGCAGGGTGGCTGGGGTCTCCCTCAGAGATAAGGTAAGAAGCTCAGCCATCCGGGAGGGACTCGGAGTAGAGCCGCTGCTCCTTTGCGTGGAAAGGAGCCAGTTGAGGTGGTTTGGGCATCTGATGAGGATGCCACCAGGGCGCCTTCCTAGGGAGGTGTTCCTGGCACGTCCAACTGGGAGGAGACCTAGGGGTAGACCCAGGACCAGGTGGAGGGATTATATCTCTTCTCTGGCCTGGGAGCGCCTGGGGATTCCCCAGTCAGAGTTAGCCAATGTGGCCGGGGAAAGGGAAGTCTGGGGCTCGCTACTGAAGCTGCTGCCCCCGCGACCCGATTTTGGATAAGCGGTTGACAATGGATGGATGGACGCCTGAACGGTAGCAAATTCATTGTAAAAAGACATACTGTGTGACGTTTTTTTTTTTTTCGTGATGGCAAGTAGCCGTGTAATAAGTGGGATAATATATAGAACGGCGGCCATTTTCGGGAAAATAAGTCATGACCGCCGTTCTATACATAATGACCGCCGTTCTATACATAATGACCGCCGTTCTATACATCATCTCTTACTTAACCGATAAGATTTAAATGCTCTATTGAGTGTCTGTGACCCATTCAAAAGTACCGTGTGTGATCTCCTCAGACCGCCGCGCGTCGCATCTTCTCCCTGCCATCATGGAGGGCAAAGTTTGCTGTGATGGTCCTCCATCACAGCAAACAGCGATGAAATCTCAAGACTATCAAGTCATTCAGAAAGCCTAATGCGCTGCCCAGCGTCTCAAAGTCCAGTCTAGGTCACAGGTCAGGGGTCGTCCAACAGGGTATTGACCCAAAACACACAGCAGCTACAAACACCCAGGAATGGCTGCGGATAAAACACTGGACTGTTCTGAAGTAGCTTCTTCTATGAGCCCTTATCTAAATCCTGTTGAACATCTGTGGAAGGAGCTGGAACATGCAGTTGGGAGAAGGAGCCCTCAAACCTGAGTCAGCTGGAGCAGTTTGCTCACGAGGAGTCTACAGGTGCAGAAGTCTGACTAAGAGTTACAGAAATCACCTGACTGCAGTGACTGGCTCAAAAGGTTGTGCAACAAAATATAAAGTTCAGATTAGGTTAAGGGTACCATCATTTTTGTCCAGGTCAGTTTCATTATTAATTTTCACAATATTCTTTTAATGTATTGTTTGTCACCTTTGTCAGTTTCAAGTCATTTCAGTGACAATTGTAGGTTTCTCTTCAACAGGACCAATTTTGTCCACGTGTGTAAATGATCTACAATTTTGAACATATTTTCAGAGAGACACTTGGTTTGATCGGCCATTTTCACAACTTTCTCCTCTTTCTCATATTCTTTGACAATTTGGCCAGTTTGACAATGTTTGACCAGTTTGTATTATAGTATAGTCTGTTGATTAATTTTGATGGAGTAATGGTATTTTTTCTATATTATAGAATGTCTTTAAAGTAAATTGTCACTTCACTGTCATCTGGGGACCCCCCAAAATCATGTGGAGGAGTCCCAACCACAGGTTGAGAACCACTGGTGTACAGTATGTCCAATAATCCATGTACTATGGCTAGCTTGTATGTCCAAGCATGTATTGCACACATTTGGACACCACTGTATTTATATCCCTGCAGGCCTTGGTCCGTCATACATACAGAAGCCTCACAGATCTGCAATGGCAGTTCCAGCCAGAGGACAAGTATGTTTTTTTTGTCTCTTTCCCTCTGAATTGCCACTGTTTGTGAAAATTACAAAACACAGTTAGTTAGGTTTTTTTTTTTTTTTTTTTTTGTAAAATGTTTTGGTGAATGAGGGGTATCTTGTCTCCCCCCACAGATTCCGTTTAAATCACAATGAAAAAGTGACCCGGGCTGTAATTGTCTGCTAATGTCTTTGAGTGATCACTATCCTTTTGAGATGCTTTAAAATGATACATTTAGAGTTCATGACATGGTATTTGTGTTTTAATTTTCATTCACTAGGAGCCTGCAACAGGGCTTTTGAGTCCTACAAGGCAAGTAAAAAGCAGGACCTTGAGGGCACCAAGGAGGATGTAAAGAGGAGGAAGACCCTTACCTGCAGGAGAGATCGAGTGAGTTCTTGCCCTGCTTCATACTGTTGCATTTATTGATCATGGTAATTATCAATTACCTTTTTTATGTAAGGGATATAAGAGGTGGTCACTACTGAAAAATGTGCTGCAGGAGACAAGGCAGAGCATATATAGTTCTGTGGTCCAGAGCTTAGTAGTAAGCAATATAGTTTAACTTCTCACCAAACAATGGCATGGTGTATGATCTTAAGCCTATTCTACAGATCTGGTCAATAGCATTTTGTATTGTCAGTCCAGATAGGTGTCACACTTGTGAATCAAAGATTCTCTGTCTGGAAATTATTTCATGTCCAAAAAGTAGAGTTTACACAAAAAGGTGAAGTTCTGAGAGGATTCCCACTATAGAAAATAGACTTTCAGCGTCAGAAAACTGCCTCTGCTTCAGTGATTATAAAAGTCATTAAGTTTACTCAAGTGTAGTTATCATACACTCAGTGGTTTCCAGAGGGGTCCCAAATGATTTTGGAGGGTCCCCTGATAACTTTAGTAGTGCAACATTGTTTTTTCACTTGACTGTAAACAAAGTGTATACAGGCTAATTTCTAAAGTGACAATTTAAGACATTTTAAGACTTTTTAATTGCCTGCCTAATTGACAAGCTGCTGAGCTGAGGTTAATGCATCACTAAACCAACTGAAGCAACAATTAATAACAGCAATGGATTTGTTTCTGTTATCATTTACTGTCATAATTTTATGACCCATAATTGTTTTGTTACATTGTGTTAGCCAAGAACCGTATCAGATTACTGTGTGACCTTGAATAAGTGTCTTAGCTGGACCAGAATAATTAAAGATTCTACTTCAGAGGTGTGCAACTTTGATGATGGAGAGGGTCAAAATATTTCCAGACTCACTCTAGGGCCACATTGCATATACTGTACTGTCAGGCAGAAACCTATTATCTCCATATTAACTTTTTTGGTAATGAATGCCCTACTTCGTCAATCTATGTCATACAAAAAGTTTTGTGCTTGTAGATCGGCTGAATTTCAAATGCATTTTGTTATGTTAACTTTAACTTTAGACTGAAGTAATTAAAGTGGGTCATGTGTGCATGTTAGGAATTGTAACAGCTGAAATAAAAATTGTCAGGATACTGACCTGTGGGCCGCATTAAGTGAAGGTAGTTGCCCACGTGTGTTTTACTTTCGTAAATTAACTTGTGTATACAACATGTTTTGTTGATCGCTTTATAAGTCTTACCTCCTCTTCCCATCTGTCACACAGCTTTTCGAGAAACGGGTCAAAGTAGGACAGAGGATCCTCTTTCCAGAGGACCAGGGGTATCTCTGTAGGGCTGATGCCAACTTTGTCAGCGATGAGGACAGTGACGAGGACAAAACAGTGTACAAATTTTCCTCACCAAAGTGGCAAGCAGCACGACTGTCTGTGATAATGGAAACCTGCCAAAAGGCACTGGACCATAATAGGAAGAAGGGTGTGGAGCCGAGATCCACTCACCAACGCACAGACAGTGGACACTTTTCCAAAAGGCTCCCCCCCACTTCAGATAGAAAATCCATCTATCTGCATGTAAGTGAGGTGGAAGAAGAACCAGATGCAGATGTTTAAGACTTTTAGTGTGTGTCTCTGTGTTTGTGTGTGTGTGTGTGTGTGTGTGTATGTGTCTCCTACCTCGTTCTAATTTTAGATCTGTTCCTACATCGTTCTATAGACCTGTTCAAACTGTTCCTACCTCGTTATAATTTTAGACCTGTTCCTACCTTGTTTTATACTCTGTGTGTCTGCGTACTGTGTGTGCGTACTGTGTGTATGTGTGTAGGGTCTGTGTGTGTGTCCACTGTGTGTGTACTGTGTGTATGTGTGTAGGGTGTGTGTGTCCACTGTGTGTGCACTCTGTGTGTGTGTGTGTGTGTGTGTGTATGTGTGTACTGTCTGTGTGTGTGTGAACTCTATGTGCACTGTGTACTGTGTCTATGTGTGTACTGTCTGTGTGTGTGTCTGTGTGTAGAAAATGTTTGCACTGTACTATAGTACACTCATTGTAAGAATGAAAAGTTATTTGCACTAAGTGATTTTTGTTTGTGATATTTATCTTGATATTCTCTATCTTCAAAGTAGATCAGACATTTTTGATGAGACAATTGGTGTAGAGGGGAAAAAGGAGCGGACCTAGTACAGAGTTACGGACACTGCACTGACTGGTATACTGAAATATACAGACTGCTGAAATAATTTGTAGGACTTGAAATATGGTTGCAGAGGGTATCAATGCAGTATTTGAACACAAATAGTGTTAGGGCTAGAAATTTGTTTGCAGGGAGTATCAGTACAATATTCGGAATCAAAATACAAATGGTGTTAGGACTTGAAATATGGTTGCAGAGGGTATCAATGCAGTATTCGGAATTAAAACACAAATAGTGTTAGGGCTCGAAATTTGTTTGCAGGGAGTATCAGTACAATATTCGGAATCAAAATACAAATGATTTTAGGACTTGAAATATGGTTGCAGGGAGTATCAATGCAGTATTCAGAATTAAAATGCAACTAGTGTTTGGATTTGAAATATGGGTAGTGGTAATATCTTGACACTGGATATGAGTAATGGATCATCTCAACATATGACAGCAGTCCGTGTCTGATGAGATATTTTAGACGCTGATTAGAGTTGCTGTCCGAATATGGCAGGTGGATCTTGTACAGTATCCGGGAAGAAATGAACTCCGGGATATGGCAAAAATAAAAGTGTTCCCATAGCCGGAGTTTGACATGCTCCGAACATGAAATGTATTTCAATTGCTGTTCGGAGAGTATCCCATGTGGATGTCACCATATTTGATTCATATCTTGTAATATTCGGGCAGGGATTCTTGGGTTTTTTGCGCAGTGCTACTTACCAAATGTTCGCAGCACGCAGCATAGGTGGCAGAAAGAAAGACAGAAAGAAAGAGATTCCTTAGTTTATAGAAAGCTGCCAATACTTTTGCACGTTAACCTTGTAACACAATATGTGATATTGTTAATTTTGATGAGGTAGAATAACTCATACTACCTCTAACAGCCTCAGATGTAAGTACAGCTTTACAGAACAGCCAACTGTAGACTTATTCTCTCCAGCATAAAGGTGAGATTAATATTTTATCAGAGTTGTTCTTAAAATGTTATTACAGGTTTTACAGGAGAAAAAAACATTAGCGATGAAGACTAACCGGTACATTTGAACAATGAAAGTTTGAATGAAAGAGGCACAGTCGCTTCCTCAAGTGACTTTTTGTGGAGCCATCCATAGCTTGTCTCCCATGCAGTCCCAAATAAGGCTCATGAATACTGAGCATCTTTCTGGACCAAATTTCCCTCTGGATGAATTTTGTCTTGGATAAATATAACATCATACTAGACATGTAATTTAAAACAACTTCCTAATGTGTGCTTTGAGACTTTGTAGGAAGCCCTCAGAATCCTAACTTGGACGCTGCCAAGTGTGATCCTCTGATTTGATCCTCTCTTCTCTTTGGAGAAATAGGTGTGATAGCCTAGAAACTGCTCTTGCATCATTCTTTAGTAGGATCAAGGTATGAACATCAAGCAGATTCCTGCAATCTGACAGGTTCAAGTGGAAACACACTCCTTGATGTGTTTGTCATTTGCATTGGCTCCCTTTGGGGAAGTAGCAGGTGAACTAAAGGCGAAGACACATTATATTTCCATGGAGTATTTCTCAATTTTTACAGGAAGACACAGATAGGAGATATAGAGTGCAGAACATGTGTATATTAACCGTCAGCCTTCCATTAAATGTGCCACTGCCTTGGGTCAATATACTAGAGGGCTCCTCAGTGAAAATTGTCTTTTTATTACAAAGTAGGAAACTGTCAGCACTGCTGCATATTCATAACGCCCGCATTATAATTATTATATGCTTTCAACTGTATGCATTCTGTATATTCACTATGTTCCTCTTCACTTCTTCTGGAAGTGATTTTGCTTTGTTTTTTTTGCTGACTTATATATGTCCTCTTCTCAGAATCTCTGAATGTACATTAGGCTAAGTTACACAAATGTTTTACTTGAAAAGCCTGTCACCACATACAGGCACCAACATCACTTTATTTGTGGTATGTTGATAAATATGTGACCCAAACATTACTGTCCAAGGCTGTGTTTTAGTTAAGCTATAATATATCAGAATCCAGAATTAAAATGTCTGGAAATCATTGCAACCAGCAAAACGAGTTTGACTTGATTAGTGTTTATATTTGCTACTTATGCACTATTTAATTTAAAAACCAAGCAGCCAGATCCCTTTACTGTACATTAGCTGTAAGCTAGCGAGCAACTGCACACACTGAGGGTGTGTGTGTCAGTGCGCTTCAATCAAGTGAAGCCTCTTAATAAACTCAGCACACACCAAATTTTCTAGTTCTGTCTCCTCTATTTCCCCTGTCCTGACAATGAATATCACTTTCGCAGATCACTGCTGCAGTCCAAAAGTTAAAATGTAATGGTCACGGCTAGATTCCACCAGACACGTGTCCTGTCTGGCTCCGCTCCGCCACAGCAGCAAAGCTGGTAGGTATCACTCTAGTTTTTATCGCAACTCCAGCTGTCATACAGTGCTGCGCCATGCTAGACTCAAAACAAAGCGGGTTGGGAGTTGCCGGACGACAGATGATGGAGCAAAACTGTACTGGATCCGGAACACAACAGATATGCATTCAGTGGAATCTTAGAGTCAGACAATCAGTTTTTGGGTTAATATTTATAACTATAGTCCCTTTCAAACTGAGCCATATGTTGTTTGAATTGAGCATCATATCCGTGGCACTTAAAAAAAAGCTAGTTCTATTCTACTGACTTGCATTGAATGAAGCTTCTCATTATAAATAATTAAGCATACGTGCTCCTGAAAAGCGTAGCCCAAGGACAGCACTTGAATAAATGTTAATGCAGTCACTGGAAAGCATCTCTTGGAGAGATTTACTTCCTGGCCAATGTGAAATGAGTCATCTCTGCGGTACGTAGGAAGAGCATGGATCACTGCAGATGATGACAGAATGATGTGGTGTGTACTGTATGTTGTGTCAACTAACATTCAAGATTTGAATAATTTAGTGTTGAAAAGCTCCATTGGATTCAAAATAGCAAAATGGGTAAAATGTGCCATATACAGTCATCATGACTCATGAATGAATCATGACTTATGATATAGAAAATTGGTGATGAACAACTCTGAAAGTTTCTGGATTTTGAACCATAGCATGATTTTTTAAGTTAGGTAATGTATATCATGTTTTAAAACCAACTGTCATGTGCAGACACAAACCAACAGTAAAAATATCCACCAACAAGTATTATGTGAATTGTTGTTCAAAAACAATATAACAAAAAAAAAACATCAATGAGCCACACCAAATAGACACATTAAAGTTTACTCAGACTGAATCCAATTACACTGTTCTGTTGCCAGAAATACCTACTGATTGCGTGTTTTAGTGATTCACATGCGTGATTTAGTAAAATGAGACCTCTGTTGCTGATGGCGGCTGCAGCTGATCACAGCTGGATCCGCTGCCAGTCGGCTTTAACAGCTGTAGAGACATCAGATGAATGTATGCCAAAACTACCGTTATCTATATTTTTTGAATTAAAACACTGAACTAAAAATTGTCAAGAGATTTAAATACTTAATGAAGTTAAACTGATGTGCTATTAGCATAATTGCACACAGCTCTATTAACAGAGAGTCACACTTATATTATTTCTTATAGTGCAGGTAATGGGATGTTTTCCTCATTAATGACATGTATTATTTCACCCACCAGTATTATACTGTGTACTGTGTCTACTCAAAGGCACAGGAACAATTTCAACTCGCAAAATGCATTTTTTTTTCATTATTTTTTCATTATTGCATCAGTATTCTACATTCTGATTGTGGAATCATCATTTAATAACCCAGAATGTGATTGTTGTGTCTTTTAAACATTGGAAGCTATCTTTAGGCTAAATGTATCAGTATTAGCATGTCTTTAGGCTCAGTAAATTCTGACATGTTTAAAATTAAAACATACCTTGAAACAGTAATTAGTAAAAAAAAAAAAAAAAAAACTATAAAAACACATGTATTTCACCTTCTGGGCGCAGTAAGTATGTATTAATAATGAAAAATAATTTCATAAATGTTTTCAGAACACTGCAGTGACCAACCAGTCTTTTTAAAAATGATTTATGTGTGAGGTGTTTTTTACATTTTTTTTATATGTCTTCAGTTGGAACCAAGGAGCTTGAAGTCACGTATTAATTGGTTTGGGTCGATTTATAGGACTCTTTGGCAGTAAGAATTAACACCAGACTTTTCAAATCCTGTTATCAATGCCAATCATGTCATGGTTGGGATTAGAAGTATGGTGTTTCTGTACGGTTTTTCTCAATTGCTTAAACACTAAAACCCATTGGCTGAACAAAGTTTGCAGTTGCCTGAACTCATTTAGCTAATTGTGCAGTCTGTTGTCAATACTTTAAACCATAATAAAAACACAATTTGCAGATCTCACTTAGAGTTTTCAGCAGAACTCTAAACACGAACTCATTCTCAAAACACATTCTGCACTCTAATGCACATGTCATCCATACTAGTAAACACAAGTGGCAACAATCAAATACAAATCGAGAACCCATGTCATTGATTAAACACAACCACTCAAAATTGATTTCACTTGTTTCAAATCATGTGACACAACCGGTATAAGCCAATTCAGAGAGCAAACAGGTTGTTGACGGTCGGACAGAGAAAGTCTAAGAAATGGATGGAAGAAACAATGTGAGAGGACGAGGACGAGTGTGTATGCAAGGTGGGCGATGAGGAGGAGGGAAAGAAAGAGGCTATATTCACTCGGGAGCAAGAGGCTGTTATAGTTGGCATGGTCCTTCAAAATAATCTAATACAACTCAGAGAAATCCAGGAACGAGTGATACCAGACAACACACACTTCCAGGGAATCGACAGCGTGAACATTTCCACAAATGACCGTGTCCTCCAGAGTAACAGGATGCGAATGAAACAAGTATACAGAGTACATTTTGAGTGCAACTCACCAAGGGTGAAAGAACTGCGAGCTCAGTATGTGCAAGTAAGTGTACATTCAGACACATTTACGATAATCCACATTGTCTACAGTACTGCCACATACTATGTGAATGACATTACTCTTCAGTACATACAATGTATGTGAATCAGAAATGCATACAGTAGGCCTAATTGTACTCTGCAGTATAGCACTGTCTCTGTATGACTTACAAAATTCTACATACAGTATATTGTAGATCTTCACAGACAATATTTGACTTGGAATCCTTGGACAGACCCCATGAAGCAGGTTTCAATCTGACAAAGAGGAGAAGGCCGAAACATGATTGGACAGCGGGCCATTGTTGATGTCCCTGGTCAACGAGGTGGCAATGTCACAATCTGTGCTGCTATCAGCAACCATGGTGTTCTACATCACCATGTTACACTCTGGCCATATAACACCCAGCACCTTCTACAATTTCTTGCCAATCAAACAGATATTTTATTTGAGCAGCAGGTTCAAGAGCAGCAGGGTTAAGAGTTAAATGAGAATCCCATCCCCACCTATGTGACAGTGTGGGACAATGTCAGTTTCCACCGAGCTGCAGAGGAAAGGGAATGGTTAACATTACAGTTTTTTCCGATTGCTAAAACACATTTTTGCAAACTAGCGTGGTTTTATCAAAATACTTAACAAAATTCACAAAACCACACACCCAAACTGCAAAATACCTCATATATCCTGCAAAATGAAGCACTGCAACCAAAACGACATATAGCATTGTCAAAATCAAACTTTTGCACCCAATGGCACACACTTCAAATTACAGATTTTTGTCTAACGAACTACACACTGTTGGGCATAATGAAAAGCACTCTCATCTTTCGCTTTGCCATAATAATAACATAGTTCAAACTGTAGAGAATTCTTCAGATTGTTCACATGCATAGAAATATTTGCAGATACACACACATGCTGTTGAAACATTTATTTTTTTATTTTTCACCAAACAAGTCAGTGCGACATATGCACAGCAGATATATTTACATTGGACTGAACAAAAATATGCTCACAAAACAGTAAACTGAAGAAGAAAATTGCAGAAAAGAAATGTGTCAATTCGAGAGGCTGCTGCTGTCTGCCAGCCTCGCAGTGTCAGCCCATGGTTAATGATATGATCAACTAAGGTTGCTCTGATTTCATTTGAAAGTTGGCCATGACCTCCTCTACCAGCTCTGCCTCTCACTCTTCCTTCCCCTCTCATTCTCACCCTCCCTCCTCCTCTTCCTCTCACCTGTGGTCTTTTAGTGCTTACTTCCTGATTGAAGTGGTAACAATTACGGTAACAATTGTTTGGTGGGTGGCACATATAGTGGCCAATGAGCTCATGTAGTGTTATTTTAAATGGCAGTGTTTTGAAATGGCAAACATGTGACTTTATGTCAGATTGTTGTGTCTTATGCAAAGAACTGTGTTCAGTGCATTTAAAATGTGCCATTTTGAATTGCAAAATGTGTGTAAAGCAGAAAATGTGTTTAAAGTTTTGGAGACTTGAGAAGAGGTTTTGCTCTCTGTGTGTCAGTTTAAATATTTGTGCTATGCATGTCATTTTAGTGTGTTAGCAACTAGAAAAAACTGTAATAGGCAGGTTATGAACTTGTACCTCCCTCCATACTTGCCTTTCCTGAATCGGATTGAGGAGTTTTTTCTCCTCTTGGAGATGGAAAGTATATGATAGAAAACCCTACACCAGAGTAAATCTGCTGCAAGCCATGGATTTAGCATGTGGTGATATAGGTGAGGAACTATGTTCACATATAGTTCTCAGGGAGAAATACATTTTTAATCTCAAAACAAATTTCATATTTTTCCGTCACTGTCTTTTGATGAATGAAAACATGTTCTATCATAGCTCAAAATTGATCAGAAATTATACTCTGCTTTGCTCTTTGCATTTCTTTTGTTCCTCCTCCTCCTTGTACCCCTTTTTTTACAGCAGTGTATCCTGCATCTCACAAACTTGTCCTTTGTTCCTGTGATACTGTAATTCTTGTTCTTTGTTGATATGAACCTGTAACCAGTCAAAATCTATTAAGCAGTCAGTACTGTAAACAAATGGAAAGCACAATGATGAGGGCCAGACAATTTGTTTATTGTACAGTATACAGCCTACAATGCACTGTACTACAGTATATAATACTTTGAGCTGGGTCAGGCCAGGGCACTTCGTCGACATCACAAGCAACATTTTCCCTCCTGAGGCAACGAGGGAAGAAGCCTCTTGTGTGCCGCATCCAGCCCTGACATGGTTCCTCACCTATATTACCACAGGCTAAATCCATGGCTTGCAGAAGATTTACTTGTTTGCCCTCTGAACTGGCTTATATTGGTTGTGTCACATGATTTGAAAAAATTGAAATCAATTTTGAGTGGTTGTGTTTAATGAATGACGTGTTCTCTTTTTGTATTTGATTGTTGCCACTTGTGATTACCAGTATGGATGACATGTGCATTAGAGTGCAGAATGTGTTTTGAGAATGAGAATGTGTTTAGAGTTCTGCAGAAAAGTCTAAGTGAGATCTGCAAATTGTGTTTTACCATGTGAAATGGTTTAAAGTATTGACAACAGACTGCACAATTAGCTAAATGAGTTCAGGCAACTGCAAACTTTGTTCAGCCAATGGGTTTTAGTGTTTTAGCAATTGAGAAAAACCGTACAGAAACACCATACTTCTAATCCCAACCATGACATGATTGGCATTGATAATCAATGCCTTTCTTACAGTTTTTCTCTTAGCAACTGAGAAAAACTGTAAGAAAGGCAGCATGGTAAAAATGTTGCACTTGGTGATGATTACCTTGTAACTCCTTCTACCGCGATGTAAGGAATATTGTTTGTTACTCGAGATATCTACAGTAACTCGGCATGACACTGCACGAAAAGTGGGATTTTTGTCAGTATGCGGCACTGTAAATTGTTGTGGAATTTCAGGTTTGTGACAATTCACGGCAATTTGCAGGCAACACCGAAAACTGGCGTAAATTGTCAGAAATTGACGTGGGCCTTGCTTGGCAGTTGTCTCCCCATGACCCCCCTCCCCCTGATTCTAGGGGAGGCTTTAACATGTAAATGAAAATGCTGTGAGCTTTCCAAATGCAAATCAGAGTAGCAGGGGGGGTTTTACCTCAGGTGACATTTTTTTAAAAGGTATTAACTTCATTGTAAGAAAATCTCTGGTATAAATAGATGAGGCCCAGTATAATCTAATTAATAATAATAATAATAAATTTATTTGTAGAGCACTTTCAATCAAAGTGCTTTACAGAGATTAAAAACAATCAGGAGCACAATCAGTTACATTATAGTTACATCAAAACATTAAAAACAATCACAATGGAAATAAGAACAATTAAGACAAAACAATACATACAAATTAAGAATAATAAACAACAGAGAAGAGATGTGTTTTCAGTTTTGATTTGAAGGCATCAACAGAGCAAGCCAGTCTAATGTCTTGTGGAAGACTATTCCAAAGTACTGGCGCGCGGAAAGAAAAAGCCCGTTCCCCGAAACCTTTCTTATTAACCTTCGGGACGCTAAGAAGGCCGGTTCCCTGGGAACGTAGGGAGCATGCACGCTCATAAAGAACAACCAAATCAGTCAGGTAGGCAGGTGCAAGACCGTTCACTATTTTGTATGTGAGTAACAGTACCTTAAAGTCAGCTCTTGCTTGCACCGGGAGCCAGTGGAGGGAGGCCAGCACAGGACTAATGTGCTCGTATCTAGATGAACCAGTCAGAATACGAGCTGCTGCGTTCTGCACCATCTGCAGGCTGCGGACAGATTTCTTTGGCAGCCCCGACAGAAGGACATTACAGTAATCCAACCTTGATGTAACAAATGCATGTACGAGGGCCTCAGCATCTTTAAGAGACAGAATAGAGCGAATCTTCGCGATCCTTCTTAGATGGAAAAAGGCAACACGTGCCACTTCCTTTATGTGAAGATCAAAAGAGAGGGAACGATCGAAAAGTACACCAAGATTTTTTACTCTGTCCTTGCCTTGAATAGCATAATCATCAAGAGACAGAGACAGAGAGAGCTGGTCCAGCTGGTGATTAGATGACACTGGTCCAATAAGAATCATTTCAGTTTTAGTTGAATTTAGTAATAGAAAGTTAGCTGACAACCAATCCCTCACGGCAGCCAAGCAGGTATTTAGTCTATTCAAACCAGCTCCATTCCTGGTTGTAACAGGTAGGAAAATTTGTAAATCATCAGCATACAGGTGAAATGATAGTCCAAAAGAGCGAATGATGTGACCCAATGGTGTCAGATACATTGAAAATAATAGTGGGCCTAAGACAGAACCCTGTGGGACACCATGCCTAACAGGGAAAGACTCTGCGAAATTATTATTGTAAGCAACACATTGAGATCTGTCTGTCAGGTAGGAACCTAACCACTTGATCACCTGTCCCGATAGACCGAAATGGGTTTTGAGCCTGTCCAGGAGTATGCAATGGTCCACAGTGTCAAACGCTGAACTCAGGTCCAATAGAACAAGAACAGTAGTTAGATTCGAGTCAGCAGCCAGTAAGAGGTCGTTAGCCACCTTAGTAAGTGCTGTTTCTGTGGAATGGTTAGCCCTAAAAGCAGACTGTAGAGGCTCAAAAAGGTCATTAAGTGATAGATGTCTTGTCAGTTGGAAAGAGACGATTTTCTCAAGGATTTTAGATAAAAAGGGGAGATTTGACACAGGTCTATAGTTTGCAACAAGGTTTTGATCAAGGTTTGGTTTCTTAAGTAGGGGTTTAATCAGAGCAGATTTAAAGCAAGCTGGAAAAATTCCAGTAGATAGGGAAATATTAATTATAGTTAATATGTACCAACCTAAAGTTGACCATAGCTCTTTAACCACCCACGCTGGCAGAGGGTCTGAAAAGCACGTTGTGCATCTTGCTGCCATGACCACTTTAGTCAAGTCAGGTAGAGAGGTGAGTTCAAAAACAGAGAAAGCCTGTCCTGAAAAGGTGGTGACATCACAAGAGTCATTTACAAAAGACTGGGGTATCCTATTTCTGATGTCATCTACCTTCTCTATGTAATACTCCCTGAAGTCACTTGCTGAGAGTTCAGTGTTGATCATTGGCTGTTGACACTGTGTGAGCCTGGCAATGGCATCAAAAAGTAATCTTGGATTGTGTTTATTGTTAGTAATCAGATTTGAATAGTATGTTGCCTTTGCAGCAGACATGCTAGTTTGAAAAGAGGTGAGACTGTCATGCCACATGCTACGATGTACCTCAAGCTTGGATTTACGCCACTGCCGTTCAAGTTTTCTAGTGTCCTTTCTAAGTGATATTAAGCCATCGTTTAACCAGGGCCTACCGTTTTTATGTAGACACTTTTTTGTCCGTGCCGGGGCCAATAGATTCAGCAAGCCTTCTAGTGAATTGTTAAAAGATTCAGTGAGAGAATCTAATGTAAGTGCCTGGTCAAAAACGCCATCCAACACGTTAGGTAATCTCACATTCAATTCATTTAAAACTGTAGGACCTATGTAACGGGATAACCTTGTAGAGTTTAAAGTATTTCCCACACAGAGTTGTTTAGGAGCCAGAATTTTAAATAAAATCACTGAGTGATCTAGAACTGGTAGGGTGCGGATTTCGCTGATAGACAGGGATATGCCATAGCTTAATACCAGATCCAGTGTATGGCCAAGTTGATGAGTTGGCTCAGACACTGATTGTGTAAGATTAAAAGACTCAAGGACATTTATAAAATCTTTAGTTAGTGGCTTGTCGCCACAGCAAGTGTGAATATTAAAATCACCAACGATTAATATCCTCTCATAGTGTATAGTGTATCTGGATAAAAGGTCTGCAAAATCAGAAATAAAATTCTCGTGATATTTTGGTGGACGATAAATAACTGCAGTTAAAACAGTAAAAGGTTCATTAAAAGTAAAGAGTTGGAGTTCAAAACTAGAATATGGAGGGTGGTCCAGAATCTGTTTACATTTAATTGTATCTTTAAAGAGCGAAGCAATCCCTCCTCCTCTCCCACAGAGTCTCGGGGAGTTGAAAAAGCTACTTCCATAAGGACAGAGTTCAATCAGGGGTGCAGAGTCGCCGTCACGTAGCCACGTCTCAGTTAAAAACATTAAGTCCAGCTCACACAAGGCATACAGATCGCTGAGAATGAATGTCTTATTAGAAAGTGAACGGGCATTTAGAAGAGCCATTTTAATTATTATCTCTGCACCGGCCGGCGAAGCGGCGCAGCCCAGTGCGCGCAGGTTGGCCAAACACGCACCGCGCTCCCGGTGTCGGCTCCGTCTCGTTTTTTGCCAACCAGGCTGCGACGGCTGATCACACTGTCTTTTGGATATCCTGACAGAAATATGTGAGGCAGGACAAGTAACAGCAGGACCCACACTGACAGGTGAGGGGACAAGGTACTGAGTCAGGACCTGCTGTGGAAGATATCAATTATGGCTAAATGCAATGAAGTCAATAAGATTGCGCTGCAGGATCTTTAAACCATGACTGTTTAAATGGATACCATCCTGCCTGAACAGGGCAGGTCTGGTCCAAAAAGAATCAAAATTGCTAATGAAACCGGAACCAGTGGCTGTGGTGAAGTTTTTCATCCAGTTATGGAGGCTGAAAAGACGGCTGAATCGCTCAGAATTTTTGGAACTGCCTGGGAGGGGACCAGAAAGGACACATATTCTCCCCAGACTTTCAACAGTGAAAACTAGCGATTCAAGATCATAGTGCAGCTGTGAGGATTTCCTTGCCATAACATCATTACACCCCGAGTGTGATATCACTGTGTGAACAGATGGGTGGATGTCGAGCAGGGCAGGGATCAGTTCAATAAAGTCCGCAGTTTTTCCGCCTGAGAGACAGTAGGTGACAGCTCCAGGAAGGGTTAAAAAACGGACAAGGGAGTCACCAACCACTAAAATTTCAGGATGATCAGAGTGTGGGGAGCATTTGTAGACTGCCAGTTTTGTGTTGGTTTTGTGACTGCTTAACAACGAGCGGGAGGAGGGCAGGAGGGCCGAGCCCTGGACCTGGTCAGGCCCACAGATGACAGAGGGGGGCGGGGCGAGCGCAGGAGCAGCAGATGCAGCAACAGGTGGCTGTTTTGGAGATGATGAGGGAATTGACACAGATACCGGGTCGTGCGGATGTGACGTCCGACTCCGTTTGCATCCTGGGGAGAGCGATGAGGCGGACGACAGCGAATCCGACATCCAAGTGGCGCTGTAGGGAGCGGAGCGCCTTCGTCGCTTTCGTCGCTTTCGTCGCCGGGTCGCTCCGTGGGCGGCCGAGGGAGAGACCGGCCCAGCGGGAAGCGACGCCAGGGGGGAGAAGAGACTGGAGAGTGGGATGTCATCGCCGCCAATGCTGGGGGGGTCGAAGAGGGGAAAACAGGGCTTTTTTGTGCCCCTAACAACAGTGGTCCATGAGGAGGAGGAGCTCGGACCAGGTGCGTCCACCAATTCAGGAAGTGGATGAAGTGGGGAACATCGTTGGTGGTCCTGCGGCTCCAGGCCTGCCAGCCGGCGGCACAGCAACGTCTGCCTCTGGAGAAGATCCTCAATGAGTATCTCAATGGACCGGAGTTCCGACTTCAGCTCCGTGATTTCGGCTGCCGGGGCCATCTGGGTGATGCACTGGACCGATGCAGAAGCCGGCATAGCCTTCTGCTGGTTAGCCTTCTGCTAGTTAGCTTCCGCTAGCTAGCATAGCTTATGTGAACGTACACAGAGCAGAAAATTGTTGTTCTGTTGTTCCTGTGTTCCTGAACAACACGCTGCTGGACGGTTGTGTTCCTGAACAACACGCTTAAAGGATAACTGCAGATTGGTAAGTAATCACAAAGGCAAGTGACAAAGTGACAACTCGACCTGCTCCAACAACTCGACCTGCTCTGCTGGGGGCTCCGACAAGTCTGCCAAATGATTGGACTGGATGAATTATAGACTCTTACATTTTAGCTTGAATTGATTTATTTAATTAAAGTATGCTAGATTAATTACTGTGTATGTCACTAGCAATGGCCAATGTTATGTAAAAAGATTATTTATTCTTTTTTTTTCTCTCTCCTGAGACCAAGTTAAAGATAAAACGCCAGTTGTTAAGAAGTTACAGTTTTTCTCGATTGCTAAGACACATTTCTTGAAAGCTTCTCTCCTTTTCTCTAAACTGTGAACACAAACCCCAATTTTCAAGCTACATTCACAAAACCTCAGACTCTTCTTGCAAAACCAAACTTTCACCTCAAAACAGTTCAATCTGTGCCCAAAACTGATTTTTTTTGTCAAATCGTGCCCCAAGTCAATCAAAATTAAAAACACTACTGAGCAGTCACTAAACACTACATAGAAAAATAGAAAACACAATGCTCAGGACATGAGGCAGAATGCATGTTGCAAAACAAAAAAAGTTTGCATTTAGCACTTGTACAAAAAGACAAAAAACAGAAATCTTGTGCATTTACATGTAGCACTTGTACAGTACAAAAAACAAAAATCTTGTGCATTTACATGTAGCACTTGTACAGTACAAAAAACAAAAATCTTGTGCATTTACAGTACACGTAGCACTTGTACAAAACAAACAGAAATCGTATGCATTTCCCACTTGTGTACAGTAAGCCCATGTAAAAAATAAAGTACAAAAATATACACATAGGTGCATTACTCAGCCACAGCATCATGTCTCCGTACTGGGTCAGGCCACAGGACCTCATCCACATCACATGCCACATGTTGCCTGGCCAGGCAACGGGGGAAAAAACCTCTGGCATGCTGTATCCAGGCTTGGCATGCCTCCACACCTATGTCATCACAGGCTAATTCCATGGCTTGGAGGAGATTTACCCTGGTGTAAGGTTGCCGGTTGTAGACCTTCCACCGCCATGAGGAGAAGAATTCCTCAGTTGGGTTTAGGAAAGGGGAGTATGGTGGGAGGCAAAGATTTATAAAGCCTTGGTTCATATTGAACCACTCTCTTACCTGGAGGGCTCTGTGAAAGCTCACATTGTCCCACACAACAACATACATGGGATGCTCATCCTGCTGCCCCAACAGAGCATCTCGCATGTTGTTAAGGAAAATGAGGAGCTGGTGAGTATTGTAGGGCCCCAGGTTGGCATGATGGTGGACAACCCCATGATTGCTGATGGCAGCACATAATGTGACATTGCCACCACGCTGCCCAGAGACACCAACAATTGCCCAATGTCCAATCACATTACGGCCTCTCCTTCTCCTTTTGGTGAGATTGAACCCAGCTTCATCCATGTAGATGTATTCATGGGGTCTTTCCATTGCATCCAGTTGAAAAACTCTCTGTAGAAATATAGTTTTGTAAGTGATACAGAAAAAGTGATTTAGGCCACTACAGTAAATCACTACTTACAGTAATCAACATTGAATGTGTCTGGATATATACCAACCTGTACATACTGGAATCTTTGCTCTTTGACTCTGTCTGAGGTCCGATCAAAGGGCACTCTGTACAGCTGTTTCATGCGCAGTCTGTTGCGCTTGAGGACACGATCAACAGTAGTGAGGCTGACACTGTTGATACCCTCAAAATTTGCATGGTCTTCAATGATCTTCTGCTGAATTTCACGCAGTTTAATGGCATTGTCCTCAGGGACCATATCAACAATTAGGGTCTCTTGGTGTGGGGAGAACATACCTGTCCTCCCACCCCTATGTGGCAGTCTTTCAATTCTACAAAAAGAGAACATGCAGTTACAAAAAATATACATGGAATACTAGGCCTACAAACAGTTAGACTAACCCTCCATTACAATACTACAGTACACTGGCACAGTGATGTACTGAAACATATATTTACTTACAGTATACTGTGGTACAGTATATATTGTAATATGTCATACAGTAATTTGCTCTCAACATTTACATACTGTACTATAATGTCAAAAAAGATAATTACCTGTTATCTTCTCTAAATCTTCGGATTATGATGGACACAGTGAATCTACTGATGTTTGGTTGTACCCTTTGTCCGGCCTCCCTCATGCTCAAACCATGGACAAGAACATGGTCAATCACAGTAGCTCTGATTTCATCAGATATTACTGTTCTTTGTCTTCGCTGACCACCTTGACCACCTCGACCACCTTGACCACCTCGACCACCTCGACCTCCTCGACATCCTCTCACACGAACTCTTCCTCTCAGATTTCTATCCATTGTAGTGCCTCACAAACCAGTGCTCTCTGAACTGGCTTTATATATTCCCTCACATCATTAGCCACAAGTGTGATCAATTTTGAGTTGTTGTGTTCAAGTGGTGACACCCGTGCTTTAATTGTGTTTGACTTTTGCCACCTGTGCTCACCATTATGCAGCACAGGTCACTGCATGAAAAGTGGGATTTTCGTCAGTATGCGGCACTGTAAATTGTCGTGGAATTTCAGGTTTGCGACAATTCACGGCAATTTGCAGGCAACACCGAAAACTGACGTAAATTGTCGGAAATTGACGTGGGCCTTGCTTGGCAGTTGCCCCCCCATGACCCCCTCCCCCTGATTCTAGGGAGGCTTTAACATGTAAATGAAAATGCTGTGAGCTATAGAAATGCAAATCAGGGTAGCAGGGGGAGTTTTACCTCAGGTGACATTTTTCTAAAAGGTATTAACTTCATTGTAAGAAAATCTCTGGTATAAATAGATGAGGCCCAGTATAGTCTAATTATAGACTCTTAAATTTTAGCTTGAATTGATTTATTTAATTAAAGTATGCTAGACTAATTACTGTGTATGTCATTAGCAATGGCCAATGTTATGTAAAAAGATTATTTATTCTTTTTTTTCTCTCTCCTGAGACCAAGTTAAAGATAAAACGCCAGTAGTTAAGAAGTTAAAATTTGCATGACATATTTTGAGATAAATAAGATATTGAAATGTATAAATAATTTCTGTTTAAAATGTGTGACATTTAAATCTAATTTCATGGGTTCTGAATGTTTAAAAGAAGTTAAATTAATTCTTATTACATGTGAGAGTTCATGACCTGTAAGACTTTTTACACTTCCGGGTTCACGGGAGCGTCAGTGACAAGGAAGAAGGAGCAGAGAGTTAATGGCGTCGAGCAGCTAACAGTGGGCTGTGTGTGTCCGTCAGTCTCGTGTTTTATCACTAACGGACAGTGAACTGTTGTCGGACGACGTGCTGTGAGTGTGTGAGCTGGACTCTCCATCGCAGTCGAAGTGTTTGTGTTTTATTGGACACGAGGCAAGTTCGGCTACGCTAGCTAGCCGGAGCTAAGCTAGGCTAGCAGGAGCTAGGCTAGCAGCCCAGCCACTGTCGAGAGGAGGCCTGCGCTGACGGGAGGAGCTTTGCCGGGTCGCCATGGAGAGTTACGCCAAAGAAGGTCGTTTCGCTGCCGCAGAGGGACACGGAGGTTTATCGCTGCGAGCATTTTGTTCTCACAGACTAACCTCACCTCATGACGAGGCTGTGACCTCCTATTAGCTCAGAGCTATGTCTGCAAGTCCAGATTTACATGATGCCGATAATGACGCC
Source organism: Diplodus puntazzo (assembly GCA_963678695.2). NCBI lineage: Eukaryota > Metazoa > Chordata > Actinopteri > Spariformes > Sparidae > Diplodus > Diplodus puntazzo. The sequence goes on from OZ023178.1 coordinate 16,112,396, forward strand.
ATCGTGTGTAAGCAACGTTTACTGTTTTCTCCTTCCTTGTTTAATTTTACTGTGACTTAAGTTGTCTTTATTCATACCACTTTCATTTAATTGTTTTCCAGCTGCCTGTAAGATAGTACGAGATAGTACGTAGGAGCTTCAGGAACAAACAACCAGATCTTCCATCGCAGGCTGAAGCTGTGAGGAGTTTAGCTCGGAGTCAATCGAGAAGAAAGAGGGTAAGACTTGTTAGATTAGATCCGTTTTTGGTCAATGTGACCATTATTCGGGTGCATTAATAGATGTGTTGTGTCCATATGCAGTGCATCGCGCAGTACTGATTGTCTTTATTGATTGTTTTTACAGCTGCTGGAAGCGAGACAGAGTGCTAGCTGAGGATGAGGTGGAACTTTGAAAGTGCGCCGCCATGGACCTGATGTCTGAGGAGCAGTGTTGGGTATCGTTACTTTGGAAAGTAGTTAATTAGGTTACAACGTTACCATCAATCAAAAGTAATCAGTTACGTTACAGCGTTACCTGTGAATAAAAGTAACGCGTTAGAGTACTCATGCGTTACCAAAAATTAAAAGCCGTTTGCAGCGCCTCGCACATGCTGCAACTTAACTGACACACACACAGCCTCCTTTAAATGCACCGAGAAGTCGCGACAATGATGAATAACGTCAGTCATCCAACCAAATTAACTCTGCAGGATAACAATAACAGGAAAGACAGTCAGCAATATGCCACATAGCGTTTTATTATTTTTTTTATTTTTTTTTTGCGGTCGACAGAAGCTCTTCACCAACGCAGAGTGTGCATGTTACCGTTATGTTGTTCTTGTCCTTTTCGCTGGCGAATTGAAAGTAATGTGAGTACTTCCACGATGCAAAAGCTGTCCTCTCTGCCATCTTGCCGGGGGTTCAAAAACACTCTCTCTCACACACACACACACACACACACACAGGTAACGTTGGTCAGCAGCAGGATACAGACGCATCACAGCGCTGCGCCTCCGCTGACACATCCGCAGGTGGCACAGTACTGTCTGACAAAAAGCAGGCTGCAGTCGGGATTTTCCTTTCCTTATCCGGAGAAATTCTTAAAATAACGGATTACTTTTTGAAAAAAATAACGAAGTTACTGATTCCTTGACGCACGAAACTAACGCGTTACGTTACACGTTACACGAAAAAAGTAATTAGAGTACTCTAACGCGTTACTTTGTAACGCGTTACCCACAACACTGCTGAGGAGGAAGACGGCGGGTGTCTGGATGGAGCCGGGAGCTCACCGAGCTTCCCGTTGTTGTGTGGGCAGATTATGCTTTGTACATAGTTGTGGTGTGTTTGTGTTAATAAAGCTCTTTCTTTGAATAAACAGCACCTTCCTGGCATTTTCCTTTCCTCAATAAATTCATTCATGTCTTTGATGATATCATAAATAGATAATAAATAAATAAGAATGTAAACCCCCCCACCTCATTATAAATATAAACCCCACCCCTACATATATATATATATATATATATATATATACATACATACATACATACATACATACATATACATACATACATACATATATATACATACATACATATATACATACATACATATATATACATACATACATACATACATACATATATACATACATACATATATATATATATATATATATATATATATATATATATATATATATATATATATATATACATACACACACACACATATACATGTATATATATATATATATATATATATATATATATATATGTATATGTAGGGGTGGGGTTTATATTTATAATGACCCAGGGTGACCAATAGTGACAGATCTGACAGATCTGCCAACCAATCACGAGTGATTTTTCATGTTTAAAAGTAGTGGTTTCATCCAATACTGAGTGAGGAAATTCAAGTCAGCCCACACATTCTCTGGCCAGGCATGGTTTCGCTGCTATTCATATGCAAATTAGAGCCGTTCGCACCTGCGCGAGCTCCACATACGTCATGGTTCGTTTCCGACAATTTGTGGCACGGTGAACGTGGCGTTTGCAGGCTGTAAATTGTCGTTAACTGCTGAAAATTAGAGAGATTTTCGGGCGTTTACGGGGACGAAAATCCCACTGCATGCAGTGTGAGGCACTTGTCATTGTAATGCCCTACCAAAGCGATGAGCATTCAACCTGATGTGCGGGCTGAACACAAATAGTTTTTGTTAGCAAGTTGTCCGATGTATGTGTGTTTTGGATTTGTGTGTCCATCGTTGAGGATTATGCCCAGGTTCCTCACCGTCAATGAAGGCAATACCGTGACACCCTTGACAGTGACTGACAGGTTCATGCAAGGGCAGTCTTTCCACATGATGAAGATGAGTGTAGTTTTATCAAGGTTGAGTTTGAGGTGATGCGCCTGCCAGACATACCGAGATGCGCGTTGCACCGTGGGTGTTGGAAGAGGATGGGGGAAAAGAGAGGAACAGTTGGGTGTCCATTCATGTGATGTGATTGCAGAGCCTAGTGATCTAGTATATAGTGAAAACAAAAATGGTCCTAATACTGATCCTTGAGGGACACCAGTTTCCAGAAAGCAGGGTTTGGACAAGGAGCCATTCCATATAACCCGAAAGGTGCAATTTGTCAGGTATGATGTGAACCAGGTTAGAGCAGAGTCAGCAATGTCAAGTGGAGAGGAGGATTTGACTGTGTCAAATGCAGAAGATAAGTCGAGGAGAATGAGGACTGTTGAGTGGGACAAGGCTCTGGTGGCATAGAGTGACTCAGTCACTGTGAGAAGGGCTGTCTTAGTGGAGTGACCAGTCCTAAAGCCTGACTGATTAGGGTCAAGGAGGTCGTTTTGTGGAAGATAGGACGACAGTTGGTTGTAGAATGCACGTTCATAGGTTTTAGAGAGGAATGAAAGAAGAGATACAGGCCTGTAGTTTCGGATGTCAGCTGAGTCTAGATGGGTTTCTTTAGGAGTGGCTTTACTGTGGCTGTCTTGAAAGGAGCTGGAAGGCCTTAAGTGAGTGAGGAGTTGCAGGATGTTGTGAGAGATGCTTTGGAGAAGGGGAGAGGGAATCGGGTCATGGGAACAGGTGGTGGCACGGTTAGACATCCCTAGTGTGAGAACAGTGATGAAGCAAGTAAGACTATCAGATGAATTCATATGAGTGCAGCTTCACTGGGGGGATGTTGAAGTCACCAGGACAACAAGCGGGGAGCAGCTCAGGAGGGCGAGAGATCACCACAATATTGAGTTTGATAAGAAGGGTGACAGAGACTAGAATTCAAAAGCAGATCTGGGTAGGTGGTCCAGGGGAAGGACCTGGTAGTACCATGTGGGTGAGATAAGGAGGCAGTTTGACTTGTTTGTTTCGGGGAGTGTGAGAATGAGTAGGCAGTTGAGAAGGGCAGCTGGAGTGGCAGTGTTTTCTGGGGTGATCCTCCGTAAGGGCCAGGAAGTGGAGAGTCTGCAAGGAGGCATAGGCTGAAATTGACTTCAGACTGGCAGTTCCATAGCCCCCCTAGTACTTCAAGTTCAGTACCGGTGAAGAATGTTGGGTAACAGAGATTGGCTTGGTTACAGCCTCGAGCAATGTTGCTCCGGTGAAATCTTCTCTGGTTTGACGTCCTGACCTGGATTGTTGGGCAGAGCTCATGGCTACAGTCAGTGGGGGACAGTAAGTTACCTTGACTTCCTTGAAGGACTCCCGCAGAGAGACTCCCTAAGTCTTTGTTCGGCTGTCCTGACGCTGCAATGACCAATGACATCATTGGTCAACCAGCATCATCATCTTAGTTTGGTAAGCTTCTTGGATTTTGTTTTTGAGACACTGCATGACTAATGTTGAGTCTGCGATTCTATTTGTTCCAACTGAAGGTTATAGTGTTTTAAATTCGTCCAAAAGGTAATTTAATAATGTAAAATGGTAAAAGTGGTGTATTTGTTTTCACATTTATGCAATTACAGACAGAACAAGCTTTATTGAATAATAACAAAAAATAATCAAAATTATATATAATTTAAAAAGGGAAACAGCAGTTACACTCTGCAAGGAATGATTATCCTTGAGGATCAGGAAAGCAGTTGTGACAATCTCCTACCACATACCTTCAGGGGTTTTATAGGTCCGCTCACACACACAGAGGTTAGGCAGACAAGAAACATAGCACAGGAATGAGCTTGTGAACTCCGTCGACCAGCCCTTTTATTCATGGCTCCGAATGCTGATAGGCCAACTCCAACCTGAGGGAGCCAACGAGCAGCCTGACCAGGAGCTCATAGGTGGAAGATACTCAGGTTGATCACCTGAAAGCAAAGGAAGGGAGGGGGAGAAAAAGAAAACAGGAGGGAGAACACAACACACACACAATTGGGCCTTGCCTGGCACATAACAAGGACCCAAAATGCCATACTGCCAAGCCACAAATTGTCTGTAGGCAGCATGTCTGAATTGTCTGTCCTCCCCTGGATCTGGAAGGTCAGCAATTTCACGCAGGTGGTTCCAGATCCTCATGGCCAGACGCAAGACTCCAAAATGTATGCCTCCATGTATGGCAAGGTTGAAATGCAATCCGGTGGCTGTTGGGTGGTACTGTTGGTGGATCAGCAGAGGTCCGTTTCACAAAGCAGGTTCAACAAACTGTTAGTCTAACCCTGAACTCTGAGTTGATCTACTCTGAGATAGGAAACTCTGAGTTTTCGGTTCCAGAACAGCTGATTTGGGTTAGTTTGATCAACTCGGAGTAGTTTCACCTGGAGTTAAGCGCGTGCACCACAAGTATAGAAAGACAGCGTCAATGGAGCCCCGATTCGAAGAGTCACCATGGCAACGGGGAAGAGGGCGGCTACGTTTTTCACCCCACTGGAATTGGAAATATTAATGCGCTCATACGGTGAGTTTGCGCACGTTTTTAGAAAGAAGTGTAACACCGCTGCAGCAGCAAAAGAGAGGGAGACGGTGTGGGAGAACATTGCTGCTCGGGTCAATGCGTTAGTTTAAATGTAGTCCTTTCAATCACAATAATATTACAGGGGGAAACTGCTTGAGTGGTAGCCTATTAATTTATTTCATTTAGGTGCAATCCTGCGGAGGAGAAGTGCACTTGGCAGCAATTTAAGATGAAACATAAAAACATTAGACCTCAGCATAATCTCATGGGTATTCCTCATTTTGATCATGTTTTACATTGTAAAGTAAATATTAAGTGGCTGTTTGACTGTATAGTTGTTTTATCCCCAACATATAATGTTTTCACGAACATAAATGTCTTCTCATCTATATCATATTCTGTTAAATAATTAAGCCTTAAACTAACACAGACTTCTACTCAGCCAACAGAAAGAAAGCAGATGCCCGTAAAACGGGTGGTGGCCCAGCACCGCCACCTCTAACGGAGGCAGAGGAGCTGAAAATGATAAAGATGGGTAGTAGCCGTTTCAGGGCGAGACACACTTTTCTGACCGCTCTGCGTACAGTTGCCTTGCTCAAGTGCTCTGCATCTCCGAAGATGTATAAAAAACTCCCATTTGCAAAGAAAGACGCAGCGCAGCACACAATATCTGCTGGGATGTGAGAGCATGACTTCGGTTGGTAATGTTGGAAATGTAAGGACGGATTAGGTTGTGTATGTAAATGATGGACTGTGACGTAAAACGGTACCGCTCAAAAAGATAATTGTCTGAAAATGCAAGAATATCTATGCGCGGTCTGATAATCATCTCCCGACGAATATTTAATTCTCTGCGCAGTAATGCTGCACCTTCATCCACGGGATCATTATCAAAATGACATGCCATGGTAGTGAAAATAGTCGCCACCTAATATAACTTCTAATGTAGGCCTACTGACTGATTCTTGCAATGATTTTCTCAAAAAACAGACGGCAGAACTATACTACGCCTAAACTCACCTGCTGACTGAATGAATGAGGAAATCAAATACCGTGTGTGGCTGAAAGAGGGCGGAGACAGAGAGAAACTCGAGGTTTGTTGAGAAAAACCTGGTCCCGACCAGGTTAGGTGCATAGAGTATGTTACCATGGTAACTGACCGAGAGCTTAAGTTACCTCTCTCTGTGAAACAGGCTAGAGTTACCCTTCTTTCTCTGGTTTGAGTTACCTCCCTTTGTGAAACGGAAAACTCAGAGTTTCCCTCATTTCAGGGTTAACAGACTCAGAGTTTTCACTAAACCTGCTTTGTGAAACGAACCCCTGGTCTCCACTGGCTGATGACATAAAAAAATCAGGCTAGGGTCCAGTGCGAAACATAGCTCCAACACTTGTGCTGTTGAGATCTGGTTCTAGTAACAATAAGAAACAGAGAAATATGTTTACTGAGGCTCATTATCCACAGCTGCCAACAACTAAGACAGATGCATTGGGTATTGTTTGTGTTTACAAACAATGCAATTGAGGCTGCTTACACGTTCATATGCAATCCTCTCCGATCTTAAATTTTCAACCCGCGTAATGTCCTCTGTGCTGACATCCTCCGCAGTTTGTCTCATACTGCGCCCTCTGCCCCGTCTTCCACAGCCCCTGCCTGATGCTCCTCGCCCATGGCTTCCTTTTCTACCTGTTCGTCTGCTCGTAGAAGGAGCTGTCGGCGTGTATTCTTTCTCTGAGCCCATTGAATCAGTCTCAAAACTCTAACTGTAAAACACAAAACAAATGTCAGATTTTGCACAGCAACAATTGTAAGCTGTAGTAACATTTCATGTAGCTGAAACGATGTGTTAGCAAACTTTACCTAAATAGTTACCAATTTTTAGGGTGTTCCTAAATTCAACCTGGCAGTCTAAACGTTCTGAGGGTTTGACACTGAAAAACCAAACTGCAAGTCTAGGAATATTCTCAATTTACTAATGGTTTAAAAGTGCCAGACTAAGCTGAGCTGGGCTCCTCTGTGGGGAGGGGCTTTAAAGGCAGGGCCGCAGCGCAGCAGAGAAGAAGGAGGGACCTGGACAGCAGCTTTTTAAAAGGCTTCACTTGATTAAAGCACACTGGCACACACACTAGTGATGGGAACGGCAGTTCTTTTTACTGTACTGAATCTCTAGAATCCGTTCATTAAAAAGATTTGTTCACCGAATCGTTCAGCGCTCTCCAACTCCCTGAACTGATAAGCAGCAAAACGATCCGTCATTCAGTTCATGACTCAGCCCTGAGGTTCACGTTCCCTTACTGAGGGACGGTACGTTCACGGACTATAGTACACAATCATTCGTGGTAGACGCAGCGCTGCTTTGAGTGGTATACATGCACTAAAATTATTACATGTGAAAGTGTCCTCTGTGCACAGTAAAATCACTTAACATGATGCTACACAGATTTTAGCAACACAGCGCTAATTTTAGCAGTACGGTTACTGAACGTGAATCAACTCCTCTGCCCTGAGTGAGTGAGTCAGTGACACAGCGCCAGTTTCAACACAGTACGTGAAAGAGAAACACGTCTTCAGTGATGCGAATCATGAGTGATCAGTCGTTCGCGAATGACCTGCTGAGGACGTGAATCACGTTCGCGCAGCTGTCACTGAATCAGCGTGAATGTGAATCAGTGTGAACGTGAATCACGTTCGCGAATGTGAGTGACCGCGCAAACGTGATTCACGTCCTGCTGAGAATCACGTTCGCGAATGTGAGTGACTTTTACTGTGCAGTAAAATCACTTAACATGATGCTACACGGATTTTAGCAACACAGCGCTAATTTTTGCAGTACGGTTACTGAACGTGAATCAACTCCTCTGCCCTGAGTGAGTGAGTGAGTGACACAGCGCCACTTTCAGCACAGTACGTGAATGAGAATCATGTCCTCAGCGACGCGAATCATGAGTGAATCCGTCGTTCGCAAACGACCTGCTGAGGACGTAATTCACGTTCGCGCTGTCACTGAATCAGTGTTTCGCGAACGTGAGTGACGGCGCGAACGTGATTCACGTCCTCAGCAGGTCTGAGAATCACGTTTGCGAACGTGAGTGACTTTTACTGTGCAGTAAAATCACTTAACATGATGCTACATGGATGTTAGCAACACAGCGATAATTTAAGCAGTACGGTTACTGAACGTGAATCAACTCCTCTGCCCTGAGTGAGTGAGTGAGTGACACAGCGCCACTATTATCAGCACAGTAGGTGAACGAGAATCACATCCTCAGCGACAGTTCTCTGTGTGCAGTAGGTTCGCGAATCATGAACGGATCACAGCGCGAACTTGAATCACGTCCTCACAGTTCTCTGAGTGAGTCGCGGCAGTCCCACTCCCGGCCGGCATGCTCGCAGCTGAGCTCAACTGAACTGAGAAAGAAACGAATCAGTTCATAAAGTGATTCCGTTCACTTCGTTCACTTAAAAGATTTGTTCGTTCAAACGACACGTTCGCGACCGACACAACACTAACACACACACCCTCAGTATGTGCAGTTGCTTGCTAGCTTACAGCTAATGTACAGTAAGGTATTTCTGCTGATTAGGTTTAAATTAAATAGTGCAAGAGGAGCTGGGATGGAGCACTTGCATGACACAGCAGAGCCAGTGGAAGTAAACGCATCAGCTGCCGTGGCGGAGCAGTGATGGAGCCGAACACGTATCCGGTCGAATCCGTGAAAGGTATAAACTAAATATGATGAACCAACTATGAGTAAAGCTGTAGTATTTACTATAGTGAATGTGTAGTATACTATTTAGAAATGTAAAACTGTCTTTCAAAGCTGTCACCTTTTGCGAATAGTCTTGTCTGAAACCAATTTAAACTGTAAATTTATACTGTACAGTGTCGTTCAGCTGTGCTGTGTCTTGAGCAGGGAGCAAAACCCTGCTGACATTGGGCGAGCAGCAGGGTTCATCCTGGACAAGTCACCAGTACATCACAGGGCTTACATAGAGACAAACAAGCATTTACACTCACTGTCACACCTACGGGCAATTTAGAATGCCTGATTAACCTAGCCTGCATGTCTTTGGACTGTGGGAGGATATACCTGTGTAGTGTCATTACAGTTTTGATGTTTTTGTCTGTAGACTATGTCATATACATGAAAATAATATACACAATATGTAGAAGGGCAGTATTTGTATATCTCTCTCTCTGAACAAGGGTTAAGGAGAATTATGTCATTGTTATTATTGATCATTGTTACGTCCACAATACATGGAACGACACGACAACCAAAGATTGATGAGTCAAAGTTGGAGTGACACTAAGGATTTATTTTCAGTCAACAGAAAATCAGAAGAGGCGCACAAAATGTGGGGGAAATGTGGGCAAGGTGGTTGTGCCAAATAAAATAAAAGAATTACAACAAAACGTGGCCTCTCTAGACTCTATCTGAAAGAACCAAAAACAAACAAAAGCCTAACTATCTTATCTAAAGAAAAGAGCTTCTCAAAAACATACACGGGTGGCACCAACCAATATACCTAGTGTCTCTTGACATGAAAATCTCTAAGGGTGTAGGAAATGTATAGGGTACCCCCGACTCACCTATCAGCCCACAATTCCCACCACATACCTCTTTTTTTTTTGTCATTCATTTTTTATTACGACAACATCGCAGGATATATGAAACATACAATGACATCATTTTGTCGTAACTTAATTTTTAAATTTCTCCCACTAACCCCCACCCATTTGGCGTCTAATTCTTGGAGTGATGTATGCTCGATGACAAAATTTTAGGTGTATATACTGATGATTTGGGTTTTTTGAAGCTTTAAAAACATTATTCCAAATTACATTCCAGTTTGGTTCATCTCCTACTTCAACCCTGTCTCTGATCCAAGCTTTCATTCCTGATGTGGGAGAGTACTGTTGTGAAAGTAATTTGTCATAAATATTTGATATTATTCTCCTTGGCGCAATCTGAATCCACTTTAAAATAGGATGCTCCCCTAGCTCTGACCCCCAAGGAACCTTATAGGCCCTACAGGCTGATCTTATTCTGAAGTAGTAGAAAAGGGAGTGTCTATCCACACTATACCTGGATACCAGCTGTTCAAAACTTAGGATAGAGTTTGATCCATTAATATCATTCAGTGTACGGATGCCTTTAGATTCCCACGCCCTGTTAGTAAAGGGTTTCCCCCCGGATAAAAGATGGGTGTTATTCCATATTGGGGAGGCCTTGAACCAGACATTCTTAACTTTCAGAAATCTTTCCAACGATCTAAACACCCACCACATACCTCTAAGTCTTTAAGTCAGCTCAGACACAAACACACACACACACACACACGTCAGGCAGGCCAGACACATAGCAAAGGACAGAGAGCTCGTGAACTCCGTTGGCCGGCCCTTTTATTCTTGGCTCCGAGTGCAGATAGGCCAACTCCAAGCTCACAGGCTGAAGTCACTCAGGTTGATCACCTGAAAACACAGGAAGGGAGGGGGAGGAGCAAAACAGGAGGGAAAACACAACACACTCTTGGGCTCTTTCTGGCACGTAACACCCCTACCCTTAGAAGTCCAAACATAATGTTTGGAACTATACTTTTCAGCACAATCTCTCACGACTACACAGCACGCGACAAAGCATCAGCAAGAACATTTTCTGATCCTCTTTTATGGTAAATTTCCAGGTTGTAGTCCTGAATAATGAGAAATCAGCGCATAAGACGTTGGTTGTGGTTGTACATCCTGGACAGAAACACAAGGGGGTCACAAAAGCAGAAATGTCAGATGCACGTGGTGTTAAAGGAACCTGCCAGTATCCTTTCAACATGTCCAGTTTACTGACATGTAAGGCAGGACCAATCTCATCGATGCAGTCATCAATGAGGGGTAAAGGATGTGCATCTGGGACAGTTACAGCATTTACCTTGCGGAAGTCAGTGCAGAATCTTGGACTCCCGTCAGACTTTGTATCCAGAAGACAAGAGGAGCTCCAGGGACTAGAACTAGGCACCGCAAATCCGTTCCTCACAAGGTAATCAGTTTCCTTCCTCATGATCTCCCTCTTGGCAGGATTAACCCGATATGCATGCTGCTTTATTGGGAAAGGTTTTGGTCAAGACAATGTCGTGAGTTATGACAGAAGTTTGTGAGGGAATGTCAGTAAACAGACACTGAGAGTCACAGATGAGGTTCTCAACATCATTCCGCTGGGCATCAGGAAGATGAGATAAGTAGTGGGGCAAATCAGACAGTACCTGAGAATTACTTAGCCTAGCCCCCTGCGGTGTAGCATTCCGCATCACCAACTCATCCTCATCAGAGCTCACCTTTGAAGTCAAAGCCATAGGTGAGACCACATAATGGACTGCAGATGACCTGTCTCCACCTTCACAGGAGTGGTATGGCTTCATCATGTTGACATGACATGCTCTGGTCCATCGCCTGTGGTCAGGGGTTTGGATGACATAACTTGTTTCACTGATCTTCCTCTCTACAGTATAAGGACCACAACATTTTGTAGAGAGTGCAGAACCAGGTATGAGAGAAAGAAGCAAAACCTTGTCACCAGGGTGAAACACGTGGGCGACAGCTCTCTTATCGTAGTATTTCTTCATTCTCACCTGGGAAGAAGCCAGAGCATCCTTAGCTAAAGAGCAGGCCTGTTGGAGGCGGTCCCTAAGTTTGGCAACGTACTCTGGTATGCTCTTGACCTTTGTCTCCGGTGTGACCAGTTGTTCTTTAAGAACTTTCAAAGGGCCCCTAACCTTATGTCTAAACACTAGGTCCATGGGACTGAACCCTAGCGACTCCTGCCCAGCTTCACGTGCAGCGAACAAAACAAATGGTACTCCATCATCCCAATCCTTCTGTGAGTCAAAGCAGAATTTGCGCAACATTGCTTTCATTGTCTGATGAAACCTCTCCAATGCCCCCTGGCTTTCAGGATGGTAGGGACTAGATGTTACATGTTTAATGCTTAATGTTTTCAGGACCTGTGCAAACACTTTCGACTTGAAATTAGTGCCTTGATCAGTCTGGATCACTTTTGGTAGACCAAACACTGAGAAGAATTTTAACAGGGCCTTGGAGATGACCGGAGCTCTGATTTTTCGTAGTGGGATTGCCTCTGGAAACCTAGTGGAAGCACACATGATTGTTAGTAGAAACTGATTTCCAGCTTTAGTCTTTTGGCATCGGCCCCACACAGTCCACTATCACTCTCTCAAACGGCTCTCCCATGACAGGAATGGGACAGAGGGGAGCAGGGGGAATAACTTGATTTGGTTTTCCAGCTACTTGACACACATGACAGGTACGACAATGATCAACAACATCAGCTTTGAGTCCTGGCCAAAAGAAATGTTTGAGGACCCTGTCATACGTTTTTGTGACCCCCATGTGTCCGGACCATAGGTGGGCATGGGCTAAAGTTAGCACATGAGGACGAAAAGCTGTTGGCACAACAACCTGGTAAGTCGCACTCCAGTCTGCATCCTCCGTGTCATCGCTAGTCCAGCGACGCATCAACAGGCCGTCATCAAGGATGTAGGCCATTTTCTTCTTCTTGGCGTCCTCCTGGCTAAGAAGAGAGGAGCGACATTTTGAGAGTGTAGCATCACCTTGTTGGGCTGCAATGAATTCCTGCCGAGTGGCTGGCAAGTTTACAACATCCTGACGGGAGAGGGTTTATACAGCATCAGCAGCTTGGACCTCAGGCTGGCTCTTGGACCTAGTCATGACCGTATCTGGAAACGGCTGTGTAACCACAAAAGAGTCAGACAAATCAATATCATACTTTTTTTTCTGGGCCCTTGTAACCACACAAGCAGGAAAGACAGACAATGATTGAGCTGTTTTGTCAGACTCTGGGCTCAAGTCAGGGGCATCTAGTACCTCAGGGACTGCCATAACTTTGCCCCCGGCTAGGTCATTACTCAGGATGAAATCAACCCCTTTAATGGGCAACACAGGAAAAACAGCAACTTTATAAAATCCACTGACTAGGGGGGACTGAAGATGAACGTTATGCATAGGAGCAGATATAAGACCCATTCCAATCCCCTGAACAATTGCACTGGAGTTGCATGACGACTTTGTTGATAAAGGCAAGATGCCCTCCCTGATAATAGTTTGAGAGCCTCCTGTGTCTCTGAGGATCTTCACTGGCTGATGATCTTGCAAATCCTCAGTTAAGGAAACAAAACCTTCAATAATGAAGGGTTTGAAGCAGGGATCAGGGCCAACATCTTCCTGTTGTGTCATATCAAGACCTAGCAATGATGCACCTTTAATGAGACCCATGCCTTTCGGTTGTTGTAAGCTCGGCTGGTGCTGCTGTTTACGCTTCAGAGTGAGACAATCGGCAATAACATGACCCTTCCTATGACAGTAAAAGCATTCCCAATCCCCATGGGGAGGTGACGGAGGCCTCTTGACTTTTTCGAGAGGAGGGTAGCCAGGATCAGGCCTCACTGGGCGTGGCGCTGAAGCTCTATCTGGTCGGGAGGAAGACACAAACACACTTTTATGAGTCAGGACAAACTCATCAGCCAAGACAGCCGCTTTAGACAGTGAAGCGACCTTCTGCTCATTTAGGAACATCACCATTCGCTCAGGTAAAGCACTCTTAAAATCATCTAATAGCACCAGCTGACGAAGGGACTCAAAACTATTCTTGACTTCATTAGCGGAACACCATTTGTCAAAGAGAATGCCTTTTTCTCGTGCAAACTCTACAAAAGTTTGTCCATTGGCCCTTTTATGGTTCCTGAACTTCTGCCTGTATGCCTCTGGCACAAGCTCATAGGCACGCAATATTTACTCTTTAACAACCGCATACTTCAAACTTGCTTCTAATGAGAGAGAGGACACAACCTCCTGTGCCTTGCCTACTAGTTTGCACTGTAGCAGAATAGGCCACATGTCCTTTGGCCAGTTTAGCGCAGTCGCAATTTTCTCAAACGCACTGAAGTATGAGTCAACCTCTGACTCCCGAAATGTTGGTACTAGAGCAATACTTTTGCCGACGTCAAAACCTTGTTTATAAAGGACGGTAGGAGAGGGGGCTGGTCTCTCAGATGTATATGGCAAAGGTTGCACAGAAGAAATTCTCATGGCTTCTACTTCAAGCTTCTTTAATTGAACTTCTTTGTCAGCCTCTATCTGCAACCTGCGTACCTGTAGTCATAGATCATACTCTGCTATGCGGCCTCTCTCCTTTTCCTGAGCCTCTAGTTGGAGGCAAGCTAGACGAACCTTTAGCCTAGCATCCACACTGGATCCATGGGATTCAGGGGAGAAAGGCTCAAAACGAGGAAAAGTAGAAGGAGCATCCTGTTCAGCTCCCTTTCCTTGAGGCGTAGCCCTGTACAGCCTGTTCCTCCTTGCCATCTAGAACAGGGGAAACATCTGGTGCAGCAGACAGAACATCATTATCAACAGAACCCTCAGCCATAGGCTGGGTAGGGGCAACAAGGACCTTTAACTCAATAAATCTTTCTAATACTTTATTCTTGATATCCCTTTTGACCCCATATTTTTGTATTGAAATGTTGAAGTGTGCTGCAATACACAGTAAATCCTCCTTGCGGCATGAATTAACCTTCTCGAAAGAAGGATGGTCAATAAAGTCTTGCAGATTGAAACTCATTTGTACTTTTGATGCCACTACAACAATAACTAATTAACTATGATTGTCTTGGCTCAGGAAAAAAGATCCCGGACGAGCCCCCAATTGTGTTACGTCCACAATACATGGAACGACACGACAACCAAAGATTGATGAGTCAAAGTTGGAGTGACAGTAAGGATTTATTTTCAGTCAACAGAAAATCAGAAGAGGCGCACAAAATGTGGGCAAGGTGGTTGTGCCAAATAAAATAAAAGAATTACAACAAAACGTGGCCTCTCTAGACTCTATCTGAAAGAACCAAAAACAAACAAAAGCCTAACTATCTTATCTAAAGAAAAGAGCTTCTCAAAAACATACACGGGTGGCACCAACCAATATACCTAGTGTCTCTTGACATGAAAATCTCTAAGGGTGTAGGAAATGTATAGGGTACCCCCGACTCACCTATCAGCCCACAATTCCCACCACATACCTCTACGTCTTTAAGTCAGCTCAGACACACACACACACACACGTCGGGCAGGCCAGACACATAGCAAAGGACAGAGAGATCGTGAACTCCATTGGCCGGCCCTTTTATTCTTGGCTCCGAGTGCAGATAGGCCAACTCCAAGCTCACAGGCTGAAGTCACTCAGGTTGATCACCGGAAAACACAGGAAGGGAGGGGGAAGAGCAAAACAGGAGGGAAAACACAACACACTCTTGGGCCCTTTCTGGCACGTAACAATCATTATCCAAGAAAAACTGACATTGCAGTGATATAGCTGCAATGAGAAAGATTGTGAAAGTACAAATGTTTTTTTGTTTTAATCGTGGAAAGTAAATATCTTGTTATTTCAAGAAACAAGCTTTGTTATCTTGAGATAATGAGATAATAAACCTGTTATCATTGGAAAAAAAAAAACAGGCTGTCTCCTTTTATTACTGAAAATGGTTATCAGAGATCAGGAGTGCTATGCCAGCGTGCATAAATGGTGTCTTGACACTGGAGCAAAATATTTCAGCCGAAAATGTCTGACAAAACAATACCCATTACTGATCAATCCATCAGACTGTACTTCAATCAAGGTCTATGTTAAACATAACGTCGAGATCAGTTGTTACGTCCACGATACATGGAACAACACGACAACCAAAGATCGATCAGTCAAACTAGAAGTGACAATAATGGTTTATTTTTCAGTCAACAAAAAAGCAGAAGAGGTACACAAAATGTGGGGGAAATGTAGTTGTGCTAAATAAAATAAAAGAATTATAACAAAACGTGGCCTCACTAGACTCTATCTGACAGAACCAAAAACAAACATCAGCCTAACTAGCTTATCTAAAGAAAAGAGCTTCTCAGAAACAAATACACGGTTGGCACCAATCAATACACCTAGAGTCTCTACACAAAAAGTAGCTACCAGTGTAGGAAATGTACAGGGTACCCCCAACTCACCTAAATGCCCACAATCTCCCACCACATACCTTCAAGGGTTTTATAGGTCTGTCGGTCAGCTTTTATTCATGGCACCAAATGCTGACAGGCCAATTCCAACCTGAGGGAGCCAACAATCAGCCTTACCAGGAGCTCATAGGTGGAAGCCACTCAGGTTGATCACCTGAAAATAAAAGAAGGGAGGGGGAGAAAGAAAGCAGGAGGGAAAACACAACACACGCACGCACGCACGCACGCACGCACGCACGCACACACACACACACACACACACACACACTTGGGCCCTGCCTGGCACGTAACATCAGTCATCACCATTTCAGAGGACTAGCCTGGCTGCACTTCTCAGGTAACTGCACTCAAGTGATCACTGAAATACATGTACTGTTCAGTTATCAAACCTCCAAACAGTCGCAACAGTGACAGTGAAGGCTGAAATAAAGTGTGATCCAATGAACCAGACATTAATTTTTAATTTTTATTATCCCGTGATCTAGAGAAAACAAAAGTTGTTTTTGTGAGTTTGCCTTGTATTTTCCTCAAGATAATCAAACAATCAACTCACGATCTCAAGATAAAAGCATTAAAGAAAAATAAGAAGATGAAAAAAAAAAAAAAAAAAAAATAGTAGCATTTACTAAGTAGATACAAAAAAGTTACTTACACTTTATTTAGCTTATCAGATAAGGCAGTTGGAGACTTTTTGAGAAGCAGTGAATATATATGTACATACACATACAATGTTGTACAATGCTCCGCTTCCCTGTCGGTGATACCGGGGGCATAGCGGCTGCAGCTGCTCAGATCTGGCCGAGAGAGGAGGGTGCACAGCTAGACCTTCTAGAGGAATAAACACCCAAAGTGACATTGGTTTCTGCTCTGATCCAGAGCCTTTTACTGACGGAAGGAGAGCTCAGAGATTACTATTCACCTATGTTGTTAAAAAGTGGATTTATCTTGACTTTTATGTTCTGTTATGGTGACTGCTGACTGGAGCTGGTGAGGAAATGTGCTTCATGGAGAGGAGAGGGGAAAAAGAAGAGAGAGAGCCAGAGTCTGTAGTGAGTGCTGACGTAAGTCAGAGGTTAACCTGAATTCAAACACAGACACACACACGCTTGATCACCACAAATGACTGTCTATTTAATGTGAATAAACACAAATGATCATGTTGTCAAATGTTGTCACCGGTGGTGAACACAACATTAAAAGACCACCAGTGCTGATGAAATATCTGATGTGACTCAAGCACAAATGTTCATTGATGAGGTAAAGTTTTAATGTTTTACTCACGTTAGGATTCATTCACTGACTTCCTTCCTCACTCTCTGACTCTCTCACAGAAGTTATTACAACAGGGGACCAAATGAAACGAACCCTTACCTTGAGTGAACGTGTGGATTTCTCTGGTTTTGAACATTGTTGGAAACATCTGGGATAATAACACAACTCAAGAAAATATTCTGCAAAGATCTGTCTGTCTTTAGACATTTTTTCAGATATTCTATCTTTGATTTGCAGCTATGAAAAAAAAAAAAGGCTTATCTGGGGACTTCCGGTATGGTGTGATAGCGAGGAGCAGCGTGGCATCGTCTCTCCCCCGTTCAGTATCAAGTAACCTATCTCTCACCAGCTAAACCAGCATAAATAATTATCAAACTGTCGTCTTAACTCCACTTCGTAATGCCGAAGATTGCAAAACAACAAAAAGTTGACCAGCCCCGGGATACGGCAGAAGAGCCTGTTGACTCGAGCGAGGCTAATGCTAACTCCGAGCATGCTGCTAGCACTAAAAGCTCATCGCTTGAGTTTTCTTCTGAAGCGCTGCTTAAACACATTGCTACTGTCGTTGCTGAGGAAGGCAAGCGGACGCAAACTATGATCCAGCAGGTCTTCACCAGCTTCGAATCGTTGCTGGAGGAAAAAGTTGACAGCATGCTGAAGCGTATCGACGAGGTCACGGCTGCTACCGACTCCCTCTCTGCACGTCAGACCGAATATGAGGCCCGTGTCTCCGCATTGGAGGACGACGTTACACCGCTGAAGAGGAAACTAACCGCGTTGGAGAAAGTAAATGCCGAGTTGACAAATAAAGTCACAGATCTAGAGGGTCGCTCCCGACGAGACAATATTAGAATCTTAAACCTCAAGGAGTCCACTGAAGGCAGTGACCCGGTTTGTTTCTTTGAAGGATTCATTCCCAAGGTGCTGGAGCTCCCGCTCCAATCCATCACAATCGACCGCGCACACAGAAGTCTCGGGCCGCCTTTGGAAGGTCGCCCTCGCCCTGTCATCATCAAGATCCATCGTTCCAGAGATGTCTCCATGATACTGTCTGCAGCAAGACGCAAAGGAACCATCCAACATGACGACCAGTCTATTCGCTTCGCTCCTGACATCCCTCCATTGGTCCGGTCTGCACGCAGAGCTTTCAACCCTGTCTGCGCCGAGCTGATTAAGCGAAACATCCGCTTCCAGATGATGTTCCCTGCCGTGCTGTCATTCAGGGTAAACGGGGTGCAGAAGTCATTCAAGGACCCAGAGGATGCAAAGACATTTTTGGACGGTAACATGTGATCTGTGACTTCCCTGTTATCTGCCTTACATTGTACCGCTGGCAGCTGGTGAGTCAAACGCTAACTTAAGTGCCCTGTTCCCCACACATCACATTAGTTAACCCCCTTCCCCTTTTAACCTTATTTTTATTGTTTTATCTATAATTATTTTTAATGTTTGTTATTTATCTCTCTTTTTCTACATTTGCACATAATTGCTAAGTGCTTGTGATTTTGTTATGGCGAATACTATAATTGTTTTATCCTGTTGCATCTTATCCACTAGTCCTCCTTGATTTACTCCCCCTTATATTATTATTATTAATTTTTTATTTTATTATTAATTTATTTATCTATCTATTTTTACTTTATTTATTTACTTTTCTTTTCTTTATCCTCCCCCCTCCCTGGGTCCTTCTTCATCATTTTTGTTTGGTATTTCTAATTGCACCCCTTAACTGCCTGTGTTGTGGTGGAGTGATGGGTCCCCTTTTTTATTTATTATTATTATTTATTTTTTCTCCCCCTCCTCAATCTATGTAGCCATCTGAACGGGGGAGTGGGCCACCTCTCGGGATTTTTGGTTTAATTAAGGAAGCCTTTTCATTTCCAAGCTAGATAAAGTAGTGACTTTGACACCTCCTTGTGGTTTTGAAGTTTTGGTGGTGACTAGCTTATTTTCTTCTCCATAGGAGTTATAGACATGGATGGTTTTGTCTTCTCCTTGTTTTGTGTTTCTATTTGTATTGTTCAGATGTTCTTGAGTGGTTGCATGACCAGAGGTTCTTCTTTCCCCCTTCACTTCCCCTGTCTGAGATTCATATCCATAGCCTTCATTTACGCTGCCCTCCTTTTGTGTTTGATTTTATTTTGTAATGGGTGATGGTTTCCAGTTGAAAGTCCTGAGTCTCAATACAAGGGGTTTAAATAATCCAGTGAAAAGAGTTGCTATTTTTGAGCTACTACGTAAACAAGGAGCCCATTTTGCTATGCTACAAGAAACTCATATGGTGAGACGTGATGTGAACCGTTTATCTAATAGATTTTACCGATTACTTGCTCATTCCTCTGCCTCCAATAAAACCAAAGGCGTAGCAATTATCTGCCGTCGCAATCTGCACTTTAAACTGCTGGATACATGGTCTGACAATAAAGGCAGAATAACTATTGCCAAAATTCATATAGAAAATACAGACATTGCACTTGTATCGCTTTACGCTCCTAATACTTTTGACGCACAATTTTATGAACAGATAACTAAAATTCTGCTTGATCTTCCTGACTTCAAGCTAATCATTGGTGCTGATTTTAATGCTGTATGGGCCCACTCTTCTGATAGATCCGGTCAATCTGAAAACAAAGATCAAAAACAGAGTTCGGATGCCTTGCGTTCTTGGTCAAATAACACTGGAGTGGTGGATTTATGGCGTTTGATGCACCCTACTTCCAGAGATTTTACCCACCTCTCAGCAAGACATAAGTCTTTTTCCCGTATCGATTTTATTTTTGCTTCTAGAGGCTTGTTTCAAAAAATTGTGGAGGTCACTCTCTTGCCAGTCACTCTTTCAGATCACAAGGCTGTAGTTGTTCTTGCCTTGATTCGCTCTACCCCATTGCGAGCTCCTAAATGGCGTTTTAATACTACCTTACTTCGTGACGAGTTATTCAGAACTCAGTTTATGGCTCAACTTAGTGAATTCATAAACATAAACAAGGGGTCAGTCAATGACCCAAGAATACTTTGGGACGCTGTTAAAGGCTTTATTAGAAATAATGCTATACTGTATGCATCTAATCTAAGGAAAGCCCGCTCTTCCAGGCTGACTCAGCTGGAGCACAAACTTTCTACATTGGATAACTTATTACAGCAAAATTTTGATGATCAGGTTGCATTACAGTACGAGCTGGTGAAAAAAGACATTAATGCTATTCTCACACGGCGGCAGCTGGGATGAGGTGGGTCGGGTGAGGGGTATCATGGGGGAGGTACAGGGGGGGGTGCGGACATTAAAGTTGAGGGGGTGGAGGGGAGAGGATTATGTCAATAGGGCAGGGGAGGGTGGGTTTGGGCGGGGGGTAATGAGGCCCGATGGCCCCATGGGGTGGGGTGAGCTGCGGTGCCCGAGGAAGCGAGTTTTATGGGTGGGGTTGGGGGCGTGGGGGATGGGGGGGTTGATAGTATGATAGGGGAGGAAAAAAGGTCAGGGGGGTGGGGGGGCGGCGGAGGGGGGGGTTTGGGCGTGAGGGGGGATGTTGATGCGATGTATGTTGATGGTAAGCAGAGGGGTCGAAACGTGCCAGGGGTGAATAGGAGGTTGGAGAGTGCGGGAGGGGAGAAAAGGGGAGGAAAGGCGGGGGGGGGGGGGTCAAGAGGGGTGTTGCGTAAGAGAGGGGAAGAAAGCCGCGGGGGGGGGTGGGGACTCGGGATATTTTAGAGTGGGTGGGGCGTAAGAAGGATGGGGTACACAGGATGGGTGGGTGACGGACAGGGGTGGGGTTGGGTGGCAGGTAGGTGGGGCTTGGGTGGAGGTGTGGGTTATGGGGTTATGAAGGATTGTTCAAGATATAGGGGTGGGGGTGGGTTTTAAAGGTGGACGTTGGGGAGAGTAGGGGGAGGGGGGGGGGGAGTTTGGGGGCAGGAGGTGGGGGCGTTGTTTGTATGTGTGAAATGATAATTAATATTTGGTAGGGAAATAAGGGAGAAATAAGATGTAAAGTCCAAACTTTATATGGATTGTGATGATGGAGGAAGATGTAGTATGTTGAAGTTGGGGAATTTACACATAATGGTAGGTGAACAGAGTACACAATTTGTTTGGAAAGTTATATTGGGTTTATGGAGGGGGGGATTTATATGGAAGGGGAAAGGTTAGTAGTGTGTGGTTGATGTGGAAGAAGGGGTTGTGTGGGGAGGGGGAATGTGTGGGTTGGAGATTAAGGGATAGGTGGGTTTTTTTTGATATTGTAAATGATGTAGGGAATTGTTTGAGTAAGTGTAGAAAGTTAAAATGGCTGACATAAAAATTTACGCTAAGCTTCTTGCTCATAGGCTCCAACCCCTTATGACAAAACTCATTAATTGTGACCAAACAGGATTCATTAGATCCAGGCAGCCCTCAGACAATGTGAGGAGGTTAATGCATATAATACACGGGGCCTCGTCACTACAACTTCCATCAGCCGTCTTCTCATTAGACGCTATGAAAGCTTTTGACCGTTTGGAGTGGCAGTATCTTTGGTCAGTACTGGAGGTCTATGAGGTGGGTCCTCACTTCTTACATATGATTAAAGTTTTATACACTAATCCTACAGCTATGGTACTAACGGGCAGGACTTGTTCCTCCCTATTTAACATTGCGAGGGGCTCCAGACAGGGATGCCCTTTGAGCCCTCTCCTGTTCGCACTTTCTCTGGAGCCTCTCGCTGAGTCAATCCGAGTGTCTAAAGCCATCACTCCTATTACTGTGTTTGGGACCACACATTACATATCTTTGTATGCGGATGATATCCTCTTGTATTTAGAGAACGCTCAACAGTCTCTACCTGATGTTCTATCTATTTTCCAACGTTTTAGTGACATATCTGGGTACAGAATAAATTGGACAAAGTCAGCTTTCTTACCTTTGAATGACCCAATGAGAAACATAGCTTTGCCTGCAAATATACCAGTAGTTAACCACTTTAAGTATTTGGGCATTGGGATCAGCTCATCAGTGCAGACCATTGTCAAGTCCAATTATGAAGAAACTCTCTCCAACATAACCTGTGACCTTGATTAATGGTCCGCACTGCCAAATTCTCTTAGATCCCGTGTATCTATTATTAAAATGAACGTACTTCCCCGGATTAACTTTGTGAGCGCGATGCTGCCTCTTCCACCACCCCCACGTTTTTGGGACAAGGCCCAGCAAATAATTTCTAACTTTGTTTGGAATAGAAAGCGTCCTCGTATCAAATTATCCACAGCGCAGAGAGATAGAGCTGACGGGGGTCTCTCACTGCCTAACCCTAAATCATATCACTGGGCCTTCGTTCTGCGCCCCCTGACCAGCTGGCTCGATGAGGGTATCGAGACCTCATGGCGAACACTAGAAGAGAATATGGTTCGTCCATTGAAACTAAATGAAATCTTATTTTCCAATATCCCCCTAAAGAAATCTCAAGTCCGCTATGGTCCCATTGTGACTCACGTATTAGCAGTCTGGAGAGCAGCAGAAAAAATGTGTGGTATTTCATCTAATTGGAACCCTTACTCTCCTATTTTTTATAATGATCGTTTGTTGATTGGTAAATCCCCAATTAAGTTTGGTCAATGTCGCCAGTGGTATGACAAGGGGATTCACTCCCTTGGTGACATTTTTGGGGACAGGGGCTTATACTCTTTTGAAGAGCTCACATTTCGGTTCAATTTACAACATTCCACTTTTTATTTCTACTTGCAGCTAAGAACAGCCATGAAAACATATGGTGTACCCTGGCAAAGGCCACTGGAGGAACACTCTTTGATTAAACTTTTGCGTCAGGCCCGGGAATCCAGGAAAATTGTATCTAAATTGTATCGTTATTTCCTAGAAAAATCTTATGTTACTTTGCCAGTGAATGCATCTTGGCGGGCAGATATTCCTGACCTTGAACCTGACTTCAACTGGAATGGGGTCTGGGATACAGTTAAACAGTCATCCAGAAACCCTGACCACCAACAGATTCATCTAAATTTTATTCACAGAACTTACATGACTCCTCGTAAACTTTACAGTATGAAAATTAAAGATAATCCGAACTGTACACTTTGTACCACAGGCACAGTGGGCACCTTTTTCCACATGATTTGGGAATGTCCAGGGGTTACAAATTTTTGGAAAATGGTGCAGAGTGAACTGTCGTTGCTATTGTCCACTCCCATTCCCTTGTCCCCATCTGTTTTTATTTTAAATGATATCTCTCAACTGAAACTTAGGAAATCCTCAAAGCGCGTGTTTCTGGCTGGCCTAACTGCAGCTAAAAAGATGATCGCAACAAGGTGGAAACCGCCCCATATACTAACTCGGCGACAGTGGCTGCTCAGCTTCATGGATGTTGCGCTTCTGGAACTGTCCACAGCGCGCATCCATGGTGCAAAGGAGGAAGTGACATTGTACTGGACTCAAACGGTGGAGGCTCTTAAAGGCATTTTGGTGTGAGCTGTGACCCCCTTTCCCCCCTCTGGTCTTGTTTTCTTTGGTTTATGTTCCCTGTTTGGGTTTTTACTATGTACTGCAAATCGTGGATGACATATAACCATTTGATAGATCTAACTAGGGCATACTTCTATGGCACTTTTTTCCTTTTGCATTTGTGACATGTTATGTATTTTACTTACTTGCCTTTTGTATTTTTATTATTATTTATTTATTTTCAGTCATATCTTTATTTTATTTATTTATTATTTATTTCTTTTTGTTTTCACTTTATCACTATTACTCGGCATGTTTGTGTGTATCTGTGTGTGTGTGTACATGGTTATGCACTTGTTTATATACGGTAATTACTTTATTTATGTGCTGTTGAATGATGATTGTTGTCCTTCAATCCTAATAAAAAT